>VZRH01002135.1:0-11542 GCA_013397555.1 Urocynchramus pylzowi
GGCCACACAGGGCCCCGGCTGCCTCATTGGGCAGCTCCAGGTGATCCAATGAGGGCCCCACATGTCTCCTTGCACACTCCACTCCTATCCAGTCACCACATGGTTTCCTCCCTAGTGCAATTGCAGGTTTCCCCTGGCAAAGTCTCTGATGTCTGGATCCCTAAAGCAACTCAAGATGGTGAGTCCAGGAAGGGACCCCGAACCAAGGTTTCCCCACCCCAGCATGGGCATCCCAGGGTCCCCTCCCTGCTCTTGCACAGAGGGTGTAGCTCACTAGGAGAGCACTTGCTTTGCATGCAAGAGGCCCTGAAATCCACCTCCAGCATCTCCATGTCCTTTTGCCTCCTCGGACTCCTCTCTGCTGGATGCAGGGCTGCCAGAGCTCCCTAGGAAAGGCCTGGCGCTGCCTCCTGGTACCTCAAGCCTGTGTAGAAATGCCCAAGGCTCTTTCCCTACCCCGCCCGGAGGCTGCAGGGCACTGGGGCAGTTTGTTTTCCTTCCCCACGTGTCTTAGGCTGCCTCTAGGGGTGTACATCGGTGATGGGAGGAGCAGCTGGGAAAGGAGGGGTAGTAGTGCCCAAAACCTCTTCTGGGAGCTGGACCAACGAGGCGGGGTGCACTGCTCTCCCAGAGATGTGGGACAGGGTTGGTGAGGGGACATCCACTCAGCAAGGCGGGAAACTGTGCCACTTCCCCACACCACTCCCCTCTGTGTCTTTTTCCTCACCTCTCCCTGGTCTACAAAACCTGGAAAATCCTGGGTGTGTTACTGCTCCGGGGGCATCACAAAACCTGCCGGGGCATTTAGCTGCTTCCGAGAGAGGAGCGGCGAGAGAGGAGCGGCGCTGTGCTGGATGCCAATGACCTTCTCATATTCAGTTTCTACCGGGAACCCCAACACTTGCTGCATGGGTATCCGGGCATTGGGTAAAACCCATCACTGTGAGCAGGATTCGAACATGCGCAGGAATCCTCTGCTGGATTTCGCGCCCAGCGCCTTCAACCCTCGGCCATCACAGCCCGGGTCCTATGGCGCGGGGTGGGACACGCTGGCTGCGGGCTACACCATGCTCCGTTTTGCCGGGAGGCAGGGAAATGTCCAGGATGTCCCGCCCAGAGGGGAAATGTGGGACATGGGCTGCACCCAGGTTCATTGGTTTAAGGGTATGATTCTCGCTGAGGTTGTGGGAGGTCTCGGTTCAGATCCCAGACAAGCCCTTCTTTTTGGGCACCCGTCACTGGATTCCGGGCACGCGTGGGACGACGCTGCCTTGCACAGGGGACACGGGGGGCCTGACACGGCCCAGCCATCGTCGGGATTCATCTTCTGCTGAGTGGGGAAGGGGCTGTCGGGACAGTGGGGGACGGCAGAGCGTGGGGTCCGTGCTACCACTTCGGCCGTGGGTGGGCGGCACAGCCATGGTGCAGGGAATCGCCTTTGGAAAACCTGTTGTAAAAGAAATCTACCATCGCCACTTCGTGGAGGAAATGGAAAAAAAAAACCGAGACCACAAAACAACTGGAGATGCTGGGGATTGAACCCAGGACCTCTTACATGCGAAGCAAGCGCTCTCCCACTGAGCTACATCCCCTACCTAGAGGGCCCTCCAAGGGCATGTTCTCTTGGCACTGCAGGGGTCGTGTTTGTGTGCCGAAAGTCATGTTAGCTGAATGAGAGGCGCTACAGCCACCCCACGGGATGCTGTCTGACGGGAGCTGGGAGATGCAAGGTCTGATTATCCTACACCTGGTCAGCAAAGAGCAGCAGGGGTGCAGTCCTAACAAAGGGTTGTCTCCAAAGCTGGGGCTTTATCCAAAGGAGGGGTTTCCCCCAAAAAGGAGGGGTTGTATCCAAAGGAGGGTTTATCCAGGAGTTGAACTCAGGATCTCTTGCAAATTGCAAGACATCTCTCCCTATACCAACAATCTGGAGTTCTGCACCCCTTTTGCCTCCCCAGCCCTACAGTATGGATTTCGGGGTAGAGCTGAGGCTGTGCTTTTCCCCAGCACACCCACAGCCTTGAGGAGGAATTTCCAGGCCAGCCATGCCAGGAGGCAACCCCAGGGCCTTTTGAGGGGACTTTGGCAGCCCTGCATCCAGCAGGGAGGAGTCTGGGGAGGCAAAAGGATATGGAGATGCTGGGGGTTGATCCCAGGGCCTCTTGCATGCAAAGCAAGCGCTCTTCCGCTGAGCTACATCCCCTGCTCCAGCAGCCTCCTGCTGCCAACCCTTGAAGCTCCATACTGCATGCAGGAATTTGCCAAGCCAGAATGTGGGACCAGACCAGCCCTTTTCCAACCCATGTCACAGCCCCACAGATCCCGGTGTGGCTTTGGTGGAAGGACAGGAGCTGTGAGTGCTGGGCAACTGTCTGCTCTTTTTTCCCAGCTCCCATGGGGGTCAGCAGGGTGCTGGTGCTCCTATGAGCGCCATGGGGCACCGTGTCCAGGGCAAGACATGGGGAATTTTCCAGGACACAGTTCTTGAGGGTTAGGCTGCCTGTAGCTGTGCTGGGGTGGGAAGATGAGCTGCTGCAGGAGCCCCAGCTGCTGGGGACTTCCCTTCACACAGGAAGAACAGTGCAAAGAGATGATTTGCAGACAGCAGCGATCCTCCAATGCCAATTGTAGCACGTGGCTCTGTGCCAGAGCAGAGATTCCCCCCATGCAAAACCCCTGAGCCAACTGAGGGGATCTGGGAGGTTGGTTCAGCCACAGCCTTTCATATCACAGAGGGGTAGAGGGGAGCAGGAAAGGGACACACTGCAACCCATGATTTCCAGGTCTCGTAACCCCCCACAGACACCGAGCTCCTTCAACCCACATAACCAGTGCTGACAAGAGCTACCCCACACAGCAATAACTACATCATGCTTCTCCTCTTTGGGAGGTATGCAGACACCTCTCAGCAAACATGAATTAACAGCCTTGGAATGTTTTATCAAACAATTATTGAGTTTAAAACTTAGATTCCCTCCCAGGTCCCTGCAAACCATTGGGATCTGGGCTCCACTTTCATTGTGCTCATCCCAGTCTCTCCCTGAGGGCTGCCCTCCACAGCAAAAACTCAGAGCAGAGGAGGGTGTAGGACAGCCAGGAGCAATGTCTGCTGGTGATGTGGGCTCAGGGTGACACAGTGCTGGTGGAGCCAACAGGGCTGCAGGATGCAAGTCTTGTGAGACCCATTCCCATAGGGAGCACCAGGAGGGCCAGACCAGCATGCCTGTGCCTTTTAATTTGCCTGCTTCTTCCCCCTTGACTCATTCATGTGGGCAAGCTGTTATTTTCCTGTTTTATGGGATCTCCAGCCCTGGGGAAGAACCGCAGTCCTTGGCAGAGCCACTGCCTGTCTGGCTCCCCAGGTGTGGCAGGGAGGGCACCCTGAGTCCCTGCCCTGTGCTTGATCCATGGGTGTCTTGGTGGGATATCCTCAGTGGTGCCCTCTCCTCCCTCTTATCCTGGCCATGCAGTCACTTTATCTCCCCTTCCTCAATCTGGAAGGTTGCTCCAAGCTCCATCCAGCCTGGCCTTGGACACAGCCAGGGACTAGCCACACAAGTCCCATCTCTCTGCTTGCCATGCCTGCAGGTTCCCAGCTCCATGGGCTCTGTCTCTTACCTGGCTGGCTCCAGGTGTGTCCCAAAGTGCTCTGGCCAGCAGTCCTTGGCCCAGTGAGGAGGATGAAGGATGCTGCCTGTTGATGCAGCTCACCATCCCAGCATAGCCCTCAGCCCAGTGCCCCAGTGCCAGTCTGGAATACACCTTTGGCAAACCAGTAAAGGCACAGGTGGTGGATTTGTCTTTTCATCCTCTCCCACTGCTGTGACACACCACAATTTTTTTCTTCTCACCTGGATGTGCTGAGAAACTGCAGATTGATGTGCTATGTTGACCCACCAATAATCCAGCCACCACCAATCTCAGCGCTACCACTAGCACCATGCTGCCTGGGGCTTCCATAGTATCATAGAATATAATGAATTGGAAGGTACCCGTAAGCATCATCAAAGTCCAACTCCTGGCTCTGCACAGACACCCTAGCCATTCCACCCTATACCTGAAAGGGTTGTCCAAATGCTCCTGGAGCTCTGGCAGCCTTGGGGCTGTGCCCATTCCCTGGGGAGCCTGTTCAGTGCCCCACCACCCTCTGGGGAAAGAATCTTTTCCTAATCCACCCTAACCCTCCACAGACAAAGTCTCCATTACGAATGGTCCCACTCGCTGTTCACAGCAATCTCCCCTCTTCCACAACAGCTCTCTGTGCTTGTTCCTCCTCAAACCATGACTTCCCCTCTCCTTCCCACCTCATCCACCCCCAGGGTGGGAAGGTACCCGTCCTTCAGGAGCCTGAGAATACTGAATGACCACAGGGAGCAGGTTTCCTCCAAGATCATGAAGCAGCGGAGAGAAGATGGGAAGTGGGCAGGAGACACAAACCTCAACAGGCATGGCCAGAGCATGGCACCTGGGCCGCATTCCAGGCTCTTCGCAAAAATGCTTCTTCTGCTTTTGAATGCTACAGGTAGGCAATGCTGGGACCAAATCCCAGGACCCAGCTATTTCCCTCCACGTGCTTCCACTTGCTAAGCAATATTTTTCTCTTGTTTTGTAGCTCTGTGTTTCTCACTGGAGCCTTTGGCTGTGCTGCCTCTACAGAAACATGAATTTAGGGCCTGATCAGCAGGTCTGGGGGGTTCTGCCTGGAGCAAGGGCTGGCTTGGTGGGGGGAAATATGGTGGATTCAGGACTGCTCTTGAGCTGGGAGCCAAGGAGGCACAGCTCCCAGCTGGAGTCACAGCTCCCATGGGAGACAGAGTCCCCCGACCCTCAGGATAGGCAGCACTGAAAGGCACCAAGGTCCTCATTTCCCCGACTGTCTGCACTAAGACACTACAATTTTCAAGTCAAATCAAGGAGCTGCGTAGATTTTTGTAGACATTGGATTTTCAGAAAAAAAACCGAATTAAAATCTGTATAACCTCACCAGTGGAGTCATTCAGTGCAAAGCTACATAAAAATGTCATTATTCTGTCCACCTGCACCATCCTGGACTGTTCGGTACAGCAGGTTTGAGGAAGGCAGCTGCACAAGGCCCAGAGACCCACAGCTTCCCAACAAAACTTCTGCTGGAATTTCAAAGCTTTTTGTAATTTTTTAATTCAAAATTTTGCATCCTATCTCTGCAGACAATTGCCAGAGCTGGGATAAAAATATCTGATCAGTCCTTGGAAGAAGGACACCTCCCTTCTCCTGGTGCACTGGCTGCTGAGCAATTACCATGTAAATTTTCTCCAAATTAGGCGCACCTCAGCAAAGGTCTCCGGGGCAATAAAACCAGTTGAGCTTGGTCAAAGGCTTTTGATGACCAATTGGCTTTCAAGCTCAGCATAATCCCTCATTAGAAACACCGACAAACTTTATGCAAACATTCCTATTCCTCCTTCCATCAGCTGAAAAGGTCCTGCCTGATGATCCATGGCATCTTAAAAAGAGGCTTTACTCAATTCATGACATCTTCCAGAGACTTCACTGTCCCCTATCCATAAACTAATTATTGTCTCTTCTTTTTCACTCTTCGCTGTCACCCATTAAACACTGTGTGAGCTTGGCATAGGATGCCCATACAAAGAAGCCCATCTCCCAAAAAATCCCACTTCTACCCTTTTTTTCCCTGAATCCATGACCACCTCTTTAGCTCAGCTCCCCAAAATATCACTGCAAAATGCAGGGTAAATGCCATTTTGAAATGTCAAACTGTCACATTCCTAGCTCCTTGAGGGAACAAGCAATAAAGTGTCCTCCTGCAGGAATTCCTCTCTGAGCAGGTGCTTGCCATGGGGCAAAAGGAGGGGTTTCCAGGATAAGAAAGTTGCCTTGGGACTGGTCCCAGCAAACCACACACGTCTGTCAGCACAGGGAAGAGCTGGACAGCAGAAACCCCCATTTTATGTAAATACCAAACCTCCCCAGCAGCAACAAGCTGCCTCCAGAGGAGGTCACCCCTCCAGGCTCCTGAACAAGGAACAACAGAAGACTCGGGCTATGATGTAGCAAGTCTTTAATGAGAAGGAGAGTGAACCAGCTCAGAGTACAAGTGCGTTTCCAGTGCTCAATAAAGAAATGGATAGACCCCACTTTGGGACAAGCTGATCCCTACAAGGTGTCCCCTCACCCCACCATCCCATGATTATCACCTGCCATCTACAGCCTGCTAGAAGCATTTATTGCCCAGCCAGCAGCAAATGCCACATAGAACATGGAAATATAAAGACTTAGTGAGATAAAGGTGTACAGAGGCATGGTCTGGAGTGACGAGCTGGCATGGCTACCATCCTCCTGGGGCAACTGCTGGGAAACCCAGGGGCATCTCCTTAGTCCTCTCCCCCAGTCTTGGTCGTGTGCTTCGCTTGCCTTTCCTGACCACACCGCTGGCACGGGCAGGAGGAGGAGCCCGCTGGGGACACCCTACAACCCGGTGCCCAGGCACAGCAGTCCTGCCTTGCCCAGCCCCCGGGAGCCCACAGGGATGCCACAGCAGCGCAGGTAGCTCCCGATCGCCGCCGACGCCGTGGAGCCCACCGTGGTGTTCTGCGGGAAGGAGCTGAGGATGGGCCCAGGCAGCGTGACCACGACCGTGGGCGGCTGGATGAGGGTGGTGGAGTCCCCACAGCGGCGGAAGCAGGGCTGGTTGCAGCTGGTGGCCAGGGGCCGGGGACCGCAGGAGGAGGGCAGGCACAGGTTGTAGCAGGACATGGCTCGGCAAGGATGTGCACCTGAAAGCCAGAGTTGGGATATAAAAGCAAGGCAGAGGCCGGTCTGTCCCTGATGAGCCCTCATGCAATACCTCTCATAATAAGAGGCATGGGAGAGCAAACTAGAGGGTGACTTTGGATGGTTTAGAAACACCAAAAAAAAGCTTCCCCCCAGTTTGTCCCACAAGCTGCTCAGGAGAATGAGGGGAGTTTTGTTTGAGCTGCAGGTTGGCCTGGGAAAGTTGGAGGCACCAGGTGCTGGGACCAGAGAGCAGACCCACTCCTGCTCCGAGCTGACGGGGAGGTTGAAGCAAAACCCACTTAAATCAACACAACATGAACTGAGCCATCCCATCCCAAAATATAAGGGACTTTTGATACTCATCCATAAACAGGGGCACATTGATCCCTACAACCCAGGCATGTCCTGTTCTAATTTGTTTTTCTCCTTCAGCAAGGAAAATCATGCAGGATGCAACTGATTATGTGGTTGCAGACCCTGTAAGCTCTGCATCCTGCAACCCCTTGCTCTCTTCATTTTAGGGAAAAAATATGCCCTTCCTCGATGTCCTGTGCAGCTGGAAGGGAAGAGGGAGGGGTGGGGAAGGGGATGGAGCCTGTCTCGACTTACCCAGATGGAGGTGACAGTGGTGGCAGCTGGAGCAGGTAGTGGGGCCAAGCACTGTCCCCACAGTTTTATAGGGTAGCCCAGCCCCCAGGGGAATGGGTGTGTGCCTTCAGCCTTCAACCAGCAGTTTTCTCCTGGAAAGCTCCCCCGACTGATTAAACAGTTCCTTCTTTCATCTCTCATGTTTTGCTTCCATGTAATACTGAGTAAGATTGAAATGATTCGGGCTACAGGCATTAATTATCTTCCTTCCTAAGGCCAAGGGACATTTTAGGTCTTTATGCCACCAGGCAGGAGAGTGTTTCAGCAGAATTTAGAGCAGACATATCCCCACCTTCCTCTCAGCACCAATTCAACTCAACCAATTCAGCTCCCTGATGCACCCGAGGTGAGACCAGGGATGTAAACTGAATGTAAGGAACATCCACTTGGAGTGAAATCCTGTGCCAGGAGTCTCATGGATAGCAGGAAAGCTGAGGGGCTGCAGGAGTGAGTATATGAGCGATGTGGACACAGGGACCTGACCTAGCCCAGCATGAGCAATTTGTTATGGGTTTGGATGCACTTAGAGGATTGTTGTTGTTGTTGTTGTTGTTGTTGTTATTCCTCACACCTGGGATATAAATTCTGATTGGAAGGCACATCAAATTTTCAAAGCAAAGTGATCATGGGCTCTGAAGTCTAGCCCCACAGATGGCACACACCTAAACTGGCTAATTTTGTGCAGGGAGCTGACTTCCAAGAGCCTTTCCATCCCACTCTTTGGATAGGGTGGTAGCAGTGAGCCAGAAGGTCACAGGTGTCCTTCCTTGTGATGGAGTGACATAGTCAAGACAGGGTTAATTACAGTAATTACAGGCTCTGGTGTGACACCAGGGATTGGGGATAGCTCTGCTGGAAGCCAGTTAGCTACTAAACATCCCAAACATCTCAACCTGCACTTAAATGTGAATCACCCTCACAGTGGGGAGAGGGGGTTGCTGATGTGGTCCCAAGCAGGACCATGATGAGCCATCATGAGCTCTAGAGGCAAAGAAAGTTTGAAACAGGCTTTTCATTTCACACCAGCAGAGCCCAATTGACAGCACAAACATCTCCTGCCCTGAAATAAACCCTGACAGTACTGGGACACATGTACTATGTGTGTGGGGGGCTGTGAGCATCCTGTTAAAGATGTGCCTTGTGGGTTTGGGGGGTCATTTGAGTTCTTGAGATGACTTGGCCACAATAGATTGCACTGAATGGTCCCTAGTGACTCCTCTCTGACTGCCTGTCAGGGCAACAAAGCCTTTCTAAGGCTCTGAGGTCGAACTCAGCTATTTTTTTAACATCATTCTGGAAGGGGAAAAAGGAAATCAGGTTTTCTGAGGTTCAGCAGAGGACACGGGCTTCAGGGAGAAGCAACCTGGCAGCTCCTGGAGTAAGGCAGGACGCTGTGGGTTCATCATTCATAATCTCCTAAATGGTGACTTGGCAAGCAGGAAAAGATGAGGTTTTAGTTTAAGCTTTACTGTACTGCTTCTTGCACCACTCTTGAATAATAAATAGATGCCACAAGTGCACCTTGGACCCACAGCCTGAGAATTAAAACCTTCTTCTAGCAATCTGGGGTTTTTTTATTATTTTTATTCTGTGTCTCTGTTCACTCTCATCTTCTCAGGAAAACAGCCCTTCCTGGGTGACTCCCTTCCAGGCTTCCAGGCACAGGGTAGGATATTCGGAACTGCAGCTTCACTGTGTGTTTCAGTTTTGAAATCCAGTTTAAGCACTTGAAGTTCTGCTCACATTGGACCATCATGTGCCAGAATAATATCCATAGATGCAGTGATGCTTGGGATAAACGCAATGGGGCACTCAGAGGGGAAATGTTGTCGAATATGAGCAGATCTGTGGACTGAAACAAGTCCTTTTCCTAGAAAAGACAGCAGGGGAAACAAAAGGCACATGTTAGGAAGTTAAAATAATCGGATCTGTGTAGTGATTGAATTTTTTAAAAGGAAAACAGTAGGGGAAAGGGCAGATATTTGGGAGATAAACAAAGACTGAATTTTCCAATCCGTATTCATTTCAGGGAATGAGCACTTTCTGCTTGAGAGGTGACTTTCTCTGGGCGAACCTCAAACCTGAGAAAATTTCACCAAACAAAACATGTCAGATCCATTTTCTTAATTTCTGCATGGATCCAGGATGTGTGGCCACCTCAGCCCTGCCCCTTCCTGCATGTAAGGACACAAAAAACTTGACCCAGGATCAATAATCCATGTATTTCCCTTCCTATCCCAGTCCCAGTAGCACTCTGCATTTTGATTTCCAATGACCCAAGGGCTGGATGTGTCCGAGACTGGCTGGAGGGCGGGAGCTTGCCCCTGTCCCAAAATTTCTCCTGAAAGCCAAAGGCATGGGCACATCTACAGCATCCCCTCTCTAAGGAATGTCTGCACGCAGGGTGCTCACCCAGGGCTTGCCTCCTGGCAGCAGGACAGAGACCACTCCCAGATGGCTGAATGGATGAGTGGGACACTCCAGTGCCAGAAGGCAGAATCTTGATGCAGCCAGACCCAAGAACAGAGCATCCTGACTGCCTGTGTCCTTGCCAAAGCAGACTCAGGGTGCTCCAGGGCCACCCTGTGCAGCCCAGGGAGCCCAGCAGGTGCCACTGGGGAGAGCCAGGCTCCGACTGCCAGGCGCTGTCCTGAGGCTGCAGATGATCCAGTTCCGTGCTGCCAAACCCTGTAATTGCCAGGTTCCTGGGTGGGCTGATGCCCCACAGCACCACTGACAGTGGCACATTCCCTTCAGGAGGACTCATCACCGCTCACCAGGACAGGGACATGTGTGTGCCAGGGCAGGGTTGAAGGGTGTCCCAAGGGAATCAGTGGGGATCCTCGCCTGGCTGTCTGTGCCCTGCAAGTCCCAGGTCCATCCTGTGACAGCAATCCCGCTGCCATGCACTGCTATACCTCTGCACCCACCACTCCAGCCCATTTCATCATCTCCAGTCCCAAGGTGGTCTCTCTGCAGGGCTGAACCCAAACTCACACATTTTTCCCAGGAAATCTCGCACAGATCCCTTGCAGGGCACCTGGCTATCCAGGCAGAGACATCCCCCTTTCCTGGGGTGGCAGACCTGCCAAGCACCACAGCATGTCATGGCAGTGGAATAGGATGGGGTCGGTGTTTCCCCACAACCTGGTCATGGTTTCTGGCTCAGGAGACACTGATGGAGGGAAGCAGCTTCTCACTGGTCCCCAGGGACATCTCCCCAAGGCATGGGAAGGAAGTGTAGCCACAGTGAAGGTCAAAAAGGTGTGGGCAGCTAAGCCTGAGCATCCTCACCTTGCCTTGAAGCCATGGCATTGCTTGGCCACATCCTCATCAGTGGAGAGAAGAATGGAGAATGGGAAGGCACTGGCAAGACTGGTACAATACCTTTCCCCAGGTGCCTCAAAGCACAGACTGCCAAATGCAGGGCTTTCCTCTCTGCAAGACCACTGTGATTCCAGAAGCAGTTTTACCTCTTTCCTCTTCATCTTGCCATCGATCACACTCTCCTGTCTCCACGAATCGCCACTGTGAGCACTACTCCAGGCACAGGAGGGAGCTGCCAGTGCACAATAGCTCTGCCATCCCCAAAACAAGCACCTCTGGGACATGTCAGAGACGTCCGGGGGAGCTTTTGACTCCCATCGGCATCCCTGGGGACGTCCATGGATGCCCAGTCCTGACCTTCCCTGCCTACAGTTCAGTGCTCCTGGAGAAGACGCAGTGGGATGGCAGGAGGGCTCAGGCACCCTGCTCCCATGGAGCATTGCACAGAAGGGCCACACCAGTCCCTGAGCCACCAGAAGCAGGTTCAGCTTGTGAGAACGGCAGTCCAGGGGGAGATGTAATGTGTATTTGACACAGCAGAGCAAAACATGGAGAGCAGGAAGATAAGGGACAAGCTCCATCAAAATATCTGCTTTGAGAGAGGGCTCCAAGAAGGCCCGACGAGGGTGGGATTCGAACCCACGCGTGCAGAGCACAATGGATTAGCAGTCCATCGCCTTAACCACTCGGCCACCTCGTCCCCCTGTCACACCCCATTTTAGAAAAATTTGTTTTAGCAGACTTTTTTTGGTCTTTTTTTTGCCCATAGAGTGATGTGGTTCGTTTGGGGGTC
>VZRH01002138.1:0-19736 GCA_013397555.1 Urocynchramus pylzowi
AAAAAAAAAAAAAAGACTTTTTATACAGTCCTTAGGCAGCACACTCCCACATTTCAGGATTCCCAAAGTGAAACCGCTTGGTTTTGCTTTTGCAGTGACTGCTGTGCCCTGGATTTAGGGATGTGAGACATTTTGCCACGGCCTCGAGTGGGGCCTCTGGGCGAGAGGCTCCGGGAGAAGTGCTGCTAGCCCCTCTGCTTACCCATCCACCCTTCCTCCTCCTCGCCCCGACACGCACAACGTTCGCGGCCGGTGTACGACAGGAAAACCGGGCGATCCGCGGGCCCGATCCTGCCGGGACAGGCCTCGTGCGAAGCACTGCGGGATCGGCCCCGGCAGTGTTTGCTAATTGCCGCACTCGGCCCCTTCAAACAGTGTCTGGGTAAACAGGCTGACCTTCGGGGCATGTTGCAAGGTCCATAAAGATGGAGTGCGGAGAGGGAGCAAGCTCCAGCATCCCTCCCGGAGCCACCCTCCTCCTGCCCCAGTCCTACCAGCTGCAGTATCGCAAGGAAGAGGGGAGGGATACTGTAAGCTGAGATCATCCGCTTGTTTTATTCACGGCAGTCTTCATTCTGCAAGGATCTTCTTGCCAGAGAGCTTTAAACAAAATTTAAATTACTTGAGGGTAAAAAAAAGAAAAATAATCAGGAAACTTTACAGCCAAGCACAGCAGACATCGGCTCCCTCCAGCACTGCTGGTTTGCACTGAGACAACACATCCCTCGGAGCAAGCCAGCAGTTTCTGGGCTCTTGTTTCCTTAACCAACAGAGCTGCTCGTTGGCTATGGTGGTTGATAGGGCCATCACAGAACTCCTGGCAGTTTATCCCTTTTCCCTCTGCAGCTCTGCAACCCGCTGAGCTCTGACAGGTTGTTTTAAAACAACGATCTAGTACCACCCCTCCTCCCAAAAAAGCTTCTTTCTAGCTGCTGGTTTTGCTGAGTTCTGTAATAGAACAAATGTTTATGATCAAGCTGAAATTCTTCAGAAAGGATTTCCAGAAGTGGTGATGGATGGCAGACACTGGCAGCCCTACAGTGCACAGAGGTCAGACAGCCATAGTGGTGTGACATGCTGGTGACAGGGCATCCATCCCAACCTTCAACCCCCTGTATTTACCCACTTGATGACGAACTTTCTTGAGCGTGTTTACTAATTGTGAGAATCATTTACATCTTCGATAACATCTGATTTATCCGCTGCCCTTCATCTGCATACAAATCTCCTAACAGCAGCTGGAGCCACAGAGCTATCTGGGCCTCCCTAAAATGAGCCAACTTTACAGCCACAGAGATACAGAAATGACCCAGCCCTGCTTCTGCAAGCACAGCTCCCATAGGAATCAGGCCAGTTTCCTTTGACTGCCAGAATAATTAGTCAAATTTATACAAATGCCCAACTAAATACAGCAACACATACCGATGTGCTGATGCCAGGCCCTGGTGGCCTTTGCTGCTGCAGGAGCAGCACGTGTTCGGCTGAGCCGCAGACAGGCTGCCTGCACCTCTCGTTCCTGCCCACGATCCTGGCTTGCAACTGTCTTGTCTTGCTGCTGGCTCCACAAGAGCAGACCCCCATCCCTTGTACACTGTGGCTGTGCAGCTATTCTCTCATGCAGATGCAGGCAGATCCCTCAGTAGCGCCACAAGTTGCTTTGCAGCCAGCTTGACAGGGTTGCAGGAGTGGGCAAGGGCAGGTGGGGATGAACAGAGTCAGTTCCAGCCAGGCCAGTGCTGGCACTCCACTTTAGCAGATCCTTTATTTCAGCTGCAAGATTTTCCCAGGCGGAATTTCTTACTGAAATCAGCCTTTTTCCTCCCTTCCCCAAAACAAAGGGATCAATTTCTCTGAAGGACTTTTCTTCTCCTATAACTGCAGACCACGCTGTCACTCCTAGCACTCCTGCATGGTGGATCCACGCCATACCAGCAACTTTTTGCAATTGAAAGTTGTTTGGGCAAAACTGAGTTTTTGCTGGTTTATTTTGTTCCAGTTGCCTAACAAACAAAGCAAGCCATAACAAAGCGTAGCCTTATTAATATAACAGCACAGTCTGTCAGAATGAAAATCCCAGTCCTGGTTGATAGATCCAAGGTGCCAAACACTCCACTGAGACATAGCATCCAAGGGACACTGGAAACACAGCCGGACACAGTGAGACCTGAAGCACAGTGATTACAAGAATGCAAGGACTGTGAATGTTTTGTTTAGAGAAAAAAAAAAACCAAAAACCCAAACTTTGCAGAAAGTCTGGCACGGCTTTTCTTTTGTGCTAAGATTAGCAATTGGTTTCCAAATTTTGTATGTCATTTCAGAAACTATCCAGGTATGCTAAGGGTAGCACTGAGGTCCAAAGATGTGAAGAATTTGCTTTAAGCCAAGCCAAAGCACATTACCCTACCTCTGCAGAAGCCAATGCTTCAGCTCGGCAGGGTCTGCACCAGTCTGGGGGGCTGCAGACACACCTGTTGTGGGGAACGCTGCACTGTGTATGGGGCATGGTGACATCAGGGCGCTTCCACAGCGCAGCCCATCAAATAAGCAAACAGGACACATTCCATTGTGGGCTTTTTTTTGCTGTGGACATGGGTATGGAGCTGTCAATCCTTGGGACATTTCCATTGTGATAATCCTCCGGAATACAGGCAGTTTATTAACCCTCTGCCACCCAGAGCAGAGGTTTCAGCCATCATCCTCCTTTGCAGCTGGAGGTTCATGTCAATATGAAGGAAGCAAGTGGCCTGATCCCATCTTGCAGGCTGCCTCCAGCCCCCAGGAAATGCATTAGGCAGTGTCAAGCACGGTTGGGCGTTTTCCTAGCACCTCTTATCTGAGGATCTGAAAGCACTTAAAAGATTTTTGCTTCATTACCTCCACCAGCTCAGATATGCTCATTTATATGATTTCTGAGATGAAGGATACAATCCCAGAACAGTCAAATAGTTTTAGTTACATCATAAGACAAGTCAGTGGCAGCACCTTACCTCCTCACCCTCTTCCCACCTCACATTATTGGGAACTTCTCCTTAGAGCCATGCACAAAAAGAGAAATAACCTGGACCCCCTTGTCAGAGAGCTGCCAGCTCTCAGGTCCTTGCTGCCAGCTGTGGCCAGGAAGCCTGGCAGCAAGAGCCTGGGCTACTGCAGTTCCATGGCACCATGCATAGCTCTCAGTGTTCTGTGGCCCAATCCATGTGTGGGGCAGTGCCAGACAACTTGCTCTGACAACAAAGCCACTACGTGCCTCAGGGAGCTTTGGCAATTCCTACTGATGAGAGGAATAAAACCCCTAAACCATGTTCTTCAAAGCAGCACACACCACTATGAAGCCACTCTCAGGAGCTCAGGGGTTAGCGCCCAGCTGTAGGGACTAAATCGAGAAATAAAGTTTATTATAACCTGTGACTCAGCCCTTGCTGGAGGTCAATGATCCACTTCTGAGTGTGCACCCGAAACCACTGCTCAGGCAGCCTGAGGCTGTGCACAGCCTGATGTTTTTGGAGGCAGGCAGCTTGCTCTCCTGTCCCATAATGGCCCTGCGCTCCGGGTCACCAGTTGGCTGCTGCTGTTTATCTTCCAGTGATTAATGGTTGCTCTTGGTTCCTGCTGCAATTCCATTAAGATTAGAGATTTAAAGCTACACTGAGATGTTTAGCAGTGGGTGACCTTGGTCTCCCCATAGTTATATTTCTATCGTCTCAAGGAAACAAATATTAACTTATTTTGCACCCCATCCTTCTTGCTTTCTAGCAGTGGGGAAAGAGCCCCTCACAGGCAGCACTTGTGTTGGCCAGCAAAGAGAATCTGACTCTTGGTTGCTGCACGATTCATGTGCTGCGCTCATGTGGCACTTGTAATTCCAGCCCACAGGCGCTCTGATGGCACCATCGCCTGAACAAACACAAGTATCCAGAGAACAAAATGCTCTTCCTGTAGACAACAGGCACACTCTCAATCACTTCCTCTTTGACAAGGAGCAGAGGGAGAGGCAGGGCCTGTTCCACCTTGCCTCGGCCCCTCACGGGGACCAAAGTACAGAGGCAGATCATCTTCCTGAAAATGTACATTTAAATAGAAGCCCAAATGTTTGTCTCTCCTAAAAGTAAGCCAGCACACAGGGAACATGAGCATGGGAGGAGTGAAACAAGCAGCAGTAGTTTGACTTCTGCGATTGATGGAGCAGGAAGAGACAGCTCTGACCCTAAGAATCTAGTGTAACATCATATCTTCACCTCAGGGGATGCAAGAATGAAAGGACACTTCCCCCAAATGATTGCAGAGTACCTTTCAGCCTGAGGGGTAACCCTGAACTCTTTGTGGAGCTCAGCAATTGCAAGCAGAAGATTCAGCTATTCTGGCCCTGGCTGGAGGCAGGAAACTCACAGATCCACAGGGCTGTGCTGATCTGCTTGAGAGAGGCCAGCTTAGGGCTTCCATCCTATCCTTGGGGCATCAGTGGTCATTGTGCTCCTATCTTGGAACCTGAAGCATCAGGTCCTTGCTGAAGCACCCCTGCATGCCCATGGGAAGTCAAATAACAACAAAACATGCAAGAGACAGCTTTTCACTTCCAGATCAACCTGCCAAAAGCAGGTCCAGCAGGAAGCCTGCTCCCCAATGGCAGTGCAGAGAGTTGAGCAGCACACACGAGTCAGTCTCTAGGCAGCTCTCATGTGGGCAAGACCCACATCACAAAAGCCACCCCTATAATTAGCCTTACTTTGCTTGAAGTCAGCCTCTGTGTTTCCTTCCCACCCCTTCAAAGAAAAAAACACCCAAGCAAAATCCTCTTTGCTCCCAGGCGATGGAGCAGTGTGTTACTGCAAACCAGGAGACGGATCAGAAGGACCCTTGTTTCTGTTTTCAGGTAAACAAGGCTGCCCTCCTCACGAAGGAGTGTCCTCCTTCTAAATGTTTAAATGTCCCCAGATTGAGCAGTAGGGAGCTGACACAGAAATAGAAAGGGGGTACATTTGAAAAGAGAAAAGGCCTATTGCCAGGATTGCTCTTTCCCTGCCCTCCACCATGCCCATGAAGGAGGGATGGCAATTCCCTATCTGGAAGGTCTTGTACAGGTGGCCACAGGATGTTCACATGGGCACCAAGGAGAGGACACACATGGGCAGTGACTGGAAGAAGAGATGTGTTTGTTACAGGTTTGGGAACCTTTCTCTCAGGGGCAATAACACATTGATGGAAGGAATTACGGGTGCTGGAGCAGGCTGGGAGCCATGACTAGTTTTACAAAACTGAAGCCTCTGAGAAGCCTGGCTGCATGTTGCTAGTACAGGAGCTGTCCCTAAAGAAACTGTTCTTTTATGTTAAAAGAAAGTGAGATGAAGAGTCAGATGAAGATGGTAAATTTGAATTTATCTAAAAATAATTTTGAGTTGCCAATTTCACTGATTCCTTGAGACTGGGCAAACAACTTAGTAGAAATGCCATGAAGGTTTAGCATTGACTTTTTTAATGTCTCTGCCTACAGCAAGATCCAGCCAATGTGGACGAAAACACCTTTTTTTTAAATCCAAAAGGGCTGTATAATCCAGAAAAATACCTTACAGCCTTTTGTGTCAGTAGCATGGGGTTGCCTTTGGGTAAATACATTGGTACAGAGCTCACGTGTTGTCACCATTGCAGACTTTTCCTGCTTTTATAATCATGCTGAGTAGATCCCTCTCTCCCCTTGCTTTTGCTTCTCCATGACCTGCTCAGAGCAAACTGAGAAGGCATTCCTTAATGCCACCACATATGGCACATGCAGTAGGTTATGCAATTACATATATACACACATAATTTTCTCTCTGAAATCCTCCTGCTTTTAAATTCAGTTCACAAAGCAAACTTGTGCTCAGCCACAAGTCCCAGTTTAAACTTGAATACTGGCCACACTTCATTTTTACACCAGTTTTAATCTAAGTGCCCACTGTATCTCTGAGGCAGGCTAAGCATGCTGTTGTGTCCAGCAGCTTGGATGAACTTTGCAACCACTGCATTGGTGCAGCCCAGGATGGGGCATAAATTTTCAACACCAGGACTAGGTTCTCCTGAGCCTCGTACCTTGTGTTGTCATTTAAGCCTTGGGGCCTTGCCTATGTAAGACACTCCCCCTGGTTTTCCTGTCTTCACTCTAGTTTGTACAGATGAAAGCAATGCAAGATGTGGAAAAAAGAGCAAACAGGACCCTGCACAGGAGGACACTGTCCTTGAGTTACAGCAAGGCAAGGATCTGAATTCCTCCTTAAATCGTCCAGTACAGTGTCAAGCTCTAGAAGAGAGGAAATTGTGCTTGACAGATGCAATCATATGCAAATGGCTGTAGAAGAGGGGAAATTATCATCTACAAACATTGGGCAGAAATTCCATCTGCTGCAGACTCAAGGAGGGCTCTTAATAAATTCTGAGACAGCAAAGTGACACACATCTTAATCAAGACTTAATCCATGGAATTAATTCACTGCGCGTTTCTGCATAATTCTGAGAGTAATGCTAAAAGCCATGGCAATATCAGCAGCAGATGGACTCCCCTACTCCATGCAAAGGTATTAAAGAAAACACAGCCCCTGTCACATCACTTCATGTATGTACACACTGCAGAATGCAACAGGGCTGTGCCTGGCTGCTGGCAGGAGCTTAACACAGCCAGCAGACATCAAAGGTCAGGCTTGCCACGAAGTGGAAATGGAAACCAGCCTCATGGCAAAGATGGAGTCCTGCTGCTTCTCTCCCACAGGAGAGGAGAAGCCCAGAGCAAGGCAAAGGTCTGGGAAACCATAACCAGGTCCTGGTTAGTTATGTGCTGCTTCCAGAGAGCACTGACTGAGGTCGGTGCTGAGACTGTCCCACCAGTACCAGGGAGAGGCAGTGGACCTCTCAGGCAGTGAATGGAGGTCAAACCAAGTGACGAGCAAGGGAAACTGCAGGGGTTTTGTGAGCGAGATCTGCTGCAGAAGCCAGCCAGATAACCATTAGAAGTGGCTCCTTTCTCTATCATCACAGCCTGGAAAGCACACTGCAGGTATAGGGATCAGCCCTGGGTCCTGGCAGCAGCCTTGTGCAAATTGACTACAGGAGGCTTTAGACAGCTCTGAAAATACATTCTTAGTCACTGTCATCCACGTCCAAATGAGGTGCAACAGCTATGTGATTAATCTCTTGTTTACATGTCTAAAAACTAACACAGTCCAGACTGTCTTCAGCACGTTCCCTTCCTGACACGCATGGATTTGAGGGGCTGGGCAATCCTTCACCACCCAGGATCCAGCCTTCACAATTGATCTCCACCTAAAGTTTGAAAGTTCCAAACTCCTGGTCCAAACTTCCCTAAACCTGGGGATACCAGATCCTGGCACAATGTAGCTGTTGTGTCTTAGAGGAAAAGGATCCCCAGCTGGGAAGGTGAGGTATCAGCTGGGAGTGGCCAAAGTTTCAGAAGCTGCTGTGGTCCCCTCAAATTGATCCAGCCTTCATAAACTGTGCACCAGTGGCAGTGAAACACCCTGTGTTTTGCTGGGTTATGATCCAAAATTCAGATTAGGGGCTAACACAGGGCCAGTTCACCTTTCCAAGGGGATGTAGCCAGGCTTGGAACACTTACTGTCTCATGCCTGCCTCTTCATGAGCATCCAATGTGGTCCAGAACAAAGTGGTGCTCTCAGTTGAGCTCCTTTAGGAAACACAGGTGGAGGGTGCAGGGTCCATAAGGCAGTGAATGATGAAAATAATTGATCCTGGGACAGAGAGGCATGGAAAGAGGTGGCAGAAGAGTCACAGTGGTTCCTGCAGTCATGGGGACCACCACTGACAGCTTCCCAGTTGGAATGCTTTCAGCCAGGGAAGTTGGCTCACCAGCACAGGCCAGTCTCTTGAGGGGACACAGGGAGCCTCCAGTCAGGATGACCTCAGGCTAGCAGCAAGCTCCTGCTACAACCAGGACCACTCATTCCCAGGCACCTAAGCGTGTGAAATGTGATTCTCATATTAATTCAGGTTCCAGAGGTCCTTGTGTACCCCAAAGGAATCCACTTGCACTGCCTGGGTCTTGCTTGTAGCAGTGGCTGTGCAGGCAGATGTGCCTTCCTATCAGTGCCAGACAAAAGAATGCTTTTCTTTTGGGATGTGTGCATGTACTGCTCTCTGAACAGCTTTACTTAGGCTTGGCCAGCTTATGGAGAAACAAGGGAGAAAGAGGAGGGAAGCTGGGCAGGGAGGATGGGAGAGGTGGGATGACTGGGGAAGGTGCTAACAGCCCTTGGCTGGCCCAGAACCACTTCCTCAGATCTCCATTACACAGCATGCTCCCGGCGTTGCTATTTCAGTCTGAATGTCACCTATAAATTGGAGGCTCTTTCTCTGAAGGCTGCAAATAGAAGTGTCACTAGATGATCTTTGATTGATAGGGAAGCTCAGCTGAAAGCCCAGTATGTCCATTTTCCAGCCAAGAAACTCAAAGGTGTCCAAGGATCACACAGGGATCCTTTCCTTTTCCTAGACCTTTCCTCAAGGCAAGTCCCTGCTGGAGGTGGTGAGGAGAGGTCACACACACATTGATCTCTCTGATCACCCTGTGACTACTGTTTTTCAGATTCCTCCTTCTCCACCACCCATCCTTGCCCCATGGATTTCAACCTGCTGGCAGATGCGGAGGCTCGCAGCCCAGCCTTGTCTCTCTCGGACTCTGGAACTCCTCAACATGAGCACAGCTGCAAAGGGCAGGACCACAGCGGTGAGTGCAAGGCTCAAGATATAAGAAAAACCCTGACCCATCCTTGTGCTTGGATCTGGGTGGCTGGTGGATTACAGAGCTCCCAGAGGGACAGTTTCCCATTGTACTGGGAGCCAGAAAAATCCTATAGCAGCAAGGCTGTGCCAAGAAGCAGGGAAAAGGCATAAGGGTCCATATTGCAATGACAGCTATTGGGAGGGTGAGAACATCATCCCACTGGTGGGGTCATCTGGCCCTGGCCCTTTAACTGCTCACAAGGGTACAGCCCATGGCAGGCCAGAGCCAGGCAAGTCAGGTCACAGTCCAATCAAGATTTTATTGTATTTGCCTAAAAAGGATCTCTAGAGCAGGAGAGCTCTCCCCACAACATAGGAAGTATCCAAGGCACACAAGGCTACACCTAATTTTAAACTGCTCTTTTATTTTTTTACCTCTGTTTAAATTGTTTGGGTTTAAACTTTCCATTGTAAAGGTAAACCTTAGGCTGAACTTTCCAGGTTCAGGCATTAAGATGAAAGGGAAGCACTGTCTTGCTTCTGCTTTAACTGAAAAATTCTCCTCACCTGTGCCTCACTGCTCTCCCACAGAGGTGCCTCTGACCATTCCCAAAGGCTGAACAAACCCCAAGCCTGCTGAATTCTTTATCAGGCTCTGAATAAGGAACATCACCGTTCACACCTGTTCAGAAATCAGCTACCAAATACTATGGTTTCCTCTGGATTTTACATCTGCCCGGTGACCACTCAATCCCTTGTTATTCTGAATGTGTCAGGATGCAAAGCTGCTTCTGCCGGTGCCAGCATGAGGGAGTGAGGGCTGGGGACAGCCCGCTGCTCTCTGTGTAAAGCCTCCAGGCTCACCCACATGCAAAAGCTAATAAGGATAATGATGCAGATTAAAATTCCCCAGAGAAAGTATCATGAAGGGAGTTATGCTGGGATAACTAGAGTCAGAGAATCCACCCGACAAATTCCCCACTGCACACGTACCTTAGTTGGGCACATCCCCAAGCTCAGTGGCTCCTCGTCAGCTGCTTTGGATGCATGGCAGTGACTCCATTCAAGTGGCCTTCCCTATTGAGCCCACCCTGGCATGCTGTAGAAGTGCCAATTTAGGCACTGACTTTTCTTTCCATTAGGCATGAGCAGCTAATTCCAGCTATGGCCACAGTCGTTTCACTGAGTGGGCGAACATGTACAAGATATATTCCACAACCTATTTTGGGGTGACAATAAGCATTGGATGCCTGGCTACATCACCCCCCACTGTATCAAGCAGTCTAGAAATAAAATGGTTCTGGGAGGTGACTTGTCAGCATTACCTGTGTGCAGATGCTGGCAGCTTGTGCCTTTGCAGCAGAGGCTGATGGCAGCCATGCATCAGCAGTGTCAGGCAGAATAGAGCTGGCTACCAAGGCTTGCCTGGAACAGGGGCAGAGCTGCACTTCTGGCACTTCTTGACTCCCCTCAAGAGAACAGCCTCCCTACTTTTCCTTGGCCCTGCTTCATTCATCCACACAAGTAAGAGATCCTGAGGAAGTGAACACAAACCTTGCCTGTCTAGGCTCAGCACTCAGGGATCTCAAGTGTCCTCCAGTTGTATGGCATGGTTAGTGACACCCCCTTCTGTTAGGTTTCATCAGGCAGCACAGGTCAGGGGAGAGCAAGGATGAGGAGTGAAGGAGGTAAAGGACTGCCCCACATCTCCCCATATTGTGCTCCTCAAGCATGGATTCAGGTCACCCGCATCCTTTCTGTGGGCTCCTTTCTTTCCCTGTATCACCACAGTTTGGGTCCTCACTGCAATCAGTCAAAACTCTGCACCTTTTACAGAGGACACTTATTCCTTGCTTATAGAAGAAGCAGAAAGAGATGACACACAGAAAGAAACACAGCTAGCAGGTATGGAAGCAAAGAGGACACCAAGATGACCTGCAGAGATTTTTCAAGGCTCAAAGTTGGGATTCCTACTTCTCCTGAGACAAGATTTATGGAAAGTAGGTATACCAGAGGGTGTTGAGAAGACAAATACCAAACAAGATACACTGTGATCTCTTTTACCCAGATGTAGCCCATAAACCAGTGGTACCTTCATTCCATTTTCTTTCCCTCTTGGTGTAGTTTCTTCATGAGTGAAGAAGGGCAGTCCTGGGCAGGAGGTCCTGATGAGGGCATAGCCTCCTACTTCACAGCAACCCCTTCAGAAATGAATATTTGTCAGGGACTTTGGTGAGAACACATGCCCTGTATGCATCAGGCTCCTAATTAACCCAGGCTCAGCAGATGAACAAACAAACCAAATGTTGTCCGTTCATCTGTATTGAGCCATTCCTAATAACTAGCTTAGATGGGTGGCATCACTCCCCGTTCAATCTCTTTTGGAGATGAATAGTGCAGGAATCTCCTGCATCCAATACTGGTTTAGAGCACTGAGCTCAAGAAATCTGATTAATCTTCTTGGCAAGAACCACTATAAAAATCCACATTAAGAGTATGCTTCCAAGAATTCTGCAGAATATAGGATCCACAAACAAAGATGCTCATGAAAATGAGAAGAGTACCACAAGACCACAACCAAGCTCTTTCATTCCATGGCTTTGTTTCAAGAGTGTGCTGGGAAAGTTCTTGTACAGGTACACCCTGCATGGAAACACAAACTGGTCTTGATGCTGAGAACAGGACATAGCACCTTCCTGCTCAGAAGAACCAACTTAAAACCTGCTGCTGTGAGCAATGGCCATCTCACTGTCCTTGCACTCACACTCCTGCTGATGGATAGCATCAGACGTGCTACAGAAGCAGAAGTGGCTGGTGGGGAGCAAGCCACTGACCACACCCAGGGTTTCCTCCCTGGAGAGCAAGCACCTCTCCTGCAAATGCTCTCTGCAACTCCAGCATTGCTCCCTTTGAAGAAAGGCAAGTACAAGGAGAGTTTTCCAGAAAAAGAAGGAAAATATTTCTGAATTAACAGGCTGTTATAGGAAGAGGGTAGTGGCACCAGGTTCCTGAGACAGGAGCATCTTCCAGCTCTGGGGCCCACTAAAGCACCTGCTGTTGGCACAGCACTGCCCTGCAGCAGTCTCTGTGGGGGCTCAGATTCTTTTAGACCTCTCACGTGCCCTATAAAAACTAAATGGAAAATCAGAGCCTATTATTCCAGAGCACATCCATTTGACTTGTGGAATGCCTTTTTTCACTGACTCAACTATTTCAGGCTGCTGTCTCCTTGCCTCCCTACTCATTAAGGGGCTATGCCAGACACCTTTATGCTGAAATTTTTCTGGACTTTGAAGCCTTTTGAACTAGCTTCCACTCAGAGAACTGCAACCAAACAAAAATTTCAATTTTAGCAGAGTGATGCCAGGATTTTTTAAAGGTTCTTCTTCCAAGTGGAACAGTTTGGGAGCTATTTGCAAAAAATTCTATTTAGTTTAGCTGACTATTTCTCATTGTAAAACAACACCTCCTCTCCCTGCTGAAGATGTGAATTTCATTTGGAAATGCTTCATCTGGGTTCTAGATCAGAGGAAGGAGTTGAACATCAGAAATTATTTATTTTCATTGGAATAATTTTCCTCTATGGTGACTTGTCTTGATTCCCGGCAGAATTAAACACAAGCTATAGCTTTCTTCCATCATAAAAGAAAGTGCCACATTTGAGCAGTTGGGGACTCTATGGAGGACAACTAAACAGAAGATATTTGTATTTGCATTCTGCCCCTATTTGCATTTTGCCTGCTTGTATTTGCACAGCCCCCAAAAAGGGCTGTGGCACAGGGAAGCAGCTGGCTGCCACCTCCACCCACAGCAGCCAAAAGCTCAGCATGCAGACATGGACTTGATGCCCAGAAGGAAGCTGAGCTGTACCTTTCAGTGAGGTATCAGTGTGAACACTGGACAGTTTTGAGACTTTAATGGGCAGTGAAACAAAAGACACTACCTCTAAGAGAGGGATCTGTGGATCAGGAGGAGGGTAGGGGCAGAGAGACAGGTAAGGTAAGGTCTAAGAGAGGCCTTTCCCTATTTTTTAAAAATCAAAACATGCAGCTAAGTAAGAAGGTAAAGGAGCAAGAAGGGGAATGAAAATTTGTGCTCCTCAGGTTTAATTAATTGAAGAACCTTAGCTTGCTATTAATTTGCAATTTGCCTTTTCCCATCCCTTGTCCACAGAGACACGACTGTATCTTTTGCTGTGTCCTAAGTGTCAATTTCCATTGAGTTTTTCTAAAGGACACCTTAGGCAGAGAGTTTTAAGCAGAGTAAGAACCTTCTAATCTGGATAAGTTCTGCCACTATCTCCCATCTGAACTGTAAATAAAACCCAAAAATTGGAAGTTTGGAAAATCTAAATCTGGTGACTTGGAAGCTAATATCTGTTATGGCAGTTAAACAAAGGCAAGCTGTGTTGCATGGAGGCATTGGTTTTGTTGCTGGGTGGATGCCTGCTTGCAAGGACAAGGGAGGGAGATGGGACCACTCCTGGTGGCTGCAGTGGAAGGGGACCTCACTGAGCATGCACTGGTTGCCCCAAGGATAGGCTCCCCAAGTGCACCCAAGCCCTCAAGTTACTCAGGGGATCTCTCCCATCTTTCTGTTTCTCGCACAGACACTGAGAAGTCCCAGCAAAACCAGACGGACGACTCCAACCCTGAAGACGGCTCGCTCAAAAAGAAGCAGCGCAGGCAGAGGACGCACTTCACCAGCCAGCAGCTCCAAGAGCTGGAAGCCACTTTCCAGAGAAACCGTTATCCAGACATGAGCACCAGGGAGGAGATTGCAGTCTGGACCAACTTGACAGAGGCACGAGTCCGGGTAGGACTGCAGCCCTTCCACCTTCCTGGGCCTGAGCTTGTGGGGAAGAAGCCTGCTGTGATACATGACCAAGCTGTCCCCAAACCAAGGAAGGAATCAGGAGCACTAGAAAATTTCCCTGTCTTGGAAACACCTCATTAGAGTCTGCCCTTGAGATCTGACATATCCTGCCACACACATACCCAATGGTGGTGGTGCCTTCCCCATCCAGGGCCACCTTGAAATTATACAGGTAGATTCAGGAAAAGCCCAGGTTCTTCCCCACAGAGCCCCACCAGCTGGCTACCTTGACCCAGCAGAGCCTTTCCTTGCCATACCATCACTCCCCAGCCTTACCCTTGCTGGAGGGCACTCTTTTGGGTTCCCAAACCGATGTGCAGTCACAGGCATGGTGTGGCAGGGCTCCAGCTGGAGTGAGAGCTTCTCTCTGCTACTAGAAATATGAGTTAGCAGCACCATGAATAGCCTTCCAGCAGCTTCCATGCTCTAGGAAGTTATATTGTTTGAACCCCACTAACATGAACAGATTTTCCTGTTAGAAGACAGACCTATAACACCCCACTCCAAACCAGTCCTGAGGTAAAGTCAAAAGAAGAGAAGTTATTTCCTTTGTTCAGCAGTTTTCAAGCCACATCCCCCAAATACTTGGCTCCCAAGTCACACAACCGCAATCCCTCCTCCTGGCTGTGGTCCCCTGGAAATACAGCAAGTATTTTCCTCTCTTTTTTGCTGTATAAAGGGCATCTGTTTGTTGAGTGAGGTGGGTTATTCTGTGTGTTGTGAAATGGCAGTGGTTTAGGTTTCTGTTGTTGACTGAGGACCACCTGGTGATTCCTGCTGGGAGATGACCCTGAAGCCCAGACATCTTGCTGCAGCTCTTTCCTGATGCTCAGCCTCCCATCTCCCTGGGAGCACTACCAGCCCTTCAACAGCTCTTTTATTGCTGGGCAAAGAAACCAGGGCAAGGCCCCTTTCAAGGTCAGCCAGAGCTATTCCCATGCCCTCCCTCTCTCTTGCAGGTCTGGTTCAAAAATCGCAGAGCTAAGTGGAGGAAACGAGAGAGGAACCAACAGGCCGAATTGTGCAAGAACAGCTTCGGAGCCCAGTTCAATGGACTGATGCAGCCTTACGATGACATGTATTCCAGCTATTCCTACAACAACTGGGCCACCAAGGGGCTTGCCAGCAGTCCACTCTCAGCCAAGAGCTTTCCATTCTTCAACTCCATGAATGTCAGTCCCCTCTCCTCCCAGCCCATGTTCTCCCCACCCAGCTCCATCACCTCAATGACCATGCCTTCATCCATGGTCCCTGCTGCTGTGACCGGAGTACCGGCCCCAAGCCTCAATAACCTGGGAAACATCAATAATCTGAACAGCCCGAGCCTCAACTCTGCTGTCTCATCCAGTGCCTGTCCTTATGCCTCAACAGCCAGCCCCTACATGTACAGGGACACGTGCAACTCCAGCCTGGCCAGCCTGCGGCTGAAGGCCAAGCAGCACGCCAACTTCACCTACCCAGCGGTGCAGACAGCAGCCTCCAACCTGAGCCCTTGCCAGTACGCCGTGGACAGGCCCGTATGAAGGGCTGCCCTCTGCCAACCAGGGACTGGACCTTAGCCTGACAAAAGGAGACCTTTAGCCCTACAACAGAGTACGTCCTGCAGAGAATCAGAGTGAACATGACAGCATAAGACGGAGACAGGGAGAGAAAGAGAGAAAAGAACGAGCAGGCAGACGAACCTTTATGAAGATTTGTCTATTGTATGGTGAATTTTGACTGTCTTTCCCCTTCAAAACCCCTTCCCTTCTTGCCCACCAAACCTTCTCCTCCATGGTAAAATAAACCAAAAGAGTCTACTGGAAGCTCCATGGGGAAATAGGAGCCCCAACATGCAGGGTGCCTGACCCATGGGAAACACAACCAAGTATGTTTCAATCTGCCCCTCCAAGCCCCACATGGGTGAGCCCCCCAAATTCCTGGGATAGCACAGGCAGCTTCACAGCACCCCTGCAGGAAATAGCCAGAGACAGGACAGCTTGAGGGGGGTTGCCAGTTGGTGCTTGGCTGAACCATATTCTCTGCACATGTGCAAGATTTCAATGAAAGATATCTTGCCCATTTATTTATCATACAGCCAGTAAGGAAGCCTTGTCTCAGTCAATTATCATCTCTTTATAATGCATATATACACATGGCCCTTCAGACTTGAAACCTTCAGGAGCTGGGGGTTGTAAGAATATAAAATATGTGTGTGTATATATATCTATCTTATATATATATACACAAATACATATAGAGACATTAAAATATGCTTTCTTGTTTTGGATGTGAAATAACCTACAAAGTAGATCTTAAAACAAAAAACCCTCTAAAGGAAGCACATCCACCGAGGCAGTGTCCTGGCTGTCATGCTTAACTGCTTCAGTCATTTTGGTCAGACACACTGCTGCCAGCATACATCCCAAACATTCCCATCTGCAACAATCAGCTCCTCCTTGCACATCTCCTTCCCTTCCCCAAATCCTATTTCCAAAAAAGATAATAAAAGTTGGCACAAACCCTTCAAGCTTCTGCTTGTGTGGTTATTGAAAGCACAAACCTGCATCTGAAGATTCTGAAATCAAGTGCCAGCAGCCCAGGTAAAGGTGAGCATCCTTAGAAGCATGAGACAGTCCTAGGTGAAACAGGGGCTGAAGTTCGGAAGACTAGTTCATATTCCCCATTTACATATCAAACACCTGGCTTCTCAGAACAACAAGAGCCCACACACAGAGTAGGAAAAGAAGCCCCCTCCGTGTTCCCTGTCTGCATGCACCCAGTGCAGCAGGAAGGTTGAGCCTCTTCTGGCTCAGGCTTCCCCACTGTGCTGGATGGGGCTCCCACAGCCCCGGGCAGGGGAATTCCTCCCCAGGCACTCTGGCTCCGAACAGTGGTCCCCCGGGCAGGTGCCAGGTCAGTAACCTGCCCTGCTCAGCTTCTGGTGGGAAAGCTGTATAACAGAGGTGGCCCTCTCAAGATATACAGGCACCTGGAAAAGCTGCTGCTTCAGCCAATGCAGAAGGAAGCAGCACATCCCTCTGAGGGCCCAAGGAAGCTCCACATGCAGCAGGGGAGCAGGACATCTCTACCCAGTGCAATCACCTTTCCCTTCATCAAGCACAACTCCAAGGAAAAACACAATTCCAACACTTTACCCTTTAGATAGAAAAAACAGCCCTAATGTATCTTCATAGCAAACTGTCCTACCAGGAAGAATAGGACAGGCAAATCTGACATAACCCATGTTCTGCCATGTCATCAGCATGCAGAGAGAAAGCAAGTTCTTTGCTAAGAATGGATCCTCACTAGGACACTGTAAGAGGTCTCTCACAAACCAAGCACATAAACTGCTCAGTTTTTGCCAAAGCCTCTTCCACAGTTCAGTTGCTTCTGAAGGTATTAGTGAGCAGATGCTGAAAGCCGTCACAAGTGTCAGCTCACCCTCACTGTAACAGATTATTCTTTGCTCTGAGCTAATCCAAAATCTGGGAGCCCAGATATCCTGCACTGAAACAGCTACCAGTGGAAAGGGTTCAAAGATCAAGTGTAAACATATAAAACATAAACATGGTACATCCCAGACCATATCTTTCATTTTAACCTGAATCCTACCTTGCTGCTAGGCACAAGTGCTGTTGAAGTAGATTCAGTGGTTAATCTCCATTCTGTGCTGGAGCTGCCATCCAACAGCCTTTCCACCAAATACACACCTCATCTTGGAGCTACTGTGCTTAATTCCCTTCTCTGACACGACTCTTCCATCTATGGGAAGAAAGAAGGGCCTGGACTTCTCTCTAATATCCTTTCCCTCACTGAGCCCGACTCATAGCAGAGTCCACCTTTTCTCCCTGGTAACCCAAGACAGATGGTGCCACAATCCTCTCCTATAGCCTTGATGAAGAGCCGATCTCTTTACACACTTGGTCTTTCACCTCCTCCTTTTCCACACACACTGCACCTCCACCCTGTGCTTGGCGGTTCTCTGTGCTGCTCTGATGCTTGTGGAGGTCCTCTACTTGTCCCACAGAGATGATGTTTGGCTGGGGGACGCAGTACAAGACTTGGCTGCTGACTGTTCCAGGATTCAGTGGATGAAAGATATGTCCAACTATGCCAAGTAGAAGGCCAGCTCCAGCACATGGTTCTCATTATCTCCTCTAGGAGCCAGTGGGGAAAAGTCAGGACCTAGTTTAGGTCCTGATTTTTCAGCCTGAGGTTTTTCATGCAGTCATTTAAATTAACATTACTCCTGAGCAGGATTAACATGATTCCTGAGCAGGACAGACTCAGTACCCACACAAGGTAACTGGTACATGTGGCCAGTGCCTCTGCAGCCTGGCTAGTTGGCTCCAGTTTTTCCTTCCTATGCTGTCTGGAAAAGATGGTGGGGTCTGTTTTTGCAGTCAGAGGTATTGCACCATGTAGGATCCAGACCAGATGGGAAACCACACACCAGCTCTGAGCTGAGAGCACTTTATACAATGGTACCTAACAACTGACACAACCATGGGGAAAACCTTAAAACCTACAGAAAACAGAGGTGGCCAACAGCAAATAACTAATTGAGCAAGTTGGCAGTAGAGTGCTCTGGGAGATGTTTCCTGTCTGACAAATGCCTCCTGCCTTCCCGGTTCAGCTAAGCCAGATCAGCCTCTCACATTCAGCTTTTTCCCCACAGGGCCAGGACTTGGACATCATGCTCTCTGGTCCAGCACAAACACAGCAGGTGCTCTACAGCCCTTACCCAGGACTTCTCTCTCACAAGCCCCCAGTACCACCCCAGATTTATCTCCTTGATACTGCAACCCCAAGCATGTGATTTTTAGCAGTTATTCTGGAGACCTGTTAGGCAAATAGCTTTGTCGTTGGATACTTCCCAGTCTGCAAATTTAGCAAGTGCACATTCTCCTCCATCATCCAGATCATTAATGGAAGTGCTGAGCAAAAACAGACCCACAACAGATGTCCCTGAATTTCACTCAACAGACCCCTTCCTTTTCAACAGAGAACTGTGGATAAATCTCTGGGTATAATTATCCAGTGGGTTTTGTACCTACCCAAATCCCATCTAGATCATCCTTAAAAGCCACTTGACTGGCAGCCAAAGCTCTCTGACACCATGTAGCCCTTACCCTGTCAGAGAGGAAAATTGAATCATTTTGACCAGATTCTGTTCTTGATGTGTCCACATAGCTCCTGTTCATCTCCACTGTTTACACATAGTGAGATTATTTGATCCAGATTTTTTGTTTCTTTGTTTGGATTTTTGGGTTTTGTTTTGGTTTGTTTGTTTGGGGTTTTTTGGTTTGGTTTGGTTTTGTGGGTTCTTTGTTGTGGGGCTTTGTTTGTTTGGTTGGTTTTTGTGGGGTTTTTTGTTTGTTTGTTTGTTTTTGTTTGTCTGGGGTTTTTTGTGGGTTTTTTGGTTGGGTTTTCTGTTTGTTTGGGGTTTTTAAAATGTTTTTTTTTAAAGATGTGATTTAACTGTAAGCAGTTCCTAGCTTTTGGCCCCAGTCCCCATTTTGAAGAGGGGGATATTCCGCGGGAATTCTCATAGATAACAATGACTAATTTTGGGATAGTTTTGTGTGAGGTTCACCACACCGAGAGGGTCTGAAAAAATCCCGTTTGTCTTAAATACTGTCTTCCTTGCACTTTTCTTACTCGAGGCCAGACTTTAGCCCCCATCCCCAGCACGGCCTGCGCTCCCCCCGGCCCCGCAGCAGTGTCTGAAGGCTCGCACAGAGCGCACCGACGCTGGGTGTCCTCAGCAGCTGCCGAGGTTCTTCCCCTCAGCCCAGCAGCAGCGCGGCACCGTCCCCGCTTCGTGTCCCGCTCGCACAGCGCAGGATGTTCCCGCTCCCCTTGCTTGCTGCGTGCTGCCAAAAGAGCCCCGAAGCGTGGGGTGGGCGCGCAGCTCCGGGCCGCTGCCGTACATGTGAAAGCTGGGCTCAGGCAGGTCCATAGCCGTGGGGGGCGGCTCTCATCGCGGCCCCAGTCCCGCTCCGGGCCCGCTGCCGTCGCGGCGCGGCTGCGGCACAACCCGGCCGGAAGCGCCCTCAGCGCGGGCGGCGGCGCCGCCTAGCGGCGAGCTGCAGAAAGTGCCGCGCTCCCGCCCTCAGGACAGAGAGAGCCCCCGGGGAAACCTCCCCCCAACC
>VZRH01002138.1:19751-50594 GCA_013397555.1 Urocynchramus pylzowi
CAACCGTGACACCGAGAGAGCCCCCGGGGAAACCTCCCCACAACCGTGACACCGAGAGAGCCCCCGGGGAAACCTCCCCACAACCGTGACATGGAGAGAGCCTCCTTGGAAACCTCCCCACAACCGTGACACCGAGAGAGCCCCCGGGGAAACCTCCCCACAACCGTGACACCGACAGAGCCTCCTTGGAAACCTCCCCACAACCGTGACACCGAGAGAGCCTCCTTGGAAACCTCCCCTCAACCGTGACACCGAGAGAGCCTCCTTGGAAACCTCCCCTCAACCGTGACACCGACAGAGCCTCTTTGGAAACCTCCCCACTGCCGTAACACCGATACAGCCTGCGGAGAAACCTCTCCACAACCGTGACACCGAGAGAGCCTCCGGAGTAAAACCGCCCCCCTCGCTCCCGCCCACTCCCCAGCCCGGCTTCACCGGCTCTCGCAACCTGGAGCTCCCTCTACTCCCGGTTCCAGGGGAACCTCTTCACTCTCTACAACTGCCTGAAGGGAGGTTACAGTGAAGACCGGGGACTGGTCTCTTCTGCTCTGCCTGCAGAGAGGACAAGAGGAAATGGCCCAGAGCTGAGACAGGGGAGACTCAGATTAGATATTAGAAACGTTTTCACTGTTAGGGTGGTCAGGCATTGGAATAGGTTGTCCAGGAATGTGGTGGAGTCACCACCCCAGAGGTGTTTAAGAGGCATCGTGATCGAGTGCTGGGTGATGTGATTTAGTGGATTAGGGGTTACAGTGGTAGTGCTGGGTGGATGGTTGGACTTGATGTTCTTAAAGGTCTCTTCCAACTTTGATTATTCTGTGATTCTGTGTGTTGGTACAGATGCTGGACACAGCTAAGGGAGCATGCCTGGGGCAGCTGTAGAATTTAGGAGAGTTGCTTCACCAGGACCACAGCTGTTACATAAAGTATCCCAAACAGGAGATATGCCGGAGAGAGACCACCCCATTACTCCCATATGTTCACCATCCCTTCTCTAAAGAGACCTAAGTGTGGAAGCCAGTTTATTCCTATTCCCCAACCCTTCAGTTGACTGCTCCTGCCTTTCCCACAGCTGGGGAAGGTGCTGTTACACCACCACCCAACACGCTGCCAAGTCCAGAGCAGGAGCCCTTGTCAGGGAAGGCTGTACAGGGCTGTTGCCATCTCCCAGCATTGAAAGTGCAGCCCACTGCCATGTGGTAACTTTCCAGCCCACTGCCTTGAGAGGCCAAAATGCATTCACCAGGTAGGAGCCAACACCCACCCAGAGGCTCGGATCCTCAGACTCAGGCTCTGAGGCACATCTTGGCTTTATGAAGCACAGTGACATGCACGTTTCAGATCGTTAAACAACAGCCTAATTTTTTTATCATCTCTCTCTCACTTCTAGCTCCCTGGTGGTGAGCAAAGGTGCTCAGGCAGGCAGCATGACCAGCTGATGACTGCAGAAGGGGTGAGCACACAGGGACAGCCTGCTGGACACTTTGCTAACCCTCAGGAAGACACAGTATCAAGATAGAGAAGGCAGCATTCCTCTCACGGTTCTGTACAAAGGTCAGGTATGAAAAAGGCATCAAAGAAATCAATCAAGCCATACATGACAGTATTTATTAGTTGTTTTAACACATCACCCAGTGGCAGATGCACCCAGAGATGAGTTGAATCTGGGACCCTTCTGTCCCCAGTCCATGAAATTGGCCATGGGCTGGGACCATTGGCAATGCCTGACACACTCTGCAGGACAGAGCTGGACCCTGCTCATCTTTTAGGGTTTGAGACAGCAGCTAGTCAAGTTAAATAGATGGGCTAATATTGTACAAGAGGCACACCACAGGTAACAGCCATTAAAGTTCATGGGATTCAGTTCCTTGCATCACAGAGGAGAAGAGAGAGCCCAGGTAGATCCCTTCCTTACATAACCTTAAAAAAACAGCAGGAATTTTCCATTTCAGTCCTGTTCCCACCAGCAACCTCTTAGGGCTTCCCTGCAGAGCAGCAGCAGGTTTGGGCTCTATTCTTCCCCAAAACTGGGGACCATGGAGAGGGTCTGAAAGGAGAGGCTGCTTTGAGAGGAGTTTCCCTGCCTTTTTTCCAAGGAGAGTCTTAGTGTATGCAGGATTCTATCAGTCCCCAGGAAGGAAGTGAGGCACAAGGTAAACCCAAGTGATGCAAAGAAGGAAAAGCAAAACCACAACCCTGAGATTTCCAGACCCCAGCCTCTTCCCCTTTCTCCTGTTACCAGCTTGCCACAACCTGCACCTCACTCTGGCATGCCACCCACCGCAAGGCAGATACACCAAAGGCCAATGTGCAAGTTACTCTGAAGGCTGTTACCCACAGTGATCTCTTCCTAAACCCCATCACACCCATCCCATCAGGCACTCAGGCTCCAGACAGAAGCAAAAAGTTTCCCCTTTTCCTCTCCCTCTCTCCCCACTTCCATCTCAATCTCTTCTTCCATCCCTTAGTTTTAATTCCACTTTGATTTCTGGGTGCTACTCAGGTAAGTTTTCACGAAGAAGTTGGAGAAGAGGGCCAATAAAGTGGTATACAAGCTCGATGAAAAGAGAAACAGTGGCCAGGTAACTTGGCAGAGCTTATCATCCTTCCAGAAGAAGATAAAGATATTAATTATTACATATCCTGTAATCTGCACAATCTGTGAAGTGGTGATTAGCATGGTGATGGAGTGGGGTACCCGGATGCCCATGGCTGCCACAGTGTAGTAGAGGTACATCGCAAAATGGATACTGAGGTTTAAGGCTGTGTTCCACCCTGCCCCAGCTGCCATCACCTTATAGCCGTACCAGGATAAAATCATTGTGAAAACGTGGTGGTACCAGTGGAGGAAGATGAGCTTCTTTTTCCGGAGAACAATGAACAGAGTGTCACCTGGGTTGGGGAAGAGGTATATCATTAGTCAGGTGAAAGCACAGCAGTTGCATAAGTTTTACATGAAACAGACCAAGCAAGCTTCAATGCTGAAGCCATTACGTGGTTTGATCCCACCAAAGCCTAGGTTCCCATTGAAATAATTTGTATTGAAGAGGACCATTTAGGCACCCTACCTTCTGGGATGTTTGTAGTATAAGAGCCCCTTGCCCCAGGCTTGCTTTCCCAGATCTACCTGCACTGCATTTCCAACTGGCTCTTTACTTCTTTTTATGAAAGCTGTATGGAAAGCCCAGCCCTCCCTGCCTGTCTGCTGCCCCATTGCCAGGGTTGTTCCAGTGCAGAATTGCCTAGTCCAGGCACTGGCCTGGGGATCAAACTCAAACAGTAACATGGCTGCAAGCATGTGGAGAGCAAGCATATCATCTGAGTCAAGCAATAGGGAGCAAGAAAACGAGTGACACATGCAAGGCTAAGCAACCCTTTTCTCCAAGTAACATTTGGACAGAGATATGTAAAAGAAAATCTGCTTGTAAAAGCAAAACAATTATAAACACACAGGATTAGGAGAGGATTCAGACTCACCCATTTCAACAAGTTTGCTCAGTGCAAATAGATATATCCAAAGCTTGGAAACAGGGTGGACATAAAAAGATTGACTACACACTGATTGCTTAAATCCCTTGGTGGTGAGGAGGAAGGCCATCTGCTTCCAGATCCGACAGGCGGCAACGAGACTGCAAGAAAACCAGAGGAGAGCTGAACACTGTGCCCAGGGCCTCAACATAGCCTCTGACAGCTCTGCACCCATGGATATTTAGTTGACTCCATCTTGATGCTCAGGGCAATCTCAGAGACATTTAAACAAACCTTTGCCTTCTTAGACTTCCTCACAAGTTTTAGCCAGGATCTAAAACCTATTCCTGCAAGACAAAGCAGCATCAAAGAGTGCTCCCCTCAGGGAAGCACCCCCTGCTTCCACTGCTTCAAGAGGCGCTTGAGCAAAAGCTGCCCCACCTGATGAGAAATGAAGGACAATTTTCCTGATGTCCTTCCTTTTGACATGGGCCCAGAGGACAGGGAGCACTTATAACCTCCTGTGGCATGCAAATCCTACAGCTTATGAGAAGAAATACCACTTTTTCTTTGTTGTCAACCTGTTTCATTAGCACAACTTTGTCTCTGAACAGACCATGAACAGCTATCCCCTGACCTCCCCACTCCCACAATTTGTGATTTTACAGACCACTGCCATACCCTGCCCTGACACAGGACAACCAGTATCCCTTTGACCTTGTCAAAGCCATTTGGAGTTACAGAGGCAGTAGTCTAGTTTTTCTCTGTCCTGCCAAACAGATAGAAAAAGTTGTGGAGATTAGGGGAATTTTCTAAAATTTACATATGCTAGTTTAAATACAGAGCACAGGCCGAAACATTTTCATGGCCACTGCAGGAAACCTATTCAATAAGACTGGACAGTTTGAAAGCACATTTTAGTTTAATCTTTTGTGCTTCTGTGAGTGCAGCAGAATTTTCCCCACCTTCTAAACAACGGGATTAAAGAAATGGGGGAGCAGGGGCAGTGGGTAGAGGAAGATAAAGAAATCTAAATTTTAAAGAGAAATAGACCTCAAATCAAACCTGCAATTAGCAGGCACCCTTTGAATGAGGGAAAATGTCTGCTCTTGCAGGCTTTATGTTCAAATCTACCCACTAATGATTTTTAAGCACTCTCCCCAGAGATCCTTTTGCAACTCATTCTTGCTGGAGTATTTCTGGTGAGAAATAAATGACTTGTATAAGCATGTCACTCCCCTGGCTGAAAAGGGCCTTCAAGAGGAAAAATTTAATGTATTTCCCTAGTGATGTAGTGGATAACCAGAACTTTCCATCAGTCCAGTTCTGAGGAAGGGTCTACAGCTGTCTCCAGATTTAACAAAGGCTCTTACCTGAACAAAGCCAGGCTGAAGGACCACAGGACCAGTGGTCCACGCAGTTTGAAGGGCCTCCGTTCCTTCATGAAATGCTGGATTCCAAAGATCAGGATCAAATAAATAACAGAAAAAAATAAAGACTTTTGCCTGCAAGTAGAGAAGAGGGAACAGTCAGGAAAAGACCCAAACTGACCCATTTTTAGCCAGACTTCTGTAGCCCCAGCAAAGTACTCTCACCAAGAAAAAAAAGATCTCCCATTCTCATGTTAAAGTTGGGTTTGGTCACAAGAAAGCCTGCCCTGACAGTGAGCAAGCAAAAACCCTGGGGACTGCACAAAAGAAAGTGAACTGCTACATCATGGAGATTTCCACAAGACCTTGATGGGATGAGGCAGGTTCTGGTAGCCTGTGAGCAGGATCCAGAGCAAACACATCAAAGCATCTTATCCCTGTACATGTGAGACTCTACAGGCAGAGGATGTCTGTACAGAATGTCTAAAATGGCCAGTTTCATGTAAGCTGGAGCCTCAAGTGCCTTGTGTTACATCCCACACATTCCAAGGCTTTAGTGCAGCATGGCAGGGCTGAGTACCCTATTTGCCAGTGCAAGGGCTGCAGTGGCCATCCGTGGGTGCTCTTCGCCCTCTTGCCACATCACCATCTCCCTACAAGCTGCAGCACCACCCACAACACTGTTTGCTCTGCCACATGTACTGCTGCACCCCATCCTCCACAGCCTCAGGTATGCAGCCAGAGACCCCCAGTCTTCTCCTCCTCGCAACTGAAGATCCTCACACTTGTTCTGCTAAAAGTAGCAGGACCCGATAGGGCTACCCAGGGTCTGGAATGCATCAGGTCAGCAACCTCCTCTCCTCTCACCAATTCTCCTCCATCCATTGCCTGGCCGCCCGGTGATTAAAGTTCTTCTCGAAGTCATACTCCCCCAGCGGCTGCAGCTCCGACGGGTCAATGTTCTCTTCCATATTCAGCATCCCCGGGAGCGACCCGATACGAGTCACTCCCGCCCGCTTCATGGTGGATATAGTCCCGGGAATGCGCTCCGCCCCAACATCACACCGCGGCGGGAGGCGGGACCGGAGCCGCCCGGTCCGACAGAGAACCGGAGCCTCCCACTCCTTGTGCTGGGTAAGGAGGAGGAGGCTCTGGTCACCCAGTCAGGCTGAGTGGGAGGTCCTCCCGTTCCCCATCCAGCCCAGCTCATCCCTCAGCAGATGAGCAAGGTGATTGCAACGCTGTCACCAGCAGCAGGCAGAAATTCCATTACCCTGACTGCGGTTAGCTGTCGTGCTTTCTTCACCATAGACTGAAGCATCTGGCTGCTGCTGGAGACTAGATGGGTTCTGGGTGATCTCCCACTGAAGTTCCTGCAGCTGAAAATGGCTTCAGCACAGTCAAAATCGCCTGAATGCAGCATATCTCATTGCACCCTCTGGTCACTTCACTCATCTCGGTGTCTCTCCCAAATGTCATGTCTTTACACAGGTGCAAAGCTGCACCCTGCAAAGCTCACAGACTTGGAAGGGGTTTGCTTCATGCAGGCATCACTGTGCCTGTGCACAAGTCATCTGCTTAACTGCTGCCTCTTCAAACAGGTGAACATTTGCCTGGGTGAGACATTTCATAGGATTGTAGAATGCTTTAGGTTGAAAGGGACCTTAAAGATCATCTAATTCCAACCCCTTTATCATAGGGAGGGACATCTTTCACCCCACCAAGCTGCCCAAAGCCCTATCCAGCCAGGCCTTGAACTCTTCTAGGGATTAGGGATAATTTTCTCTGTATTTGACAATGAAGTAGTGTGAGAAAATCAGGAAAGAATTTACATGTAGGAATTAAAATCCCTTGGTGATTTTTCCACCACCCCTGACTTACACTCTCCATTTTGCAGAGCACTTCCATGTATCTGTGGAAAGTTCAGCTCACACAAGTACAGCAGCAGTGGTTTTACCATATCCCACACAGGGAAAACACTGTACATAGCATGAGCTCCCACTGTGCCTTGCACAGCTCTCACCTTAGTGTTTCCAGCACCAAGGATGTCCTTCCCCTTCCAGAAGACTGCAGGTCAGGGATTGTGCAGTCTCCATTCCTGGGTCACTTGTCTTTTATCTTTCATCACCTACTTTGGGCAGTAGCATCATCAGGCAGAATATTCAGGTACATGATGGAGGAAACTTTCATCTGTTGCAGGGGCTTCTGCACACCACGAGAACAGGTGCAACCACGAATAAAGCCAAGGGTAAGAGCAGAGAAAAGGCAGCACAGTAACACAGAGCCAAGGCAGAGAAAACGCAGCACAGTAACACAAATTTTTTGCACTTCTAATGCATACAAGTCGATGTTCAGTCTCATTATTCATCAGCAAAGCCACTTTGGGAACCTTATAAATTTATCCGCCCTCCATGCTCTTGACAATGGTTTCAGTGTTGCTGATGTCTTTGTCTGCATATTGTCTGTGGATTCACTGTTCTTAGATGGAGTACAGTTGTTAGCTGTTTGAGGCACAAGTACAAATTACCTGCTTTTTTGACCTATGCTTTAGCAACCGTTAAACAAGGCCTCCTTTACGTAAGACACCATATGAGAAGAGAAAAAACCTTTAAATACCTGTTGAGAGATGCAAGGATGAGTTGGATTAGCTGAGTAGAAAACATCCTGATATTGACATAATTTCTTATTCCTAATCTAGTTTTAGGTTCAATAAAGTTTTCATTTTGAAACTGTTTCATGCCACATGAGCAAGAATAATGCCTCTCCTAGGGCAGGTCTGTCCATCCATCCCTTAGGTGGTGGCATGTACAGTTACAGGAGGAGCTCATGACACTGCAGCTCTTTGGTACCACCTGAGCAGGCAGCTGGCAGCCCTCCCCAAGTCTCTCCTTGTCAGATGGAAACAAGAATAACACATGTGAAGAACAGAAGCAGATAGCAGGGATGAAGCTCTGAGCATCCTCTGGCACACATTTCTTGCTTAATAAGGCAGGCTTTGTCACAGACTGAAAGCTCATCTGCACAATCCAGACATAGTTGTGACATCCTTGTTATCCTCTTTTCTCCCCGCTGTCAATACATCTGTCTGCACTCCTGGATCTGAGTGGATTAGCACACAGAGAGCTGCCAAGCCCAGTGCCTGGTCACTGGCACTGCTCAGAAACACTGCTGGACTCAGAAGGCTTTAGCAGCTAACAATATAGACAATATAGACAATACAATATGCAATATAGACATCAGAGCTACTTGTAAATAAACAGATGAACTTATTTTCACATATCACAGTGCAGTGAATTGCACAGAGCTCAGCTGCTGCAGCTGAGGAAGTGCAGCCCCAGCAACACTTCACATAGAGCAGGAACATCAGGGCTGCAGTCCTGATTCAGTGGGAGGGTAGCACTTCATTCTTCTGTCCTCCAGCCGAGTGGGAAGGAGACAGAGGCCCTATGGAACAGAAGCCTCTATACCTTTATTTTGAGCCCAAAATGGCTAGGTAGGACCTCAAAGAGAAAGAACAATTTTGTAAGGACCATGAAATAACATTGTGGATCCTTATGGAGAGCTGGGTCCCATTAGACTGCTTCTACAGCATTCCAGAAATAATTCTTCTTTGAGGTAGACCCAAATAGATTAAATTCTCACTTAAAGATTAAATTGCTATTTTCAACAAGAGTTTTAGTTTTCTGGTAAAGATTCACTTTTTCACCAATACACGTGGAGAGAGAACTAGTTTCTGATGTGGTGACTGAGCATCACCTACACTCTTATATTCCCTGTGGTCAAGAGTACAAGAAAATTGATTTTTCAAAAATATCACATTTTGTATCCAAAGTCTTAAAATTAATTTCCTGTAACAGGACAGTAAACAACAAATAGACTACTTTGGTGGTAGATAGCACATTTGCCTTCTGTCAAGACTTGAGAGCATGAAGGTGTTTGTGAAAGACTGCAGGCACCATTCAGAATGAGTAACAACATGCCAAATCCTGGTACAATCCAAAGTGCAGGAAGTGGTTCCCAGAAAGACAGAGTGCATAATCTCTTTTCTAAGAATACTACAAATTAATGAAACCAAAACTTTAGGAAAGATAAAGGACAGCAAGCATTTACAGCTCCCTAGCCTCACAGATCAGCCAATTCCGTAGCAAGTGACACAAAAGAGATGACACAGAGAAGTCTGTAGGACTTAAGCATAGTGGCAGGAGTCAAGAGAGCAGCTACAATAACTGGAACAGGGCAAAACATTATAACTGTGTGGGCCAGAGGCAATGTGGCCACCAAAGTCTTCAACTGCCTGTTGGCTGGCTGACTGTCACTGTACTGCCACTAACTACCTACCTGATCCATACAGGTGGGGACAGGGAAACAAGGAGGCAGAGTTGTTAATTAAAAAAGAAAAAAAAAAATTAGTTCCAGGTATATTATGCCAGTTCAGATTGCCCTTAAATATGAGACCCCTGACAGGGTGCAGGACAAGAGTACACACAGAGTCAGCCTCACCCAAGCTGGGCCTTGCTGGTCTGAGTTACACTGCCATCCCCACCAGTGCAGAGGACAGAGAGGTTTTTTTGCCCAGGAGACAAGGCTATTGCACATAGCCGCCTCCAAATCAGTTTGTTGTACTGTCTGTGATTGTTACTTGTGATTTACACATCAGAGCAGTGAAAGCCACAGAGGGATCTCCTTGCACAAGCACTGCAAGCTTTCATCAAAGCTTAGGATAATGACCTGAGTCTATATGACCCTCTTGACTGCAGAGAATATGACTTCATATATGGGCCCTCCCAGGGCAGCTTTTTCACCAGACTGACCACACTATGGAAACAGAGAACAATCTTTGTGTTCCTGATCAAAGTATCTTTTAACTCCTTTGACACCAACAGAAGTGGCATGGCAGGTAAGGCATGATTTTACATGTATTGCAGTTTTAATTAGGTTTAATAGGTAAGAAGAAATGGTAAGGATAAGGAAACAAACATTCTCTCCTGATTGATTCCCTAACTGTGGAAAGCAGCCTACTTTTAACACATATTGCAGCAAGGAGCTTGACATAAAGCGCTGGGGGAGTTACCCTGAGCTGTGAGGCTTACACTCAGCTAACACAAAACTTATGCCCACACAAGTGGTGAAACAGTGGAACAAATTGTTCAGAGAGATGGTAGATGTCCTGTCTCTCAAAACATTCAAGGCTGAATGGGGCTCTCAGCAAACTGATTTAGTTAAAGATGTACCTACTCATTTCAGGTGGGTTGGGACTGGGTGATGTTTGGGTCCCTTCCAAACCAAACCATTCTATGATAACCCCTAGATACAAAAGCTGATGCAAAATGAGATATTATTTACATTTTCTCGCACTTCATATGTGGGCAGCTCTGAAAAGCTTTTGTTTAGAAAGGGCAACAACAAGAAATGCAGCACAAAAAATAGCATTGCTACTTGAAAACCAAAGCCTCAAGCACACGAGCACACAAATTTTTGCATAGATTGAGGCTTCATAACAACCAATCTGCAGAAGATTATTAATAGCCGGCTTGAGTAAAACCCAGGCAGTTGGCATCACTTGTTCCAAGGAGAGAGAAGAGTTGCAGTGCAAGTGTCAGAGGCAAAGAGATTCAGTCAGGAGGTAGGCAGGAGACACTGAGTCAGGGAGGATTAAAACCTGTGCAGATTTACCAATTTGCCTTCACTGCCTTGCTTTATTAAGTTTAGCTATAACCCTTTCTCTCAGCCACCATGGCACAGGTAAATTCCTTTGGAGATGTAAGGGAATACAGGGATAAACACCAGCAATCAGAGCTGCAGGAAAAACTGTGGGAGACCCCATCCCAGTGCTGGGTAATGGTGAGTGTGCCTGGACCTGAGGCTCGATGCCTCACAGGTCTGCCAGCACAGGGCACCCTCTGGCACCAGCCACCAAGGCCTGTGACACCAAGGGGCTCTCAGATCTTTGGCCATTAGAGGGGAGAAAACACTGCAAAAGTGCAGGGAGGCATCACCTCCTGAACAGAGACTCAAAAGCAAGAGAAGGCAGGAGGTTTGCTGTGCTTCTCCCCGACTCTCTGGAGTGTTAGCTGTCCTCTCCTGGAGAAACATGCCCTCAGGCCCAGGGTGAAGAGAGGATCCTCTGCTGTTTACAAGCAGTCCATCTGTCTTCCTTCCATTTCTCCAGCCTCAGATGAGCTTCATTGCCTTGCAAGAGTCACCCAAGCAGGCTGGTATGAATAGTTTGGGGTTTAACAACTGCACAAATGAAACAATACACTCTGAAACAATTAGAGGAAACAATCTTTCCATGCAGCTTCCTGCATGATGTTTGACTAGAGGCCATTAAGAGACACAGCTCTACAATAGCATCTCTTCTTTGTACCCTGGCAAGATACAGCCATAATCAGCAGCCCTTGTATCTGTACCAGGCCTTTACTGTACAGTGTTTGGGTATGGTCCTTCTCAAGGATGTGTATGATGATCAAGAAATTCAGGCATTTGAGAACAATTTTGCATAGAGCAAGAAAAAGTATTGTCATGCATGCATTCATACATACATACTTTTGAAGATGCCTTCTGGGGAACATACTAGATGTGTCTACCTTCCCTCTGCCATGCAAGACAGTGTTTTCCAAGTATGAAGAAAAACCCAGAGCAGATGCACTGAATGGGAATATGAGACCTCTCAGAAGGGACCACTTGGAATCCTTACTAGTGGCCAAGTTATTTCTTTCTCTCTGACCTAGTTGCTCTAACCACTTTGAAAGATCTTCGAATAAAAAATAACAAAGGAGCTAAGGGTTAAACATCCTAAGGGGTAAACAAAATGGTGGCGACATCAGGAGCTATTAACCCAAAGATATAATCTGCAATGACCCTTCATGAGAATGCTATCAACTCTAAGCTAAGGGTTACAAATCCCACGTAAAACATCCATGATGCAAATCACCTCTAAGCAGCTCTTTTGTGAAAACCCTATCATTTACAAACCCTTTTGCTCTCTAAAGCCTGTAAGTAGGCCCACTGGTGTTTGGAAACATTGATTAAAACAGGTACTTTGAGTAGGCAGCTGGGCTTTTGCCTGGAGTTGTTATGTCTTCAAGCTTTGTTTGGAAAACAATAGTTGGATACATATACAGAATCCAGAAAACCTGAGATTAGCAGAGAATCTGCTAATTCAGTTCATTGGTGTCTTTTTTCACAGTTGAAAATTTAGAGGCAGAGACTAGTTTAACTAACAAGTTCTTCAACTGATGCATGTACAAAAATCCCATTGGATGACTTCTGATTAAGATCAAAGGTGTCCTTTGAACAACCCAATCAGCTATGCCTATATCATAGAAGTCACAAAGCTCAGGTGGAGTTTAAGAACACCTATAAGCATTCATGCACATACCTATTTGTGTTTTCTGAAGTGTTCATTAGAGAGAGACTTTGTACAAACATTCAGTATTTCTCAACCAGAACTGGTCCTGTGCCTTAAATCAGAGTAAAATAAACCACAGCACAATAACAACATTATTGCATTGATGAAATTGCCAGTGTGAGCTGTTGCCTACACTGATCATGGTGTGTAAGAGCTCTCCCCCCTGCATTCTCAAAAATACAAAGTACCTTCTTCTTTGCTAAAATAAGCAAAATTACCCCACAGTCATTCACAGCCAGACTTTGCCAATGGCTTTATGTTGGCCACTCTCCACTTAATCATTCTTGTGCTCCAGTTCCCAGTTAAATCACCTGCTGTCATAGTTAGCAGAAGTTAACACCAACACCAGACATGCACAAAACATCTCTTTCCTCTGGTTGAAGTCTATCAAGACTGCAGAGCCCAGGTAAATTTGCCAATCCCAAATGACATTGAGACCACAAAACCATAGCTCAGCACTTTTCTTTGTAGAATGCCCTGACTACAGAAGTGGGACAAAAATGCTATTCCTGCAGAAAGTGCTTGTTTTTGCCTTTTAACAAAACTAAACTAATCAGCATTCACTCTACTTGGTTCTGCCTTGAGACTAATTTGATTCCCAGTAAAGCTTGGGTTGCCACCACCAGTTACTTGCCTCTTTTTGCAGAGCCCCTTTTGGAACATCTTTGGAAAGTCCTGACAATGAGAACCCACATTCCTTTACCTAGCTCTGAACTGATACAGTTAGAGGACTCCTTGGTTAGCAAGGTATGACCTACAAGGAGAAGAGTCTTCAAGCCTTTTTTGGCATTTGGGTTTTTTCCAACCAATTTGTAACAAAACTTTCTGTAATGCAACTTCCCTGATCAGACTCAACCTCTTCTTACAGTACAGGTGCTTACTTCTTTTGCTACTGGGCAGTCCTGACAGAAGGTGCATGGGATGTAATCCAAACACCCTACTGCCAAAGGTGTCTCTGTGCTGCCTGAAAGGTCTGCAGCTGTTTCTTCAGCTCCTCCCCACTTTGTAACCCAAACTACAGGCAGAGTTTTTAGGATCAGCTTTTACCAGTTTTGTCTTTTATTCTTGCCAAGGCCCTCAGCTTCTTACCTGTTTAGTTTTGAAAGTTAGCCATTCAACCTTCCTTCCCAGTTAGTTTAGCTTTTAAAAAGACTGTTCTTAATGGTAGTCCATGTAGATCATTGGTGATTCAGGGCATAGCCTTTAATGCTTCCCTGCCTAGAGCCCAAAATCCAGGATTACCTCCGCCTGAACTGACAGATGACCTTACCCAAAACTTTGCAGGAAGGGCACCGAAGTTCAACTCCATCCAAACCATCTGTTGAACTCTGTTGGCATTGTAACACAGGGTTTACCATTTGCAGAATGTGTAATATTGTGTTTTTTTCTTTTTTCCCCAGTGAGATACAGAAGCTAATCTGTGTTGTTTTCAAGAATGCTTTGGATATTATTTTTCTGTTTATTTATGTACTTTTCTAAAAGCAAACATTATCTATGTGGGGCTGCCATTGCCCTTGTGAACCATACCATTCTGTTTTCAATAACTCCTCCAACCTTCCTTGTTATCTTGGATTTCTCAAAACTGACTTCCTTTGAACTACAGATATATGGTTCTGCGTATCACTATAACCACACTTATCCCTTCCCAATCAAACAGGATCCCTCTGGTTTTCCAGGATTGCTAATAACAGAAGAAAACTCAACTCTGCAAAACTCTTTACTAAAATAGCTGAGTTTTACATCAGCACATGGTTTGATCTTGGAAGAACTTACCTTATAGAAACTCTTATAACTGAATTCAGAGGAGACAGGATTAGGTTAGTCAACAGCATCACTATTATAGCACTAGCACAGATATTTTACTAAATAATAATTCAAAAATTTTCCTTCAAAACATTGGTACACAGCCATTCCTACTATGGACATCACAGAGAATAAATTTAAGAACCTGAAAAATAACTGGTTCCAGCTGCATCCCACCCAGTCTTTTATTGCAGCAGGTAGAGTGGCCCTGATGGGGGTAAATGAGCTCAGTTGGAGAGGGAGAAGCACCTTAGTAGCAGTCCCTGAAAAAGAGAGAGGAGGCTGAGAGAGAAGGGAGGAGCTTTCTGTATCCTGAGATATCCGTCAGGTGTCTGGAGTAATTGTCTGCCCTCAGCTGTCCTGGAAGGCATAGTGCCCAGCTCCTGGCAGGTGTGTAATCTTTCCTTGATGTTTGCAAGGATTTGGGAAGCCCTTCCAAAAGCACAGCTTGGGAGGGATGGTGGGCATTTCTGATTTTTGCGATCATCCCTCACCAGAGTACCTGGGAGAAAGCTGCTGTCCATTGCACTGCCTTCAGGACTTGCTGTGCAGTTCTATTTGCCATGGCACAGCCCTCAGGAGGCCCTGGTGGGGACAGAGGGACTAGCTTGCTCCAACAGTGCTCTCAATGGCAAATGGCCACGGCTGGACTCCGGGGACTCACAGAGCTTGGCTCCTTGCCTTCCTCTGTGGGAAATATTTGCAACCTGGAAGCATCAGAGAAAAGCATTGCTCACACTCTCAAGAGCATCAGAGAGGTGCATGGGGGCCATGAGGGAGATACCCACGGGCAGAGATGAGAGGCTGCGGCTGAGCCATGCACAGGCAAAGGGAGGGGGTTCCTGCCACGGAAGTGCTCTTTGATTAGTGTCATTAAATTAGCGGGTAAGAAAAAATCATCGTCTTCTCTAGTCTTTCCACTGACAGATTGAGCGATTTCACACTAACCTGCAGAGGGAGATAGCTCCTCTTTATTAGCCAAATTCTGTTGACACAGTTTGGTGCCTCCACCTTACTTGGCTGGAAAAACCAGATAAGGAATTGATGTGGCTGTGGCAGCCCACAGGCAGATTCTCCCATGGAGATGCTGCCAGGGGTGTGCGGGGACCCTTCCAAAGCCAGCACTGGGGCTGGAGCAGCAGTAGTTTATGAGCTTGTTGCAAAGTCCTTCAGGGGAGCAGCCTCCGAGGGAGTGCCAGGCCCCTCTGTGTGCTCCAGCAGTGCTGCAGCTGCTGGCACTGGGCTGAGGAGAGGGGTCACAGCAGGAGCCATGCCAGCGTGTGCCTTCACCCCCTCCCTAAGGAGCTGCTCCCAGCAGAGGAGCTGCCCCCAGCGCCGGCTTTGGGCAGAGCTGCACAGCCATCACCTGGAGCACGCATTCATTTGGAAGCTCAGGGTGTTTCCAAGCCAGGACGGCTCCCAGCCACAGGGCCTCACGCAGAGAAGTTTGGTGAGGAGCTGTGGGGCCGGGTGAACCTGAAAAGCTGGCTCAAGCGTGCCCCGAACACCTCCCGCCGCACTCGGGGCCCTTGCAGGGAGATCCGCACTCAGCAGCGACTCTGGGGGTGCTGCTGCATCCTGTGGGTGTCGCGGGATCCTGCTCATGATCCCCCGGCCCTGCCAGCAGCAAGACATAGGGGCAGGAGGCAGCTTTGCCCTGCACACAGCTCAGCTGGGCTTGCAGCTCTTGGGTGAGGCTTCTTCAGTCTTCTGGAAAGTATTGACTCATGTCCTACTTTTCCTCAAGGGGAAAGAAAAAAAAAAAAAAAAAGGAAAAAAAAGGAGCTTGCTCCCTGCTTGCTGCCTCATAAACCACAGTTTCAATCTTTTAATTTCCCAAGTTACACCACAGCCCTGTGTGCCTGTCTCAGTACCTATGACAGGGAGGGCATTTAGTAACTACAGGCACTGTGCCGAGATCAGGCACCAAGCTGAAGGCAGAGCTGCACGAAGGATAAAGCTTACCTACATCCCTTCCCCCACCATGGCTTTTAATTTGTGTGACAGGCTACTCATTATTCCTAATTTAACTTAATAACTAGCTTAAGCCCTTGTTATACTTTTCTTCTGTATTCAATACTGAAAGAGTAACAAAGAAAAAAGCAAAAAGAGAAAGCTATGTGTTTATTAGGGAAAGATTTACAGAGGACAGAAATAAAGCTGGAAAAGCTAGAGTAGCCTTCATCTTAAATGAGTATATTTAAATACTTCTATAAAATCACCTTATAACTTACAGAATGGCTCCTGACAGTTTCTAAGCCAGTACACAGATTTTCCTAGGGAAGACTCTTTACTTCAGGGATGCTTTTTGAATGTCCACTTCTTACTCACCAGGTGCTTCGGCAGGTTAGTGCTTTACTGCATTAGAAACAGTTGCCACCACACTGAGGAATCATTTTTTAAAAGACTATATATACCTTGACTCCCTGGATAGACATGTCTCCTAACTCTGTAATATCTTTGGGAATGAATGCAGCCATAAGAATTTCAAGAAGTTAAGAGCATATCTGATAGGAGACAACATGCTAATGCTGCATGTGGTGCTTGCTTGAGCTTCTTTCTGAAAATTATGAATTGCAAGGAAGAAGCATAGGAAAATAGACTCACATTTTTCTAAGTCCACAAAGGCTCTTGGGTCTCAAGTACTTCTGTCTGCTCTTCTGCTTACAAACAAAGCAATGTGCAGGTCTCTATCCTCATCAGGCCATGGTACCTCCAGTTTGCAAACATGGTGTCTTCTCCCTCTTTTTTCTTCAAGTTCAAAACAATCCAACATTGTCACCAAGATGCAAGCTTGCCAACTCTCTTGCTGTATTCAGCCTAATCTAAACATCAAAACTCTCACGTAGGCAGCAGTAATGATCTCCTTCTTCCACCTCAGAGATGACAAAATGCCCCACCTCCACCCCCTTGTCCAAACGCATCTGCTAGGAGATGACAACAAGGTCACCACAGTGCAACTGGAAACAGGCAGGAATGCTGAAAATTTGTGGCAATATCTCCTTTTTGTCTAAAAATAAACCCCACATCCCATCAACCTATTAATTTCAACTTGCGGACAGAAAGGTGCCAGGCAGACAAGTATTCCTATTACTTATCTACAATGCCCACTTTCCCCCTAATATCTATCAGCACCTTGCTATGATCTCCCTCTTCCTGCCATTTGGGACATTAGGCTCCACATCCTCAGGTCAGAGGACATGAAGCCACAAAGAGCTGCTTCAAAGCAAGGTTGATAGGTCATCCAAAGTTGCTTTAACCTTAGCCCCTCTGCAAGCTGAGGGCTGGGGAGGGAAGGCAGCACTGCCTGGCCTCAGAAGACCTCCCAAGTCAGAGCCAGGCACTATTCCAACCCAGAGCAGCCCAGGAGCCCAGCCAAACTGTTGTTTCACAGGTTGCAGTAAAAACACATCTTTCACCTGAGAAAAACCCCACATGGAACAGCAAGCAAGAGCAGAGCCTAGAACCACAGCGAGGGCAGCTGTGGCAGTGAGGTCACTCTCCAACTCCTGCCAGCACTGCAGTGGCCCCAGTGGGAGCGTGGAGCAGAGCCCTTGATCCTCAGTGTGGGCCACTGGCAGCGGGCCCATCGGACAACGGTGTGGGCAGGTTGTGCAACAGCACCCCAGTTAGGTTTGCCTTAGAGTCCAGGGTGAGTGAAAACACATTAGGTACCACTCCATACCATGGCCCAAGTAGGGCAACAATATTGTCTGTTCTCTGAGCTATTGGGTGCTGATCCTGTGGTCCTGGCACTTGCATCTGTTCCAGATTTTTCTTTCATCACAGGTTTGGAGATGCTATGGGAATGGGTGTGTGCCACATAAAGACACAGGAGAGAAGGCACTGCATGAAAACCTGCAGAAAGGCCAAAAAAATTGCTGATGGAGGTATGTGGAGACCAAAGCAGCAGTAATGAGAAGGAAAAAGCACTTTCATCTTGCTTGAACAACTTCCTATTCTAAGAATCACAGGTTCACATTAAACTAAGACCAGAGAACTGCCACACAGGAGAAAGAATATAAGTTTATTTTAAAAAATAATAATTTAGCTCAATCACAAATGGGATTGCAGAGTGTTGACTGAAGCAGGAAGAACAATAATTACCCACAGAATTTAAAACAGACCAATTTTTCTCTCTTGTAGATGATACTTTCAGTGCCCTTCCTTGTCCACAGCTCTACTTCAGGTTCTCATCTGCACATAAAGGTATCCTGACTACTGGGGCTCTTAGTAACAAGGCAGAGGAGAAATGGTGTCTGCTGCACATTAAATGCTGTGCCTACCTCCAGAGCCTCCATGATCCAAAAAGCCAGAAGTGCAACACCAGCATCTAAACCAATGTGCAATACAAAGGGAACAACTTGCACTCCTCCCTGGAAGTCTACCTACCCATGCCCCATTCCCAGCATCCTGGCCAAGTGCTCCCACCCACGCCTGAATTCACCCCCCCACCCACAAGTGCTGTACACAGAGGTGTAGACACAGGCCTTTGCAATACTCCTCCCTCCCCACTTTCTTCTCATCCAGACCTGTGGATCTTTCACCTCTCTCTGTGCCTGCATGCCACACATTTCTTGGCACAGCAGCAGTTCATTTCACAGTGATGGGATATGCCCTGGAACACACCGGCCACTACTGCAGTTTTTTCTCATCTGTGAAGTGGCCTTTCATGCAATTGCCATTTTGATACACAGGGCTGGCCCCCTTCCTTCTGCACCACAGCACAGATTTGTAGAGAACAAATCCAATACCGGCCAGACACAGCAAGAGAAGAGCCAATATGTCCAGGCAGAAGTACTCATACAAGGAAAGGTCGTAGACAGCCGGGCGAAGGAAGGGTGCCCCATCGTGACGAAGGATGTACTCCAGCCAATACACTGTCCTGTTGAGAGCGTGCATGGGTCTGTCCAGGTGCAGAGCTGAGATGTGCTGGGCTGCTTTTCTGTAGCTGCAAGGGAAGATGACAAGACATTTACCTTTCAACAGAAACTTCATACTTGAGAAGTGGCCTGAGACAACCAGTGATGCTTTCAAGTCCCAAATAATATCTTGGGAGAGTGGCAAATTTCTTCCATTCTTCTTGTGAAAGCCACTCTGATGGCACTTGCCAGCCCTGAAGGCACAAGCCAGAGTGTATTTTATTTTGTGTTTTGTTAATAAAACTGACAGGTTGGCTTGCAAGTACCTGTTCAGTGAGTTCATGTGCGTGATACTTTCTGAGGGGAGTTTGCACCCTGAGACCTCACCCAGCATCAAGCAAAAGTTATACACTTGATGAGTGGTCAAACCCTTCTAGGTACCAAATTGCAACACCTCTTAATAGGTAAGAAATACAAAATATTTTAAAAATCAAGCTCTCAGAGAACATTTCAAAAATCAGCAGTTGTACATGTCCTGTTAGAAAACAGGAGCCTTGTCTCACTTTTCTATTCCTGCTTCAGTTCTAGGAAAAAGCAGAGTATGTAATTGACAGAAAGAGCAAATGGAGCATTACCTGCAGTTCCCTCTCTGTTTCTACAGAAAGTTTTTTTGACAAGTTCAGGGAGGTCCCAATGGGAGGCTGTGATCTCACTCTTCCGGATTACAGGCTGGCATTAAGAGAAGACATCTGTTCCCCAGTATCTCAGAAAACTTTCTAAGAACCTTACAGTTAGTCAAACAGGACTAGATCACAGTCCTTAGCAGCAAATGCTGGAGTATCTCCTCCTGTGCTGCATCTAAGGTTTTTGAGGCACTGATACATCTGGTCAGCTGAGCAATGCTTGCAACTGTGCTTGGTACAGAAGCCACCACAGGCGGTGTAGGGATCAACACAAAGACACACTGGTCCCACCACACTGTCTGCACCAAGGAAGAGCTTGATGCTTACAGATGCCTCACCTGGGATCAGAGATGACTGTGATGACAGCCTGGTAAAGCTCCTCTTCTTTTACTCTGCTCCAGTCCATGAGGATACCCATGCCCTTTGCCTGCACTCTGGTCATGATGTCGAACTGGTCCCCATAGAAAGGAAATCCCACCACTGGCACACCGTGATAAATTGCCTCAAATACACCATTCATCCCACAGTGGCTGACAAAAGCTTTCACATTGGGATGGCCTGCAGGTAAAGAAAGAGTAGCAAGTCAATGCCTTCCATGTTGCAACAGGGCTACCAGGGGTTCCTCAACACACAATGTTGATGTATTTTTAGGGAAAAAAACCAGCATGCTAAGCAGAGAGGATGCTACCCTTTGGGAATACAGCTAGCTTTTGGCAGCCCAGAATTGCTGAGTAGAGCCTGGAAGAGAAGGGAGATAGGAGCCAAGCAGTTTCAAGCAGGTGTTAGGTGAGGATCATGTTTTGTACAGATCAGACACACAAGAAGCAACAGACTTAGATCCACACAGGTGCTGCTATCCTTATGTGCCTTTGCTGTGGTTTGGGCTAAACTCCAGGGGTGTTGCTAGCAGCACACACATACACAGAACCCAGCCTTACCTAGCAGGTCATTCTGGGGCAGCCACCCCATCATCAGCGTATTCTCACCCAGGTTTCTTGGCTTCTGACCAAAATATCTGTGGGAGGAGACAGAGGAAGGGAAAAAAGGAGAAGAGAAACACACAGAGAACAAGAGTAAATTCAATCGGATCAAGAAACAGAAAGCAGATTCTGTGATTTGAAATGAATCACTCCTCAACATTGTTTTTCATCCAACTCAAGTGAAAATGAATCCCATTCCCTTTTCACCTCCACACCACCCTTTGCGGGAGGCGAGCAAATGCACCAGCCATCTTCTCCACCAAATCGCTTGGAAGAGCTCGGATCCCGATGCCAAAGGAGACAACAACGACTCCAGCCTCTGCTGCTTCCACCCAGAGACGCAGACCCTGTGGGCAAAACACACACAGCTGCCTTGAAGTATTGGTGCAGAGAGGCCCTTCGCACTCTTGCCTTTGACAGAGGCAGTAGAAAGATGTCTGCAGAGAAGATGAAGCCAAATCCACCCAGAGCACAAAGCTACATGGTTTTCACCAAGCAATGAACTCTAAAACCACTGTGATTTTTGCACCCAGCCGGGCAGAAGTTACTTGAGCACCTCCTGGTCTTGGGAGTTGGCAGGGAGGTGACCAAAACCTGCATTTCATGGCATTATCTCCTGCACTGGAGGTAACACAATTAGTCTTTGAGAAGAAAGGTTCTGGAAACAGAGGTGCCACATAGGAACAGCTAGGGCAGAGAGGGAAACTGGAAAAAGGGAGGCTATTTTCCCATTATCACTAAGACAGGAGGCCTGTCAGGGTCTCTAGATGTAAGAGACATCTAGAGATGTCTAGATGTCAAAACATCACACAGTCAGGAAGAACTTCTTCCAGGAGAGTTCCAAACTCTCCAATGCCAAAGGCTCCTGGAGGTGGCAGAAAGTCTTGCCATCTTGACAGGAGACTTCTACCCATCCTTGACAGCTACTTGCAGACAGCAGATTTAGTTTTTGATCACTGGACAGAGAGGTAGCTACAGATCCAGTAAAACCCTCAGTTATTTGTCCTTCATTTAGAGGCTACCTGTAATGCTACATAAACACGTCTGTATCTAGAACAGAGTCTGTACTATTTTTTAACCAAAGCCAGAAGGTAGTAGGGAGAAGAAATCAGCAACCACAGCTGCTGTGAAGCAAACATGGACTATTCCCTCTTATGCCAGGCTGGGCTGAGTGTATTTCTCATTATGTCCTGCTTCAAGTTTCCCATGTATCCCAGTCAGGAGCATTTTAGGGAAGTTTAATAAAAATCAATCTTTGAATATATATACTTCCTAAAATAAACATGTAGGAGAACATGAATAAAAAAAAAAAAAAAAAAAAAAACAACAAACCCTGTTATTAGAAAACTGAAGTGATTAATTCAGAATATGAATTGTAGTCTAAAAGTAGGGGAACAGAGTACAGAAGAGTTACAAAGCACATCTTAGTGTTACTCTCTGGGGATATTTCTCCTTTGTTGTATGCTTCAGAGACTCAAGCCTATCTTTTCAGAAATGCTTAGAGTGTCCTAAAACAATCCAAGAATCAAAAATTTTAAAACAGAAATATTTTAGTTTCTCCATTCTCTTGAGTTTGTCATCCTTTGAGCAGTACAACCACTGAAACTGCTACAGAAGAGAAAGTGCTGGTTTTCCTTTTCTAAATAAAAGTATAATGGCTCCTAAACCAGATGACTGTGTTATCCATTATAATTGGACCATAACATTTATCTTTCAGAAACAGCATTGAAGTTGCCAGGGAAGCATGGTTGACCACCAAATGTTCTCACTTTCTCTCAAATACAAATCTATATTTAACCAAGTCCTAATTAGAAGCAGTCAAAATCATAGTGTTTCAAATAGAAGGAAATAAACATTTAATTACATTTCAAATGGGACATTCTTTAAGGCACACCTAGACCAACAGAGGCTCACTCTTCTGCTGGCATCCCATAATGTGGACACAGACATGCCTACCTGCTAGCATGACAGCCACCACCTACTGCAGGGCTCCAGACTTATCTCCATCATTCTTTCCTTAGGTGCTCTGGGATCTGTTCTGGAAGCTGTGAAGCATATGAGTAATGCCCTAGCAAACAACTCCCTTCTTTACAAGGCAGGTGTGTACGTGGCCAGGTTGGACCAAGCCAGAGTTTTGCAAGAGCTGTGAGGCAGCCACCCTCTGACACAGCTTTCGGAGCACCCTACGTGCGTTTCATTACCTGCAGGCCGTGCCATGTGGGCAAGGCTCATGTGCAGTCAGACACATCTGGAGAGTTTCTTTTTAAGGCACCTGATCTCACTATTTTTTTTTTAACTGAAAAATATTGGTATCCACAGCATCAGTAAAGTCGCCATCAGAGATCTTGACAGGCCTCTAATAATTTGCCAGTTGAAATCTTATCTCCATTTCAGACTCTTAGTCAGGACACCAGGACATCTTGACTGCCCAAGTTTTATTATTCAGGTTTATTTCCCGTCAGTGTTTGTAAAAGTGGTAAGACAAGTCCTACTCTGTTCCAATACTGTCTTCAGCCAGAGGTTTTAGGAGCTTGTTCCTCTGAATTTATTTCTGGGATTAGTGAGGCATAGGCTGGAGAAAGCCTTGAGAGGGGTTTTCAGGGCTGAACCTCGAGAAAAAGGGGTTGATACCCTTCAGTTTTCTACATTTTGGGATTCTGCACTGAATTTAATGAAGGAACAAGAACAGCTCTCCACTGTGGTTTCTTAAGACTACAAGCTCAAGGTCAGAAAGGCTCAGTGAGAAATAGGGTGAAGGAGGAAATTCTGGATTAACACATCAGTGACGAAACAAGGAAGATTAATTGTTCTTCCCTTTTCCACTTTAGCACAGGAGCAAACAAACTATTCATTATGAAGTCCCAGGGGCAACACTTCCATCTTACGAACTCCACACACCATTTTACAGGGACAGTGGAGGTCAAATCCCACTTCAGAGTGGTCCAATTAATTCTACATCCTCCCTGCAGCCTGACAGCCTTCAGTGTTCCCTGTCTAACCGATGCACCCACAAGCACCAAAACACAGCAGCTTTCCAGACACTTGGGGCTTCAGAACTTTTACAAGGCTCTTCCAGAGAAGATCTGTACTAAGTAGCTTCCCCAGTTGATGTGCAGTCATAGATCAAAGCTTTCTTGCACTTACCACTGGAAGGGGCTTTGCAGGCTCAGCGAGGATTCCCCCTGTGAAAATGACATGGGGGAGCGTTGGACGGGGAAAGTCCAACACCACATCATTACAGAGGAAGAAAAGACTCGTTCCATGAACAAGGTCCAACATGGATGTCTTGGGCTCCACACTATGCTTCTCCATGAGACGTTCAAACTTGGGCAGGATGACCAGTTTTGTAGCCACACGAGTGATTATGTAGACTAGGAGATTCCAAGTCCTACCAAAAAAGCCCATCCTGTCTGTCATCAGGGAGTTGAATTCAGGGACATAGGCAATGGGGGAGGTAGCACCAATCTCTGCTGGGAACCAGAAACCAGTGGAAATCACAGCATATTTGATGTGTAGGATGTGAGCCAGGATAAATCCACACATCTCATTGGGGTCCACCAAAAGCAGGTCAAAGTGCTCCCGCTGGAGTTTCTGCAGAAGGGTAGAATTTCCCAGTACTAGGTCACAGTTTTCCAGGTACTTCTCCAAAAACGAAAACACCTCCAGAGAGGTCATCTTCCCTTGAAAGACACGCTTTATCTTCTCCTGCACCCAGGCATCTGCGCTCTCCGTGCTGAAGGTACCCCAGTACCTCTGCACGCGGAAGCCGGGCAGGGAGGTTTCCACATCCCGACCTTCATGAAGTAGCAGCACAGGGTCATGGCCCCGGTCAGTCAGCGCCTCTGCCACCCGCATGAAGACTCGCAAGTGGCTGTCAAAGACTATGGTGGGCATGATCAGCACCTTGGCACAGTGAGATGGCTCCACAGTGAATGCAGTCACTAGGAAAAGAAGAGCAGCAGGGCACAGTAGCACCTTCATCATCTTCATCACTGTAAAGAGACAAACACACCATTAATGTAGTATCTCTGTCATGCACTCAGTGATAACAGTTGGGATTGTAGCTGCAAGCCAGGACTCGTGAGCTGGGAAAGGAGAGCAGTCTGGAGTTCTTCACTGGGGAATATCCATCCCCATCCACTCTACCTTGCCCTAAAAAAAAAACAAAACAAAACAAAACAAAACAAACTCAGAAACAAACCCACAAAAATACCCCAACAACCAAAGTCAGATATCAAGGGAGTTTTCCAGAAAACCTCTGTGCTCCTAAGGCTCAAAAACTAGCAGACTGACTCACAGAGATTTACTGAGGGTGAGTGGCCAGAGGAGCTATGCTGGGTCACAGCACCAGCAGGGACACTTACTGCTCAGTCCCTGTTTACCGCTATAGAACCAGCTCAGCTGGATTTTATTTTTATTTCTGTCCAGCCAGAACAGCTGGTTCTCTCTGAGGCCTTGATGTCTATGCAAGCTCACAGGGAGGCCTGCAGAGTTTGGTGGAAATGCCAAGAGGTGTGCTCTGGCTTTGGCCCTCACATGGCTGGCAAGGTGCCTTGCTCAGCACAAACAAGGCAGGAGCAAGTCAAGGTCACAGCAGGACCCACTGAGAGGAGCCACAATCCCAGAGAGCACAGCAACAGTCTGGACAGAAGGTGCTCCAGTATGGATCAGTCATGGGAGGCTCTGGGGAAAGGGCTGGGAAAGGAAAGTGGGTGTCAGGATGTTCATCCCCTAGAAGAAGGCAAACCCAGAAAGCAATCCCGGAGATGACATGCAACACCTGTTGCACACTGACGCCCCTTAGTCACACTCCTAAAGCCGTCATCCCCTCTTCAGTTTGGTGAAACACCCAAGATTTCTGTTGTGTAAGGGATGTTGCTACATCACTGGAAGCGAACGCGCCTCACCCACACCTAGCATTATTTTGGGAGAAGAACTATGTGATAATTATTTGGGAATAGTCAGAAGCAGAGTAGTTTTCTGAGAACCCAGTTCAGACATGCTAGGAAGCAGCAGTCGGAAGAGGAAGAAGTTACAATGAGAACAACTAGAAGGGGATTTTGGATGGCCCCCACACACTAAGCCCCAGTGGGGCTGCAGGGATGTGGTAGAGTGGAATTTGCTACAAGATTTTCTGACAGCTCCTCCGATAGTGCTTTATCAAGTAAGAGGTGGGAAAGAAAATAATGGACAAGATTCTGCTAAATACAATCTTCAGACTACCCTCAGCAGGCCTCTCTCTGGCTAAATTAAGCACATGAGGGTGCAGACATGTGAGTACAAAACTGCCCTATTCTTCCTCCAGTGCTGTCTTGTCCCATGGGGAGACATGACATGGGAGAGAAACAGAGCAGCTGCTGGTTGGGACCCTCCCCTGTTTCAAAGGCAATTCCTGCTAGTGCTTGGACTCCCATCCTTCTCACCCAGGCTCAACTGTGTGGCTGTGCCTGCACGAGTGATTAGAAACACGAGAAAAGCTAACGCATAACAAGAGGGTAGTTGGACCTACAGTACAAGAGCTCCAGCAGAATGCAGACAAAGGTGATGGGCTGGAGAGAAGAAAGCATAGGCTCTGCTAGGAAAGTAAGGATCTGCCCAGCATCCTGCCTCCCTAACAGCAGGAAACAGGCTGGCCTGTGACAAAGTGTTGGTCACAACAGAGCTACAGCCCACAAAGCTGGTCTGGTACTCAGATTACTTGAAAGGCCCAAAGGGAACTTATCCTGCCCAACACCAGGGAAGGTAAAGCACTTGGCTGTGACATTCACAGCAGACCCAGGAGCACATGCTGCTTCCAGGAAGCAAGGGAAGGATGGCAGCTATGTACTCCTGATCTCCTCTGGGATGGCAGGGAGTTAAGGACAGAAGCAGACATAGGCTTGTCTTGGGGCACCTAGTGGGTCATACATGCACGTAAGTATGCCAAGAAGAGTAGAAGAGATTTTATATGTAGGATAGGGTGTTTTCCCATTGGGCAACAGGTAAAAGATGAAGAAATAGTCTAGGTAAAAGGTATAGTTATTTAAAGAAAAAAAATCGAAATCATCACCCATCTTCAGCAAGGACTGTGTTCTGCCATGGACCTACATGCCATTGCTGAGACCCTCAGCTCAGCCAAGACCCTCTGGGGACTACCAAAATTCAAATGACAAGTAAACTGTCAATCTCAGCCCTCAGGTCAGGGGCAGGTGCTGACGCAGTGAGATTTGCAAACTGCTCTTGGTGGTTTCATCTCTTCCAAAATCAGGAGCAATCCCTAAAGGTGCTGGCTCAGGAACCTCTTCTCCCTGCCCAAGCAATAAGAGGCTGTAAATCTTGCTAAGAGGTGAGAGGATGCCAGGCTGCAGGAAGAGACCTTTTTTCCTACTTCAGCTCAATACCACCAGAGATAATCTCTGCTCTGTCCATGCCCAGAAAAGTACCCTGGTCATAGCTTCAGCTCTAGAGCTGTGCTGGATACACCAGACACATCCCTGATTTTTAGTGCTATTGGGTTATAACAAAGGCTAACTACCAGCAAAAAGGGCACAAGGGCTCTCTGCCCCTTGTTCAGCAACTAGTCATTGTTGCAGTATCAGGTTGATGGCAAAGGGGAAGGAAGTCCCAGACCTAGACAAGGGCTAAATGGCCCAGTTTAGGGAAGGCTCAAAATCCACCTGCTCACCTCCCTGGTTTACCTCTTACTAACACTGAACAAAAAAGCTGCTCCATGAGCTCTGCAGCAGGATTCTCCAGCCTGGGCAGCTGCTCAGCCCAGATTGCTGGCTATGGGAGCTCAGCTACTGCAGGCAGGTAGTCTTCAGAAATCTTCAAACACCTGGGCATGGGAATGTGATTCTTTGGGAAGGGGAATTCACAGCTCGTGCTTGTCAGAGGTGCAAAATCCAGTAAATGATAAAAAATAAATGACAGATCCCACACTAGGCCTGAGAACAGACTAGACAGAACCATCTCCTTGTTTGTAGTCTGGAAGTCCTAGTGGCTACATCACATAAATACTGCAAAAATAACTCTGCCACTGCAAGGGGAAGGCAAGTGCTTGGCAGAGCCATGCCAGCTGATCTACACAGAGCAATGGCCCTAACATCACAGTTAACACTGGCAGCCAGAGGAAGGGTTCAAGGGAACTGTTGGAAAAGCCCATACCACAAATGTTTTAAGTTTCACTGCTGCAGCATTCAGGGCAGAGCAGGGCAGAACCTGGGAAAATGAGACTGTCACAGCAAGTAGCAGCATCCCCCCCTACCCTGCACAACTGTCCACCTCCAGCTGCTGGGAGATTGCTTTCAAAGCCACAGCAATGCATTGGTGCTGAAAAGTGAGGCAGCAGAAAGGGAGTAGAGAGGACACAGCCCTCTGAAATGCCCCTGAGAAACCTCTTACTGGTCTGAAATTTGTCCCATGATTTTGCCCTGTTTAACATGTTTGACAGGATATGGCTTTGGTATCAAGGGAAAATTACACCAATCAACTTAAGTGGAATAACCGAACAGCTACAGCTCCAATTTAATTCAGGTGCCTTTTATGAGGCTGAAGTAGTAACACCTCTCACAGCAAGCAGTCTAGGCAAAGAACCCCACAAAGAAAGGGCTATGAACAGGCTCAAATGCAAGGACTGCCATTTATATCTCTCCCTCACTTTTTGATATTACCTAGTTCCTGCCCAGGACCTGGAAGCCTGTATACATGGGACTGAATTATTTCCCCTCCTGCATCCTAGTCTCTATGAAGCTCTTGCCCACACTAAGAAATGTTTTCACCGTAAACTTCTCAGGAGTTAACAAAGGAGCAGAATTAATTGAGAAGCAAAAAAATATCTTCACCTGGATGCTCTAAACTCTTCCTGGAATAAGATACTGAAGTTGGCCTGTTCTGTTGGGTATGCTCCAAAAAAACCAGGATCATCTACTACCATCACACTGATGACAGCCAGCCCAGCCTACAGCTAATTTATGGAAGCCAAGACTGTGAAAGCAGGCAGGTATGGAGCTCCAAGAGCAACTTTGTCACTGCAGGAGGATGTTACACTACAAGCAGGGTCTGCCTAGGGGAATCTGTGGTAAAAACCAAGAGGATACAATACTGAACAAAGCAAACAAAACACAGGTTGAAATAGGGAAGTTTAACCATCAATCATGTCCAGCCCACTGCTTGGTGGGCTTCTGTGTTTGGGCTCTGGTTTTGGTTTATCATAGACTCTGACTTAACCAGAGTCACCTGGGTAAATTACAGTAACACTAAAACATTTAAATTAGCACTATAGCATACTAATATCAGAGTACACCAATACTAGCATTAGTATTTTAGTATACAAAACAAAGATGAAGAAAAAAAACCCCTTCAGATATAAGCATCCCCTGGCAGTCTACATCTCTGAGATGTTTAAAATGTTGTTTGCACACAGACTGAATAGGGCACAGATAGTCTGCTCAAAACAACATATCTTTCTAGCATTTTTCCTTCTACATATTCATGGCAGCTCACTACAAGCACAGAGAATGAAGGAAGCCAAGATCCGCAAAGGACCAAAGGGAACAATCACAGCAGTGATCAGGTCAGCATCAGAATGATTTATACCTTTCACTACGTTGGTGCTACTGCTGCTACAAAACACCTGAAGTGCTCTGGCTCATCTCTTTTGGACAAAGATTGATGTAGTCCCCAAACAGTTCCTAACTTTTGGTACTTTGGACCATTTTCAACATCCTTCCTGTCTCATTAGAGTTATATGGAGGAAGTTCTACAGGCAAGGTGGGAATCTGAGGGCTAGCAGGAGGTTGCCAGATGATAGATCACTGCCAGGGAACCATGATACTAAAGGAAATTGTGGTCCATAACAACTAAGAAAATAAATAAAGATCTGGATCTCAGCTTGTATTTGAAACTACACACACCTTGAGCTGGGGGATGGTGTCAGACAGCACACATCTGCTTCCCCACCTGGCCCCTCATCATACATTAAATCTGTCTAGGCAGTAAGTGAAATTTCCCCCATTCAACATCCACAAGCTTCCTGTTTGTTTTCTGAAAGGAACAAAGATGGTTTGTGACACCAGGGTGCTCTGCAATAACAAGTTCTTCCAGACAACCTTTTTCTCTTGCTTACAACATGGTTGCAAGACAGAGCAGCTGATGTGAGACTGTGCCCCTTGTGAGTGAGACCCTGAGGTCTGCCATGTGGAAGCAAGTCAGAACATTATTTGTAATCCCTGGATGAAAAGGAAAGAACAGCTTGGGGCCATTTCCAGATAGTCATGTGAGCCATAGATCTCAAAGTGAGAACACATGACAGGGCCGAGCATTATTTGGTCTTAAGAAGAAATTATGTTTGTATGACATTCAAGTTAAATTAAGTTCTTCGGACTGCAGAGAAAACTGGGAAGATACAGGTGCACCAAACCTTGGAGAAGTAGTCAAGAGGAATGGGGAGGAAAAGAGTCTTCCCATTTACTGCCTTGTCATTTCAGCTTCTTTCTGCAGAGAAGCACCACATTTAAAAAAAGTTATTAAACACCCCAGAAGGTTGTGAAATCTTGTGTAGAAAGCTATGGGGACTGATAAAGTCCTGACAGACAAGTCTGATCACATTTGACAGAGTTACAGGAATAGAGAAGCTAGGGGTGAGTCTTAACTTCAATGAAACAATTGACGCCCTCACGTAAAAGAAACCCACAACCAAACGAAAGAGCTTCTTGGCTCTGAGCAAGCCAGAGGAATGAGACCTGGCTGAGCTGCCGTAAACAGAGGTTGAAGAGGGTTGCATAGGAAGAGGAGGCAGAACAGGAGATGGAAGATATTCCTGAGATGTAATCTTCTAAAGGAAGATGAAACAAGTTACACAAAAGCACTCTGAACGCGCGTCCGTGTGCCAAGGCTCTAGTCCTGCGCATTGAAGCGGATGCTGAACTCGCGCCCGTCAGCAGCCTCGCTGGAGCAAGCCGGGCTGCACACACGCGTCCGGGCAGAGCCGGGACCAGGCTGACAGCCGAGAATTCAGGCCGAGTCCCTGTCCCCATCTCCCCGGCCGGGCAGCGCTCAGGTGCCATCGGCCCAGCCCAGCCCTACAGCGCTCACCCGGAGCGCAGCTGGCAGCCCCCGCCCGCGCATCCCACCGACCCCGCCAGGCCGCAGGGCGGAAGGACCCTCCTTGCACGGCAGCCGGGCAGGACACGGCAGCCGGGCAGGACACGGCAGCCGGGCAGGACACGGCAGCCGGCAGCGGGGCAGCGCCGCCGCTGCGGAGCCGAGCAGCCTCGCCGCCGGGAC
>VZRH01002138.1:50688-62677 GCA_013397555.1 Urocynchramus pylzowi
CCCCGGCCCACGGGCCGCACCCCGGGCCGAGCCGAGCCGACCCCGGGGCTGTGGCACGAAGGCGGGGCGAGAGGGGACGCGGTGGGCACAGAGCCGCACCCGCTGCCCCGGCAGCTCGACGGGCAGCGGGGCAGCGCTGCAGCTTGTGCCTCCGGCCCGGCCAGTGCGTCTGATCGCAGTCAGAGCATCGCTCCAGTGACCGGTGCCCGGACACCCCCAGGGCCAGAACCCCCGTGAGAGGAGGGCAATAGGAACCCGACAGTCAGGACAGCAAAAGGGAAAGGGCGGTGCGCAAGGGAATCGGGATGTGAGGGACACTGTTCCAGCACACACCAGACGGGGATGTCCTGTTGGTCCAGTTCCAGCACTAATAACAGCTGTAACTGCACCACTGTTGCACAGGGAAGCCAGGACTATACATCAGGACAGCAGCAGAGCAGAGATGTAGGCTAAGTATGTCTAGCAGCTGCAAAATCTTGTGAAAGGACCAGTTTTTCCCAGGAGTGTCAAGCATGTCACTGTGAGAGTCTCACAAAGCATTTCCCACCCTAACGCTTGTTGCACTTGCTCAGTCAGGTGCTGATCTCCAGCAAGGCTAATGAGATTCTTTGCATCCTGTGCTGGAACTTCAGACAGCATTACATCTTCTCCTACAGCATCACGTTCAAGGTGAAAGGCTGTGGCAAAGCATTGGTTACAGAGCAACAGAGCCCAATGCACGTGTTGCATCATCCCACCCTTTCCAGAGAACCATAGTGCAAGGGGTAAAATTGAGCATTACAGCACTCAAAATCTCCACAAGGCCCTACATCAGCAAGTTTCTTTTCCTTTCACATATAGAGGAAGAAATCTAAGGGGACACAAATGAGTCATTTTAACTAGATCTGTACAGGGTTTTTTATTTATGCCTAATCTTTCTTCTTCCTATATGCTGGTGCTTATATGGCCAACTGCCATACACCTGATTTGGCAGCAATATTTGAGAAGACCTGACAAGATATTCTGATGGGAAGCGACTTGTGAAGCCTGTTTTTGATATGAGCTTCTAGCATTTTACCCCAATTTCTAAGTCACTCACCAGCCAGCTGCACAGGCCACTTTTTACTTCTGGTCTGTTACATGTCCAAATCATTTAAGTAAGATGACAAGAAGTAGTTGTAGACAAATGTAGAGACTGCTGTTACCCCCAAGTACTGGAACCCTCCCTTTTCCCACCCACTATCCCATATCTTGAACTACCAGATCCACTCAGACTACAAAGGCAGCAATCTTTATTTTCTGACACATTAAATTCCCACATTTTATAGACTTTTTAAAAACCTCAAAGCGTAAAAGTACTTTAAACAGTTTCAAATCTAAGTTCCTGATAAACAGAAAAAATAGGGCAAATGACAAGATGATGTTGAAATCCCCATGCAGAAAATACTCTTCCCACCTTCCTTTGGCCTCTAACCTTTACTTTCTTGTAATAACCATGGTCTCCTGGGCCCCTCTGCACTGTAGCCTTGAATCCCAGTGGTTGTGCAAGCTTGGGGGGGAAGTCCTGAAAAATGCTCACTGTAAAAAGTTGCCACTCATGTACATGGGGGTGGCTCATCAAGTCTCATCCCAACCCTCAATTAGGTGATGCTGCTTTGCACACAAACACAGCTCCCTGTAACAAGGCTCTTCTCATTGGCACCCTTTGGGGAGGGAATGGAAACATGGAAATCAGGCCCTCCACCACCCTCTCAGTGGCTGGCAGTTTCATCACGTGCAGTAACCATATCTCACAGCCCACTATTCCATTTCCCAAACATGCACTACCACTATATTCAACTCATACTGGCTGTGGGCTCAACCCACTGCTCCTCAAACTAGTTAACTTAACCCACCTAACAGAGGGCAAAGTATTTGGGGGAATATTTTCTACCAGATGCAAGCTGCACCTAAGTAAGGAAGCAGTCACACAACTAAATGAATGCAAGCCCACCCCTCAGTACACCATTATACTGTCAATCGCTCATGAAATCTCCATTTAGGCTGCAAGTTTCTCAACTTCTTTGTGGCTCCCCATACTGAACATACACTTATAGCTGGTACTTCAAGCCTTAGAGCACCAGGGTTTGCCCTAGTGCTAGGGGGAAACTGGCATTTTACTTCTCAAGAAGGATTTAACAGATGGAAAACAGCTCAAAGACCAAGTGATTCAACTCAGAAATTTAAGGCATTAATGATACATTCACCTTGACTCCTAACAAGCTGCAGCTCACACTGCTGGCAGTAAATGTAAGCTGGCAAATTTTATTTTCAGACAGAACAAGGAGTAATGCCACACTGCAGCCAGAGCCTCTGAAACAGTAACACTGCTTATCCACCTCTGCCTTTTGCTAAGAGGCCTTCATCTCCTCAGTCTCCTTTTCCCTTCCCACCAAGCAAAACTTCACAACCCCCAGGCAGTCAAATTTCTGTACAACTTTACTCCCCAGCTACACTAATGGAAGTGTTATTAAGAGTGCCACAGCAGTACTATAGACCTTGGTCTTTCTGACAATAGCCCCCACCCTGCAACTGCAATCAATACTGTTACTCAACTACTAAACCATATTTAGAGACTGCTTCTCCAAGTACTCTGGTTAGTGGCCTCCACAGGAGTGCAAGGAAGAGGAAAGTAGGTATTTATTGCAAGGTGAAGCCACAAAACAGAACAGAAAAGGAACCCTGTCACACTACTAGGGTAAACTTGAAATGTCAGGTGGGGTTGGGGATTACAGCCAGAGTACTCAAATCAGTTGTTCTTACAGTAACTAGTCAGAGGCAAGTGACAATACCTGCCTTTTCAAAGGTATGAGAGTTAAACTGGCTGAAAAAGAAATGGGAGGTTAAAATATAGGACAATGATTTCTTTCTTCTACTAGATGGGCAGGAAACCAAAAGTAAAAATCACTGGCAGCCTTTCAAAATAAAACTGTAAAAAATGTAAGTCTTGGCGGTCAGCCTAGTAGTGCCAATAACACCAGCTTAAGGATGGTTTCAAATTAGGAGAGTAAAAATTAGAAACAAAACAGGGAAACATCCAACCATTCTCCCACATCCCCACACTGGAGCTGCCTGCCCCACAAGGGGCTAGGGGAGGTAGCATTCCAGGCAGGCTTGACACCCATAATGTCCATATGCCCATCCAAAGTGCTCTGGTGAGCAGATGGGTTATGAACTCCAACATTCTCAGTCACTTTCAAACTTGACGGAATTGACTTGGGTTGATATAGTGCCCCCACGGTAGCTGCCTCGCTTCTTCTTTGTTTTCTCATGACGGAAAGATTTGCCTTTAGTATATTTCAGGATATTGTTAGCTTTCTCACCCCAGTCACCAGCTGCTCCTTTCTGTGAGGGATGGAGGGAGGAAAAAGAAATTCAAGTCAGTACCCAAGAGAGCGAGGGCAATGCTTTGCACTTCCCGTACCCAGCACACCCCAGCACATTCACACAGGAGCTGATACCACTCTCCCACGCGCCTCCTGGTGGAAGGAGGTCTCACCAAAACCACTCCCCAGAAGCACACCGAGGCTGCTCTGCAGTCATGTACTTTCAGAGACCAACTGTTACCACTCTGGCACCACCTAGCCCTACCTTTGCTTCGAATGAGTTATCAGCCACACGGGCATCCACCTCAATCTCTTCTTCCCTTACGCGGCGGAATGGAGAGGACGGCTGTTGAAAAAGAAAATGAGACACAGTAATCACATACAAACACACTATGTTCCTTTAATAACAACCTCTTTCCTTGCGCTGCAAATACAGAACCCTGTTCACATCACCTCAATCTTTAAGTGTTTCTCAGATTCATCATTCTTTCCCTGCTTCGGATCAGGCAGCTCAGGAGTGCTCCTGTGCAAGTATATCTGATCAGCTTTTGCCAGAATAATATTTATGTTATGTGTGCCTCGCTAGGGTTCTCCAGACAAGGTTAGGATACTTAAGGAGACGGAAAAATACAAATAATCCTGTGGGCCCAACCACCCAGAAAAACCCCAAAGCAGCCTACTTGTTCAGAAGGCAGAGATGCCTCTTCAGGCAGTTGCCACAGTGCATCCTCACTCACCCGTTTCACCTTGGGAACTGTGTGTGGTGTTTTGGCTTTGATCTTTGCTTTTTTACTGTGTGGTGTTTCTGTCTCCTGAACATCTTCCCTCTTCTGTTTCTTCCCGACTGTGCCTGTTAGATGTACAGCAGCAGAACTTTAAAGGCAGTGTTGGGAAAAGTAAAGGTTTCTGTTCCCCAGAAAGCAAACCCAATGTTGACACAGGTGTGAGAACTGGTACCTGCATTACTTCACCCAGAAAACAGACTGCTGCACCAGAAACTAACAAATTCTGAGTCAGCAAGGACCTCTTCATCCTACCTTAATGGATAAAATTTTATGCAATAGGGTAGTATATGAATGATTTTGCATACTTGAGAGTTCTATTAGCCAAAATTAGCCAGATTTAGGATTCATACCGTATGCACTTGCACACATCAGTAGTGCATCAGTAGTTGTTTTCCTCCTGGAGGGTTAAAATTTGAGATTGTGCACTGGGGCATCAACTGTGGTGTCCCACTGCACACAGACAAGGTCCTCCAGCAGTCTGCTTTGCTGTCACTAAATCATGTGCACACACAGATGGCAACTGGCAACAACTACACAGACATGTACTTCTCATTATCACAAATTTCACTGTCAGCAGCTATGCAATGTAGGCAGAAAAAAGATCCCACCAAATTCAAAACTAGCCCTTCCCTCTTACCACTGCATCAAATGGCACAAACACATAGAGATTAGAATGAGTATTGTTTCAGAAAGTCTTCCACTCATGCTTTACACTGCCTGACAGACCCACTTCCCACACTGCTGGTAATACCTCCATTGACTTTTCCAGTCTCTTCTTCAGAGCTGCTTTCACTGCTACTACTGCTGCCACCAGCTGGCTTAGACTTCATGTTGTTTGCAGCTACTGCAGATGCTTTTGCTTTCTCTGTGGAGGCAGTGGCTTTAGAACCATTCTGCACCCCCTTCACTGCCTTTTTGGGCTTCCCATCCTCTTCACTGGAACTGTCTGATGAGCTGCTGCTACTACTAGAAGCAGCTGCCTTCTTCCCAACAGCTGCTTTTGCTGCCCCTGTAGATTTGGTGGCTGGTTTCCCTGCTGGTTTTTCTTCTTCACTGCTTGAGCTATCAGAGTCTGATGAGTCTGCTTTGGGAGCTGGAGTACAAGGTTTGGACAGTGGCTTAGCCACTTTGGCAGCTGGTTTAGCTGGAGGGCCTTTCTTCTTCTTCTCATCCTCAGAACTGCTGGAGCTGCTATCTGAATCAGAGCTACTCTGTGCTTTCTTTGTGGCAGCTGGTGACTTCTTTGCTGCAGGAGTTGCTGCTTTAATTGTGGGCTTCACAGGAGCTGCCTTCTTGTCAGAACTATCAGAATCTAGAATGGAAAGAAAAAGAGCAATCAAGACTAAATCTCATTCCTTTAACACAAGGCTAACATTCAGATTCCTTCATCATCTGCTTGAAACAACATTGCAATGGGTATTCCCGTCCAACCGCACCCTCAGACCCTGCCCAGAAACAGAAAGGTCTGCACAAGAACAACATGCAGGTAGAAATTCTCCTTCTCTCCCACCCCAATACCTGAGCTGTCTGAGGAAGAACTGGAGTCTTTCTTTGCTTGTCCAGGCTTGACAACTACTTTTGCTGGTTTGGAAGTATTCTTTATCACAGGTTGTTTAGCAGGGAGCTTATTCCCTACCTTCTTTTTATCATCTTCAGAGCTAGAATCTAAAAAAACCAAAAAAACGTTCTTCAAGTTAATAGGCTTCATGTGCAAGTTACTTTAGTGGTAACATGTATGTAATTTATGGGTAAGTGAAAAGCAAAATGGCTTGTGGCTCAAGGCTGAGCCACTAAGCAACTGGCAAGCATCTGATGAACACTTGAACAGTCAAGAGACAGCATTCATTTTTCCACGCATCTTCTTTGTTGGGAGAAAGTGGAAACAGTTTAAGTTGTTCACTAATGCATGCACAAGGAAGTAAATATTTGGAAAACAATGTAGGAGAAGAGGTACTGAATAAAGAACTTTAGAGAAAGTACCAGTATCATCAAACTTGGGGAGAAGAAACATTGAAAAAAGAATCTATGTGGGTAAGGATCAAAAAACCCCATGTAAAAAATTAAGAGATAAAGTTGACAAAGCATACAAAGGGAGGCAGCAACAGCATAGTATATTATTTTAGCTACTTTCTCTATCAAATGAGATAGCAGCAGTTTGAAAATGGAGTACAAATACACCTTTGTGTTGTGTTACATGGATCTGGAATACTAAACCTGATCTATTCCAGTATTTCTGAACACTTTAGCAACAGCAACCAAAAACTTGACAATACTGAGAGAAACTAGGTATCAACACCAGAAAACACAGAACAGCTAACGCTGTGTGACTGGCATGTCACACAACTTAGTGCTAGGGCTAGCTGTCTGCAGACAGAGTGGCAGCTGCTACCCAGTCCCTGCCACACCAGCAGAGATGCTGAGATATGCCAAAGGAGCATCCTGAACTCAGAGGGAAATTGTAGCACATAGGGAACTGACATGGGAAATACCAAACCTCAAACCTGGTCGACATGAGAGACAAAGTACATTGCTCCCATTTCTAGGGTCACATTAGGAGAAGGGAGGCATCTTCTAAGTCTATTTTGGACTTCATATGGTGATTACATTTTTATTTCAGAAACTTCTCCAAACACAATGGGAATAACAAACCCCAAAAATCTCAAGACACAGATGCTGAAGAACAGTTTAACCATTAAACATCTGTGAGAAACCTGATTCACAATTCCCTGCCCTTTCCATCCAGCAATATGGAGACTTTTCTACACTTGCCAATGGTCTTGTCTCATGGTCACACTTCACCTTGAATAGCAGGCTGCTGGTTTTCAATTTCACATCTTGCTAGCCATGGAGACTAAAACTTTTAAGCTCATACACTAAGGCTCTTAGATACACCACTATGGAGCAACTTGGCCAGTAAAAACATTAACACAAAAGAAAAAGAACTCGATTTCTCTAATTACCTGAGTCACTGTCAGAACTGGATTCAGCCTTCTTGCTAGTCACAGCTTTCTTCTGAGAGGCAGGGATTGTTTTAGCTACTACTGCTTTGCCTGCAAAAGCAAGTTTAAAATTAATAGGCCACATCCACACCAAACCTTTGTCCCAAGATCCAAATCTTAGCAGATGTGAAAAAGCTCCATTCTCAGTACATCAGCTACTCATCCAGCCCATTGGAAGCCATGCAAGAACTTGGCTTATTCCCACTAAACTAGATCCCAATGACTTCAAATCAGCATGTGCAAATGCAATCTGACCACAGTTCAGATCCAGAAGTTATATACAATGTTATTTGGGATGCCTTCAAATTAATTAGAAGCTTCCAGGAGAGCAAATAGCAACATAGCACAAAACCAAATGGCTTTTTCAAGGAAGCCAAGACCTTGCAAAAACCTTGTTGGCACAATGTAGTACTTCCCTTGCAGCCCCTCCTCCTCACAACATACCTGCTTCTGCCTTTGAGGGCACCTGCTCTGCCTCATCACTACTGTCTGAAGAGTCACTGCTCTCAGCCTTTTTTGCAGGAGCCTTGGCAAGGCCCTTCTTTGTCTGTGTTCCTTGAGGAGGTGGTACAGCACTGTAAGTACCTATGAAGAGAAACACAGCACTCACATGCCTGCATGATAATGTGAGCAGCACAAGGTGTTTGTTGGAGTAGAATAAAGCACTTCTGCAATTCACTTCCACTTATTCCCCTTCTGTAGCTACAATCCAACACTAGCTTACAATCTGAAAGATTATACCCACCCCACTGCTACCTCCTTGTTTCTACTCTGAGTTTAACTCTCCTCTTGGCATTCAGCTGACCCAACCGTCTCTGCAGAAGTTTTGTCTGCACTTTTAGAAAGAAGATTGTCAGCAAACTTTTTCAGAAAAAAAATCACATATGTCAATTTTTCATTGTTTTCATTTACTGCCTTCTCAAATCCTCTGGTTAGAGAGTCAGACTGACCCTCTACTCACCCAGCTCCCTAGTGGAAGCCTAAAGACATTATACCACACTAAACAGAGGCCCATTTAGCCCAACAGCTGGACTGCAACTGAATGGCCCTGGATACTTCACAAAAAAAAAAACCAAAACTATTTAGTATTTTTTACGCACCAGATTTTGGCTTTTGTTTTGCAGGTGGCTTTTCATCATCTGAGCTGTCAGATGAGTCCTCACTGCTGGAACTTTTCTTGGCACGTTTGGTTTTCCCCGGACATGCTTGAGTGGCTGCAGGTTTTGGCAGAGGTGATTTCTTGGGAACAGCCTTATCAAATGAAATGTACATTAAAAAAGAAAATTGCAGAAATCTTTGGGGACAACTGGATCTTGTTTAATTCCACGCCTCACTTAAGAGCAAATTTTAAGAAACAAAGGGAAAAATATTAACAGAGATTCTCAAATGCAAATTTTAAGAAACACAGGAGTATCGTTATCTTTCTAGCTCCTCTGCTATTGTTTTCTGCTCCATGAACCTGTAATGATGTGCTCCTCTGGAAAAAAGGGCAGAGGACTGACTGAAATTTAGCAACTGCCACATGATTAAAAACAACTATGACTATTTTTGTGTTGCAGGAAACATTTTTAAACACTTGCTAGTGGAAAACTCAAAGTAACAGCTAAACATGAAAGAGTCAGGCCAAAGCCACTTTATATAATGGAAACACAATATGGTTATGCCACAACAAGATGTTTCCTGTAAAGGAAGGAGCAGAGAAAGTAGTAAGGAGATATTAGGAAAGAAAGCAGTACATGGAGAGATGCTAGAACACGTAATCCCACCATATGAAGGAGAAGCTGGTGTAAGAGTTATGTTAAACACAGCATCTGTGTAGTCTGTGCCTGGAAGATGATATCCAGTCTTAATACACTTTTATACTGTTCATGAAGTTTTTCATAGTCTAATTTACCTTTTTTGGTGCAGCCTTTTCCTCATCAGAATCTTCACTGCTGCTGCTACTGCTTGCTGCTTTTCCATTGACAGCTTTGGTGGCTGCATGGGGAGCTTTACTTCCTTTTGAAAGAAGTAAAAAGGGACATTGCAAAACATGCTATGGTAGATGAGGGATAATTACATTGAGCAGTGAGTATCTCAGAAAGAAAAGAACCACAGAAGCCTACAGAGCAGATTAAAGTAGTACTGCAAAACTGTTGGTTTATCCTACTGCAACCTTAGAGAACGTTTTCTGGAAACTGTGTCTTCTAGCTCATGGGAAGTTCCAAAACTAAAGGCTTAGTAAAGATCTTCCCTGCTTTTTGAGGGGAAGACAATGGCAAAAGCAAAACATAAACAGTTATTCAAGCAATGCAGTGCTCAGGACCAGATGCTTTACTTGCATTCAGTTCTACACCTCCATGTCAGAACAGATTAGACTGGAATGCAAATGGCAAGGAAAGCAGATTTTCAGACTGCTATGTTAATACATATGTCTTTGCATGTAGGTAAAGCCCCCAGCACTCCTCCCCCGCTATTTTGATTTTGCACTTTACTCATGGCACACATTAACAGGTACCTGATTTAGGTGTTGCTGGTTTTGGTGGTTGCTTCTTTGGTGCTCCTTCATCCGAGCTGCTTGAGTCAGAACTGGAACTCTCTGCTTTCTTCTGAGGCTGGATTTTGGTACCAGCTGGCTTCACCACAGGTTTTGCACCTTTCTAAACAACAGGAGAAAAAACTGATTAACCCTCAAAGTTAAGAAAACAAAACAAGGCTAATAAGATGGACACATACACAGAGTGTAGAAACAGCTGTCTTTCTCAGAAGTTACCATTTAGATTTGAAAACACCACTCTGCTTAGTGGACAGGGTCTGAAAGTCCTGGGATAACAGTTTTGCTCTAGAAAACCTCCCAGAAAGGCACATCAGTCTTCAGTTTTTCCTCCTCAAAATGGGGCAGCTCTGAGGATGGCACTGTTCTCTTCTCTTCTCTACAGATCACACTAGCTTGAAAACTGAAAATACTGACTGGGCAACTCTAGCTGGTCTCCTCTAGTGTACAGTGTTATCACTCTTCCTCCCCTGACATCATTCTTCCTTGCCTCCACTTCAAGACCATGACTGCATCAAGAAAAAGGAAAGAGGAGATTCTCTTTTTACATAAACACAAACACACACACACACACACACACACACACACATATAAAGATTAAACTTACAGTAGCAAATCTTTCTTTGCAAAGGAAGTAAGCCCTGGCAGTCTTAGGATAAAAGCAATGACCAGACTTGGATATGAAACAAAGTGGGTGCAAGACAAAAAATTATTTTTTCCTGGGACCTGTCCAAACTGCACTACAGAAATGTCTTTTTGCATTGTATCTGCAGCAGCATGAGTACTTCATAGTTCAGGACTAGTGAGCCCAATATTCCATGCAATTCTCTTGGTTAAATTTGGTATTATTCATCACTGTCAAACATGCATTAAAGATGCTGGAAAGAAAAGCCAACCTTTGCTGGCTTCTTCTCCTCCTCCTCATCTGAATCATCGCTGGAGTCCTCACTGCTGCTCTCTGCCTCCTTGGCTGCAGGCACTGCTTTTGCTTTGGGCACAGCTGATGCTTTAGCTGCAAATAAGGGACAGCATACATTAATGACAAGTTAATTCACAATTTTTATGTACCTATATCCTGCACTAGAGGGTATTAGAGCAAAAGGATATATTAAGGTCATTAAACCATGACTGAAGTTCATAACACTGACTTTGTTTCTTGAGCAGTGTGTGGCAGACTGCTCCAAAACGGGTAAGCAAAAAGATACAACTATTCTAGACTTTATCACACACAAATTTAAGTTTTCTTTTGCAGATTTCTATCACCAAAAATGACAGCCCAACAAGAAAAAAGCACCCCTCAAACTGAGCTAGTATTAGATGGGTCTGCACACCTTCCAGCTTAAAGAAACCTGCTGAACAAGTACAGACTAGTGCTTGCAAAGAGAACCACTGCAACGCCATGTTAAGGTTCCAGATACCCAACTGTATTTTGGCCAAATCCACTTCCTGATTACTGACTGCTTTTCAATAATGTGGAGCAAAAAAAAAATAGTTTTGTTTTATGTTATATTTATAACTGTCCTTATCAAATAAAAATCAGATCTAAGTTCAAATTCAGCTTTAGGATGGCTCAAGTAGAAGACATATTTTTTTTCTGTGTCTCTCCCTCTCCTCATTTATTCTTTCCCTCCTGCAAATCCGCTGCTAGACACACACAACCTTGTGTAGAGCGATTAATGAAAGATACAGGAACAGTTTTGGATAAAACAGAAAAATACAGCTCACCACATAGCAAAGTGCAGCACAGGGATGTATTTTTTGACAGCACTAGTACTTGAGCTCTAACCAAAAAGGGGTAGCAACCTCACGCAAGCAACAGGTCTGGCACTTCTCTGGAATGGCTAAAACCTTCCATGGGACAGAAACTGCTGTGCCTAAATTTTAACAAGAGAGCACCCTTAACTAAAATGAACTTATCTTTCATGTCATGGGCAATACACCTGCCAAAACCGAGATCACCCAATACAAACCTAACCCCTGATAGCTGCTGAAAGACCTTAAAAGAGCTGCCGAAGTCGAGCTCTAAACGCACGTGAGAAGCCAATGCCAAACACAACCCCGGCCTGCACCGGGGCCGCCCACAAACCTACCAGGCTTCTTGGCCGGGGGTTTCTCATCCTCCTCGCTGGAGCTGTCGCTGCTGCTGGCGGACGGCTTCCTCTTCGCCTGGGCGCCGTTCGGGACCAGCTTTCTCTTCCTGGCCGCCGGAGACCTGCGGGCAGACGGGCTGAGCGGGGCCTGCGGGGCGCGGGCCGGGGGGCGCACCCGCGCCCCGAGGGCACTTACCGCAGCCAGTAGGTGAAGATGTCCAGGAGGGAGGCCGCGTTC
>VZRH01002138.1:67202-83616 GCA_013397555.1 Urocynchramus pylzowi
AGCGGAGCCCTGCCCGCTCCCCCGCGGGGCGGTGCCGCCGCTCGGCTCTGCGCGCCCCGGGCGCTCCGCTGCCGGGGAAAGGGGAAGGGGGGTCCGCTCTCCGGGTTCAGGGAGCCCCGGCGCTCTGCAGAGCCACGGTGCCTCCTGTGCTCGTAGCCGGGCTGCTGCGCTTTCTAGCTCGCCTTGCTTCACTTGTCCGGAGTTCAGGGCAGCTGCTGGCAGAGCTTTCCTGCGGCTTGGGTGCACTTCGGCTTGGCAGATCAGCGAGCTCTGAGGGAGGGTGTTCTGTGGAGTAATTTGCTCCTGTCCGTCTTTACCACTTGCATGTTTTTCTGTGATGTTTTATAGAGAAGTCAGTTTTTCCTAAATACAGCTTTATTCTTCAGCACCACTTCCTTTTGGGGGTATGACTTGGTGCCCCTTGCCGCAGTGGCACAGGATCACAAGCTGAGATAGTTTGCCGTAACTGAAAGTGTTTTAGCTAACATATGTGCAGGTAAAACTACCTAGAATAAGAGCTGCAAACTCAAGGGGAGAGGGGTTTAGCCTGTATTGTGTAAGTCTTGCTAATGCCCAATTTGCAAGTTCCTCTCTTTGCAGGAAAGCATATGGGTTTTATCTAAAAAAGGAAAAAACGTGCCATTCTCAGGGTGTGAAGTAACATTTGCGTTTCATTGACGCATATCTCCTTGTGAGGTAAAAATAAGCTAAACGGAGGCCTCAGGAGACTTGTGGGCAAAACTACTTTTCTCCTTATAAACAGAAGGTGAATTCACAGAGACCCTTAAAAAGAGAACAACTTTAGATTAACGTATCATAATGCAAATCTCTTGTTCCTCTCTTTTGGAGTTTGGTTTGCAGAAATTTTATCTGCTTTGATTCTGCTATTTCCTCTTGCTTGTTTGCAGCATTTTATTTAAAGTGAAGATTTTCTGTTCCAGTTGAGGTAAGAAGTCTCATGCGATCACTGTTACTGTGCATTCCATGCATGCAGAGAATGCATTTATTTCATCATACATCAGTTAAATACACACACTTCACATACTGAAATGTGGAAGGTGCTGAGGACTTCTCTTAATGGCCCACCAGCAGTTTCTAGCACTTCCTGGAAGTGCTCTCTCTTTTAAGAATTTGATTATTAAGACACTTGGAGTTGTGTTTCCTTTATACCATAGACAATTATCTTTCATGAAGAGTGAATTCCCATCTATCAAGGATTGTTATTTTGAACAGCATTATTTCTGTATCCTCCATACACATGAATCACAAGACACACTGGAACAGGTTCCATAATGCCTTTCTTATGTAGTCAGAATTGGAGATGGATTTTTTTCTAGCAGATGAAGATAAATTGTTTGCCACTGCATATGATCCTCTGAGTTGGAGTAAAGGATTAAGTCTGTTTTTTTACCTGGTCTGTGGACAATGAGAAGTCATGATCTACTTATGAGAAGCATGTGAAAGATGACACAGAAAAGTTGTGAATTATTTCAAGCCCTGAATATTCTTTATGGGGCCCACAAGTACAATGGAAAACTTTATGATCTGTAAATTGAAAAAGGGTAAAAAAAAAAAAAAAAAAAAGAAAAGGTAGAAAAAGCTACCTTTTGGCTTATGGAGTGAAATAATAGATAATAACTGTTGATAATGTAAGATGTAGTTCTTACCCAGAGCTGATATGCCAGCTCCCCATAGTATTGTTTAGCTATTTCAGTGGTAATCAGAACCTTATGATATGGCCATAAACCACTATCGCATGTTTGGGCTGAGCCTAAAGATTATCACCTCGCTACTTGCAGACATAGTTTGGGGACGAGCCTGATTTGTTTGCTTCTCAGAGAGAGGCTGTGAAGGCATGACATGGTCATGCATACTTCTGTATTCCTGACATGAACATATGTGATTTTTACTGAATTGTTTCATCCTCTTCCATTCTGTGTGCGCTTTGTGAGCTAGGGAAAGCTTTATATCATGTCATCCGTGCGTTTAATTTGTGGGGCTTACACTTCAATTATAGGTTTTAGGCATTTCTGTGGTACTGGTTTGTAATCTCATCAGTCTGTTATCGTTGCTATGTAGTGAAGTGTGTAGCTAAACACTGGAGAGGCAGTTACAGCTGAAAAGCATTCCAAAGGTTATGGTTTATCATTGCAAACTGCAACAGAACTGCACTTAACTACTTTATGATTTTCTATGAAGTAAATTAATGTGCCCCACAGTATTGTTAATAGTGTGGACATTTTGTAAACAGAGGCAAAAGTATTTTTAATACTCTAAGATTTAGGAATCCAGTAACAAGGTATTGTTAAAATTTAAACTAGATCACACTTGAGAGTGTGAAAGATAGACTTGTGCCAGCCAACCATTTTTCTTCATGTTGCTATTGTATATAGTGTTCATATATTTCTTCCTTTAATTGAAGACTTTTCCAAAACCAGCCTGTGAAAAGCATTGTCAAGCCATCTCTCTAAGGGCAGGGTTTAAGGAAATAAAATGTTTGGTGTTCACCAAAGGATTTCCATATATGCTTACAATAGGCAGAGTATACATTATGTTTTGAACTGTGCTCTGTGAGGTTTTCTGATGTTTGAAGGATTGTGAAAAACCTCCCTGAAATGTTCTGTATTCTTTTTACACTGTTCTCTGAGGACTGGACTGTAGTTAGTGCTGCAAAGGCAGCTATTTGGTTAGACAGATAATAGCATGATCCAGGAAGGAGAGTCCTGTGTCATTCTTCTTTTAAAGGAGAATGTTGCAATTGAAGTTATTTCTAGATTTTTGGGTTTTTTTTTAAACAGTCCCAATGCTGACTTAAGCTTATTTAGCTCTGCAAGACCTACTTCCAGTATTTTTGCTTATGAACATGGAGCATTACTTTGGCTCTACAAGTGGAGTCAGTAATTTTATTTCTCAGTTCTCGTTTTAGGAGCATTGTTCCTCAGTTTATTGTATACATGTAAAAGGCTGTAGGAGCTGAGGGAAGAAGGCCTGAGAAGAGCTGGTACAGCTCTGTTAAAGGGAATGGTGCTCTCATAGAGCAGTGCTAGCTAGGAAATCAACACCTTTCCTTTCCTCTGGAAGGAACGGGAGGAAGTTCCTTCCTGCTGGATGCAAAGGTTGCACTGCTCTGGCAGGGAGTTTGCAGTGAGTCTGTCTACATTTTGCCATTTTTGAGTCAGTTTGCATCCTTTATCTACATTGCAGAGAAGGGAGGGATTCTTAGACTTAGTGCCCCTGCAGTGCAAGGCATGCTTGAAGTCAGTGGCTCTTCCACCTTGTCTCTGAGCACAGCTGCTTACTTTCATTGAAAGCCCAGAGAAGAGCCTGTTGGCTCACAAGTATAGTTGTGGAAGCCGTGTGCTTCCTAAAAGTAAATGACAGGATTAGTTGTTCCATTTTATAGAATGTTAAAGTGCCTGGGAGGCCACTGGTAATTTTTCTAGAGACTGGAGGTGGGGCTGCTGCCAGAGAGTGCCAGGGTAGGACTTTAAGAGCTTTGGGCACATCTCAGAGGGTCATTGTGTGGTCTCCCTATCTGCTGAGGTCGGGCTCAGCTGGCCATGGTGCAATGTGTGGGCTTCATTCTCAGCAGACAGTTGTGCTGTCCTTTCCCACTGTACTGCATGTAAATCAACCCAGGGCAGTGGAAGCAGAAGTCTGTGGTACATCTCCCTTTCTAGAATAAAACTTGAATTCTGCTTGGTTTTCATGTTTTTGCTCATGTAATTCTGTTGTCTTTGCCAGGTGGTGTTCAGCCACCATCAGTTATATTTTTGGCAATGGTGGTGTGCTCAGTGGTGTGAAAGCTGTGTCTTTTTTCACAGCAGTTCTGCACTCTTAGGTTAAAGGTCCCAAGGTTTTGAGTTCCAAGGACTCCACTGTATGAGTTTGCTGGATCCTCTCCTTTGGGAACGCTGTCTCCTACAAGCCTCCACTCCATCTCTGGGTCAGGAGCTGTATTCACTCACAAACATGCAGCTGTCCTAGTGGATATGTCAGCACTGCACTGTGCACGTTCTCCATAGCTAGGGTATCATCCTCTCACTGCTAGAGACATCCTTATTTGTGCAGGTAACTGACACTATTGGTCGAGCACTGAGCACACCTCCATTCTCAATCGTATCACTTCTGCTGAACTGCAGCTTAAAGCTGCTAATTGTATAGTTTAGGGCTGGGGTCCCTCAGCCTGAACATTGTTTCCACCTTAATTTCATAATGAAGGTTCTGGGGAAGGTGATAAAGTCTTTGGAGGCTGTGCAATTTTGGTTGAATTTTTCTAAGGTGACTGCAAAACTGTCATCTTCAGTTTTGGCTGCCAAATTTTAGGCATTGTTCTCTGCTTTAATTGGAAAAAATTGCCTTTGCTTGTGTCATGATGGAGATGGGTTAAAAATGTTGACATTTCTAAAGAGTCAGAGTGCAATTAGAAGACAATTTGTTAACAAGATTTTAAATGCTCAGCTCTGAAATTTACCATGGACCTGAGCTGTAAACCTCAATTTTGAGTAAACTTCTTCACAGGTAAATAGAAAAATTCAATTTAGACTTGAAAGCTTCCTTGATCTTGGTGGGAGAGCACTGTATCATGTCACACTGGTTCAATTTGCAATCTTCTCTTAGCAAGCTGTTAACATTTTAAAGTGCTTTTGTGCCAGAGCACAGAAATGCATGAGTCGATAGGTAGAAGCTGTCTCTAGAGAATTATGGGAGAAGTCAACTTTGGTGAGCATATTTTGGGCTGTCTTATGGCCACCACTACTGTATTACTTCTTTCCTTCTGAAGAGTGTTTGTCACTCCAAAAATTGTTGGCAAAGCTGTCAGTGACAGTTTTGAGGAAGGACTCTAACATAGCCTTGTGGAATGTCTGAAGCCTGAACGACAGAGTGGCTGTGGTGCAAGCACCGAGGCTGGTGTTCCCTTAGTTGCATGCATACTTTTCAGGCACTTTGCTTTCCGCTGCAATGAGAGCAAATATCTAACACCACGGGGGCCATAGTGGCTTCCTGTAAGCTTTGTGTGACCTCATTTGTTATTTTAGGTGTGCTCTTTGGTGTCTGCTCCACTTGGGCATGTAATGATCTGCAGTTGTGTTGCAGAGACCATATAATTGCCTAAAATGATTTTAACTTTTCATGTGAGAATGAACTCCCCTTTTCAAGCTAGTTTGTTTTGAAGGTCTGGTTTTTGTGGCTTTTTTTTTCCTTATCAGAATGCTTTAAATCTGTAAATCTCTGTGTAGTTTGTTTCACTTGAAACTACATAGGAAGTGCTCTCCTTTATAGGAAGAGCATTTTAATTTTTTTCATTTTTAAGAATGAAAAAGCTACTTAAATTTAGTGGAGTAGATGCAAGTAGGAGTTCGTTCACCCTTAGAATTGCTTTGTGGATGTGAACACCTCACTTTGGATAGAACTAGTGCTCTTTTGCAATGCTTTGTAGTTTCTGACAGGAATTAGAGACAGTGCTGTGGGGTGTTTTGTTCCAAAGCTGTGGGTGTGTTCACGGTTTGAATTTAATCCTTTTTTCTTGTGATCATCTTGCACCTGTGCAGGAGCCCCTGGAGAATATGATGTGCTGATTGTGTATGCAAGTGACGCCTCTGAATGGTGTCAGTACCTCCAGAGCCTCTTCCTCTTTACTTGGCAAGTGCGAAAGCATCGGATTCTGAGCTACCAGCTGGAAGACGACTCTGCCATCTCCCACCAGGAGCTGGAGCTGTTCAGCAGAAGTCGGAGTATCATCCTTTTGCTTTCTGCTGAGCTGGTGCAGAGTTTTTACATTCCTCACATCCTGCAGAGCCTTCAGGAAGCTTTATGGCCCCCGTGCAAAGTAGTGAAGCTGTTCTGTGGCGTTACAGACTGCGATGACTATTTGACCTTTTTCAAGGACTGGGCTCAGTGGCAAGAACTCACAAATGATGATGAGCCTGATGCTTACCTTGCAGCTGTTGAGAAGGCTATTTCAGAAGGTAAGACCATAGCTAGGAGCTGTGCTTTCTGGTTGGAGGAGGGAGCAACATGGTGCTGTTTATTCTTATTTTTACACTGTTAATGTGCTTTACTTAAAGAGCAAACTAAAGCTAATTGTCCAACCCTTGTAAACAAGAGAGTTATGCAAGCACATTTTTCTATGCCTGATTGGTTGGTCCCTAATTCAGGAGAAATTACCAGCAACTCACAGAGAACTTCTGAATTTGAGGTTGTTTTGGGTGGCTGCTTCTGAAGCAAATTGAAAATGAAAACTTTCTATATTTAAAGTTCTGCCTGTAAATATTGTAGTCTGCAGTTTATTGACCCAAATCAATGGAAAATTGTCTTTTATTTATTTATTTTAGAGAAAAGAATTATGTTTTTCTTCAGACTTGTTTCTGTCATACCAGAACCAAAATAAAGTCTAATATGTATTCTCTAGCACTGGGCCTAAAATCAAAGATGTAACCATACTGGCAATAGATCACTTTGTTACTTATGATGAAAAGGCAGAGATCAATTAAAGAGTTGCATTGATGGCCTGAAAAATAACCCAGCCAGTCTGAAGGTGGTCCCCTTGTAACTAATGCAGAGGACTTAGTAGCACAGAAGTATTAATAGCTGGAGACTACACAAGCCCAATGTACTGAGTTTTAATTGGTTCCAAATTTTCCTAAACTCGAGAAGAGCGTGTAGAATTACTTTCTGATAGTTTCTGTTGAAATGAAGGTGGAGAGCTCTGGGCAGTGATGCTGGTCTGGGTATTTTTATGGCATTGCTATAGGTAGGGTTATAGTGTTCTTTGTCAGCCTCAGCAAGACTGGAATCCTGCTGTTGCATCTTGGCTTAAGATTTGTCTTTGTTCCATGGCATAAGTGAGGCAGTGTGTCTAATGGTGTGTGCATAAAGGCTCTGGAGTCTGACTTCCCACGGCTGGATCTAAAGTCCTTCTCCATCTGTGCTGTAAGTTAGCATGTGCTGAAACAAAATGTGCTTTGGCTTTATGTAGGTGTTTTGAAAGGGAGTTTGTGCTTTGGATTTTTATTGCTGTTTCTACATAACAAAAAAAAAATCAGCTTATTTTCTGTTTTCTCACTTTAATAAGCATACATTGATCTCAAACTGACTTCAGCATATCTAGAAAATACTTGACTGGGAGACAAAACGAGCTAAAACTAAACTCATTTGTTGTGGAGTCTGCTGTAACGTGCTCCAGACAGTTTGGTACACAAAGATTCAGAATTTCTGGACTTGTGTTACTGTTACGGCAGTCATGGCTGATGTGGCTGTCACCTGCATGCCATGTCAAGTTTTTGGTTTGTGCACATCAGAGCAGTTGCAAGGTGAGCCATCTACTGTCACTGTGGTTCTTGTGAAGGAAGAACCCCCTTAAGATGGGCTGCTTTCATGGCCAAAGTATTTGGATTAATGAATCAGATCCTACTTCTGTGTGGGGAAAAATGACTCTGTGACCTCTTCTATTGTGTGATTCTATACAAGTTCTGTGAATGGCTTCAAATGCAAATGTTCTGAAGACAGCCCCAGGTGTATATAGTTCCTTTTTTGGGTGAAACTGTGAAAACTTTCTTCTTGACTGGTAAAAAAAATCTGCTGTATGGTTTGGTTGCAGCATGAGTAATTTAAAATATTTGTGACAGCAGACGTCTTCCACAGAGAAACACAACCTCTGCTCTGGTCTTAGTTAAGTTTGATTTTTTTCCTGATAAAGGCAGCCCTTAATTCTTACAGCACTTAGCACAGAAAGTTCATGACCATATTTGAAATGGTTTGGGTCTGGGTGTATTCCTCTGCGAAGTACTACTCTTCACATGCACCCACCCATACTTCTAACAGCAGTGTCAAAACTAGGCCTGATGCTAAAATGACTCAGCTTCAGCTTCCCAATTGCTGAATCCTGAGCTAGTGAGGCATGGTACAGGGCTACAGGATGCAGTCAGGGCAAATTCTTCTCTAGAGGCTGCACACTGGCTCTGTGCAGGCTGTGCTGTTGCCTCTGGCACAGCTGTTGGCTGTGGTTTGTTTAGGGCATCATGGGACTATGACACCCCAAGACATCACATGCTGACACCTATTTTAATTTTTATTAGTTCAGTATGAACTCAGAAATGAGGAAACATTCATCTAGCCACGTTGACAACTGTGTGCTGATGCTGACTCTTGCTCTCTTGTAGATGTGGTATTTTTACTTCTAAAGTTTCTCAATTCTGGCAAACTACAGAGGACATGAAGGTTTGCATTTGCAGGTACTCCTGTTATCTGTGGGGAAGTTTTTCAGACTATGCAGTAACTGTGCTAAGGGGATGGAAATCATAGAATTATTATGGCTGGAAAAGATCTTCAAGATGGAGTCCAGCTACTAGCCTAACACTGCTATGTGTACCACTAAACCATGTCCTTCAATACCACATCTACATGTTTTTTTGAACAGTTCCAGGGATGGTGATCCCACCACTTGCCTGGGCAGCCTGTTCTGATGTTCAACCACTACTTCAGTGAAGAAATTTTTCTAGTATCTAATCTAAGCTTCTTGAAGCTGCTTGAAGCTCTTTCATCTTGTCCCATTGCATGAGAGAAGAGAGTCTACAGCCTCCTCTCTGGTAATTTTAGAAAGCAGTAAGTTTCCCCTGAGTCTCCTTTTCTCTAGATTAAAGGATCTTGCTCAGGATGTCTCTGTACACACCAGCTCAGGTCCAGCAGGGTGCAGTGACCAGCTGCTGCTTAACCCCACTTGCCTGGCCTGTGATAGCTCTGCTGGGTGCATTGAGCAGCTGGGAGTCTGAGCCACAGTCAGAGTCAGTGATCTTTCTCTTCCTCATGTGTTCTCAAAGCTCACTTGACATTTCAATTGCTCCAGTGTATTTGTCCCTACCTATGTTGTTTTGAAACATTTCAAATTGCCCACTTTAGGGCACTGTTTCTACTAATTCATCAGTGGCTTTGAGCTTTCTGTATCCAAGCCATCTCTTGTGGGTAAAAACATGGGGAAGTCCACATCTGCCTGAGACTGCTGAGGTGATAACTGAATATGACAGCAGCAGTGAACTGTGCTGCTGGAGGACAAGTGCAGCCTCAGCTGAGCAGAGCTCTTGTGCACTGGAAGAGACAAGAATGAAAGATGAGTACCAACAAACTTTTTGTGAAATAAGAGGGTCAGAAGTCGGTGTAAGGAATCATATGGTGAAGATGGAGGGCCTTGGGCAGTTAGAAGAAAGATGAGAACTTTTTTTGAGCTTTGTAGGTCAGGAAGAACTGAAATGTTACTCCGCCTACAGAGGGGCTCATTAAGAGATGCCAGAGACCAAGGCAGTAAGGTTTTTGAGAGGGAAATGGCATAAGAACCACCACATAAGCTGTATAATTCTTCCTCCTGTTCATGTCAAGGAATTGAATTAAATTCCTGGCTTTCTTCTGTTGCACTGATGAAACCACAGATGAAACTTGAGAGCATATTATTCAGGTTGGAAGGGACCTCTTGAGATCATCTAAACTTTCTGCTCAAGCACAGTTAGATAAAGCAGGTTGCCCAAAACCATTTCCAGTTGGGTTTTGAATGTCTCTGCAGGTGGAAACTCTGCAGGACTTCTCAGCCTCTCTGAGCAACCTGTTCCAATGTTTGACCACCCTCAAGAGTAACAAAATGTGTTCTTGTGTTCAGATGGAACTTCATGCGTTTTAGTTTGTGTGCATTGCCTCTTTTTCTCTCAGTGGGCACTATGGAAAAGAGTCTGGCTCCCTCTTTTTAATTTTCTCCTATCTTGTCAATATAAGATTCCCCTGAGTCTTCTTTTTCCAGGCTGAAGAGTTCCAGCTCTTGCAGCCTCTCCTCTCATGAAAGATGCTGTGGTTCCTTAATCATCTTTATGGTCCTGTGCTGGACTCAAGCTGTAAAGATAAACCTTGGAATAAACTACTCAGAATTTAAGGTCGTGTTGGACAGATGTTCTCAACTGTTTCTCAACCCAGATAGGTGAAGTTGTACATGTGAGATTCCCTACAGCTTTATGTTTCTGTAATTATTTATTTGATTATTTGTTTACTTTTGCTATTAGTTGGCATTTAGGGCTAGAGACCTAAATTTACAATGTATTTTTAAGTTTGTCAGGAACTGCCGTGTGGTGTTTACTTCTCCAGTCCCAGTGCTCTGTGGAGGAATATGTTCCAAGCAGTTCTATCTCAGCTAATTACATCCAATGTTGACTTCTGCCAGCTTATTGAAGTGGCCTTGAAGATGTGAGGTGGTAGCATGCAGTTCTCTCTCCCTCCCCTTTGAAGGAGTAAAATTAAATGAATACTTAAAACTATTTTTCTCAGTTCTATCTTGTTTAACCATAAGATGTGGTTCTTTGACCCTTCTCATTGGGTAAGCTATTAGTCAGCCCTCTGGGTGCAAATGAGAGCCTGCTTTGTTTTATGGGAGCTCAGCAGCCTGGCTGGTTCTCACTGCCTGACAAGAAGAGGAAACTGTGACGCTCTTGCACAGGAGTTCAGGTTGAGAGAACATGCTGGTTGCATGCCTCTCCATGCATGGGTATACATGACTGATGCTGGAAAGTCAGAGGCTTCAGAGAGCTGGTTAAAGCAATTGGAGAAACCTTAACTAAGCCCCCAAGTGGTACTGAGAGTTCTCTGAGAGAAATGCCTGGATGTTCTTATCCGTCTGTAACATATCAAGCAGTTAAAATAATCTTCCCAGCTGCAGGATTGATTAATTGTTTGTCATCAAGGTGTTTCATGAAGTCCCAATTTATTTGCATAAAAAGCAATACTTCATGGGTTTTCTTTCATGGCATTATAAAATTCAAGCAGTGCTAGCATACTAGCACTAGGTGCATACTAGCTTTCTAAATAGAGACAATGAAATGATAGCCCATAAATAGCAAAGGACAGAAACTGTTGTGGTAAAGAGCTTCAGACTATTATAGCCTTTATGCACCTTGTAAATACTAATTGTATTTCTCTGTGGCTTGTGGTTCTGACAATCTCCTCACAGGTTGCTTTATGGTCTAAGACTAATTCTAGGTATCTGCTGATGAGAACTGCAAGGCTTTAAGACACTTGCCTAAAGTAAGAGCCCAGTGGCCATCACTGATTATATTCAAATCTGGAGCAGCTGAAGTAATTTCTGAAAAATCTCAGTAGAAGTATGTGGTCAAGAAAAAGATGCTTTTTTTTGGAGAGCAGGTCTGGGGAGATGTATGGAACAGAATTTAGGTTATTTCACAGACCCTTTGTGTGTACTTGGACAGTTGTTATACTTCCAGGGTTGCATTTTGTGTGCATTGCCTCTTTTTTCATGCAAGATTTTCATGGCTGTTTGTTATTACCTCAGGAAACTTTTGACATGTTTTTAAAAAGTGACTTGAAAATAATAGCGTATCTCGAATTTCTCAGGGGGAAATTTGACCAGTGGTATAGGCTGACCTTAGCATGAAGTGCTGCAAAAGAGTGTCTGCCTCATTCTCCACCTTTCATGTGTCTGGATGATTGGGTGTGGTGTTGGACTACAGGTATTCCAAGGGTGGTATTCCAAGAAAAATTATTTGAAGCAGAGGGAAGGCGTGACTGCCCTTGCAGTAGTAATGTGGTCTTAGATCTACTGGAGCCACTCGTAGAACCACACATCCAGTCAAACAGTGACTGGTGGGATGTTTCCAAACAGCTGCCCAGCTCTCTGAGGTGGAGTTCCAGGTTTGTAGGCTTTTATGGGGACTGTCTTTTCTGTCATGCAAGCATTACGCATGGCACTTAAATTGAAGCAAGGAGGTACTGCAAGAGGAGATAATGAATTAGCAGTCTAGATGTTCATGTTTCTTACCTGTGCCTTCTCAGGAAGACTTGAATCAGTGATGAATGTAATGTGATTCTTGGCACCCTTGAAAGTCATAAGAGGTGTGCATATGCCTTGTCAGTATGTGTTGTCTCTTTCTGCCAGAAGTAGTGGAAATTAACTATTCCAGCCTCTTTTGCTTGAGATTTTGGTCATGTACACAATATATATTGTCTGGGTGGCCAGAACCCTGCTTCTTCCTCAATGTCTTCCCTACCTCTGTCCTGTTCCTGTGCACCCCAGCTAGTTCTTTCAGTTTATCCACTTGATCTAGTGGCAAATTGACCACTAGACCTGCAAGAACCTTAGCAAAACTTGATATAGTCAAATACACTTTGTTTCCTTGATGCAGGATGAGAAATAGTTTATTATAGTTTCAAACTTTGCACGACATATGAAACATGACTATGCTCTTTGTAGAATTGAAAATCTGTTTGTAGGTGCTGTGCTTGCAGATGAGCTGCTTGGGGTGAGGGGTTTGGAGAGAAGGGAGAGATGTCCCATATGTTTTTTTCTTCTGTGTGGACAGTTTTACAAAGTCCTACATTTGCCTGTGTTTTGTTCTTCTCACTTGCTGTTTTTCTGCATGTTTCTCTTCACTCAGTTGAAACGGGAAGTGTTGCTACAGTATTGCCCAGTTCTGAGGGCTTATCACAAGATGTTCCTCTGGTGCACGTTTATCTCGTTGGTGAAGCAGGGGCTCTGATGTTAGCATGATGAAAGATAACTTTCCCCACTTTCCCCGACTACTTGTCAGTACTTTGTCTGCTTCTTGCAAATGTAGCTGTAGTTGCTTTGAGAGACTTAATGTCCTTACTAGCCCTTGGGAAAGGATACTGGCCAGTTGTGAGCTTCAGGTAAAAACAAGAGCTCTCTTTGAGGGTCTTCCCTCTTGCTCTAAGCATATGAGGTCTGTGTTTAAAGTCTAAGGCCTTGTGAGAGCTCATTGTCTCAACTGGTTGATGGGCAGAATGGGAGGTGTTTACAGATGTCAGCGAGGGGCTGGTCTGCCCTCACGGAACTTAAGAGACAAGCTGTTGCCCAGTTGTGCCATTAACATTAATATCTGGGTGACAGAATGCTCTGGAGAGACTGCTGGCTTCTTCCAAGCATTCACATGTCCTTTGGTGTGAGGGCTGACTTGTGAGAAACCACAGCTGTCAGCTCCATGCCGATAGCCCTCCAGCTTTGCCAGGAGGAAATGGATGATATGGAGAGCTGTGTGCTCTACAGCAGCAGCCCAAAGAACTGGCTGCTTCATAGGAGTTTCTAAAGCTGCTAAATGGCTCTTGAAGCACACATCCATGCCTGTATTTTCCCTGGACTTTTCCCTGGATTGAGTGTCTGCAGGACAGCTGTGCAGGGAGCCCAGCAGGGCAGACAAGAAGGGCATGAGGCTGCTCTCTGCAGCTCAGCTGCTAATGTGTCCTGGAAGGGGGCATGTTCTTCAAGGGGAAATGTGGTCAGGTTTCATGGACCGCATCTCCTCCCCTTGCTGCTATTCTCACAAGTATTTCACAGACTGTCAAGTGAGGCCTGAGGGAGCCTTTGTTTAAAAGGGAGCAGAAAGGGAGAGCCTCTTATAACCATGAGTGTTGACCTACAGCACGTGCTGCTCATGGAGAAGCTTAATTCAGGTATTCACTTAACTTTAAGTCTGTTGATCTCCTCAGTGGTGGCCTCTCTAGGCTGGCTGTTACTGCAATGTAACTGCTGAATCTGTGTATGTAAATGGGTTGTCATTACTCAAATATCTTAGTGGGGGGGGAAACCTGCTCTGACAATGCTTTAGAGCATGGATATTATCAAATGTAATGGGATGGTTTCCTCTTCCAGAGCTTGCACGTTCAGTCACTAGCACATGACTGGAACGTCAAGATGAATCATAGGATCAGCTCACTGCTGATGAGGGAATTTGGTACTTCGCAATTTCAGTCTTTTCTGAATGAAAGAACAGATGAATAATTCATACCTGAAACTGAATGCCTGTTCCTTCAGCTATTAATCCAATTACTGATTAACGTTGCGTGCTTCTTCCTGTATTACCTAACAGCTCTGTGTTCACATGACCTCCAGGCAGTCAACTCTGTTACAAGAATGCAGAAGTGCAATGCCAGAATTTCTTAAAAGCTCTAGTTATTCTTTATTTGCTAAATTGTTTCTAGTATCAAATAACACTGTTGAAGCAGAATGACCAGGGGGCTTGTTCTCTCCTTGCCTCCTCTCTTATCCTTGCTTGCTGTGTATGTTGTAGCTGAGATCCATAGCTTTGGTTTGATTTTTCTCTGAAAAGGACCACATGTTGGCCAAGTGAGGTAAAAATTACCACACTAATGGTTCTGTATTGGGTTGGGGATGAAGCCCTGATGATCAGGATGCTGGCAAGTGTCCATTTGTGCATGTGTTGCAGGAACATCAATGCATTGCTGCATTTCAGTCATCATTGGCTCTCATCTGCTGTTAGCTTAGTCTTTCTGACTTAGTCATATTGGAAGTAACCAACAGAGATTAAAGACACTATTCTAGTAACAGTTGCCTCTTCTCCCCAAAAGACATGGCATCTTGCTCTGCATATGCCAAACACCTGAATTGATAGCTATCATATAAGGGAAGGATGTGGCACCAGTGCTTTTTCTCCTCTTTGCAGCAGGGCAGCCTGGCGCTCCCAGGTGGGAGTAGTCCATGTTTCTCTAAGAGAAGGATTCCTAAAATGTGCCTGGTTCTTGCAGCTGATGACTTTGAACAGTACCAATTAAAATACTGAGTTAAGGAATATAATGCCTCAGTTAATTTTCTAATACTTGGTCCTAGTCTGAAAATCCCAAAGACCACCTTCAGTACAGCCTTGTGTCAAAGCAGTTGCTTAGCCAAATCTTCAGATTTGATCCAGTATTTAAATCTTTTTGCTAAATGACATATACTGTTCTAGGTTTAAGAAATGTTGATGCTAGTGGTCATGCCTTATTTGAGTTTCAGAGCTGCAAATTTTTGGCTCCTTTCTACAGCAAACATTAAAGCAGCAATCTACTTGTACTCCTGTGAGTAGGCTTATTTGCCATGTGGAGAGATTCACATACTTAGTTAAGTGTGTATGCATCAAAAGTTGTGAAAAAAATTTCACCTGAATGATTTGCTAAAGTTCTGTGGCTTAAAACTTGTCTCCTGAAAGCAAGGTTGATTTCTTATAATTCCTAAAATCCCATTTAAATGTATTGAAAATACCTTTTAAAGAATTGTGTGACAAAGCACTTCAAATATTCTAAGTTTAAGTCTTTGGTGGTAATAATAACAATTATGAAGACATCTACAATAAAGTTCTTGACTGACTTCTAGCTTCAGTTTGAAACTAGGAAGACCTGAAGTCCTAATGGTGGCCCACTTATTATTATTTTGGTTCTCTTGGTTTGTGGAAAATTGATGTACTTGGAGATTGGGGGATTCTGAGTGAAATCTGAATTCTTGGCAGCTTCACTGTATGGATGCCACAGGTTTGACACCAAAGTTCATCACTTAGGTCTTTCTCATCAGGACTGAGCATTTTAAATAGAATATTTCTAACTAATATAAGAACAACGACAGTCCAAGTCTGAGTTTTTTATCTTGTTAATAATTTGTACTACTCTTTACAGATGTGCTTTTTACTAAGTAGTAAATAACATGTAAGTTCCAAAAGGTTGTCTTAAATCCTTGACTGCTTCACAGGCTTACAAAATTTGGGAAATTCTGACCACAAGAGATAGTTTTAGGAGGTCATGATAGTCTTCTGACAAAGTGGAGTCAGTGACTTTCACCTTGTGTTCTGGGAGGGGGGGGGAAATGGTGTGAACCATGTGAATCAAGAAGTAGAAACTAGCTAAAAAAGTGTTCTGTACTAAGCAGCTACGTAATTGTCTTTGGTTTCCTTTCTCTAGCTGAGAAAAGTATTTTCTGGCAGGGATAGATAATTTGGTTTCATTCTGGCTAGGTTTTTTTTTTTTCAGCCACTGGTATCAATTCAGTTTGTATGCATTTCTATCAATATCCATGCTGGTTTTGGGAAATGAGTGAGAAAATTGTTTTGTACATGTGTATTGTAGGCTTACATGGGTTTATTCTGCTCTTCATTCTGTTTAGGTAAAGTGCTGTTACTTTTCAATGCAAAGGTTCTGGTACTTTTCAGTTTCACTCTTGTATAGATACTGGAGCTTATGGTTCTTGCCCAAGGAACAGATTCCCTCCAGACTACTGCTTCATGTTTTATTTTTTGATGCAATAATCAAAGTTGGGGAGTTGGGGTAAGCAGCACTGAGAAAGCTAAAGATGCTACTGAAATGACAAACATTGGTTTTCATGTTTTATTTTAGGAAAGTAAGACTAAAGGTTGCTGCCCATCTTACAGTATATCGGAGTGCTGCTTGAGTCAGATGAATTCAGATACTGATCATTCTTATATTAGACATTCACATGCTGATTTTCCTGTCTAACATGAGGGGACTATCCAGCTCAGCAAAGAGTGCCACTGTGATTTGCTCTGTAAGCATATTCAGTGCTACTCTACTGCTTTCATGTCTTTGTTAATTTCCTCCTCAAATCCTCTAAAGGGGAAAAAAAAAAAAA
>VZRH01002138.1:83742-106662 GCA_013397555.1 Urocynchramus pylzowi
AAAAAAAAAAGAGGAAACTCCCTAGTTTCCCTTTGTTCAACTAGATCCCCTTTTCTGAGCATTACTTTGAGAGGAATAGCAAGTTTCATCCCACCACTTTCACAGCTGTTTTTCAAGATGGATGTATGTGATAAGCATTTTCAGCAAAGGGGAGTGAGGCAACAGGACTCTCTATACTTTATTTTAGACTCAGGCTGTGACTCTGTGACAGATACAGAAACAGAAGACGAGAAGAATCCAGGTGACTCCCACAGACTTGCCATGAGTGGAGAACATGGATCATGCAAGAGCGCTGGGGACTGTCCCGTGGTGCAGCCCAGCCGCATACAATGTGGGGTACTGTATGTCCACTCCTTGGGCTATGTTCTTACTGTGAGCTGGTGTAACTCATTATGCTGCTTTGTAATGGTCAGCTTTACAGGCCTGGAAATGAGTCCTGAATTCTTCTTGTCCCCTTCCTGCTCAGCCCCCTGTCCTCCATGTCACCTGCTTCATGGGCTTGGCTCCCTAGGCCCAGGAGTAGCTTGGTAACTGCAATGCTTAGTGCTGTCTAGGCTGTGGTGTCACTTAATGACTGTCTAATTAACATGGCTGCTTGGCTTGGGTGCTGTGAGACAGGTTCACACTCTTCCCTGCCTCTGTTCTACTGGCAAGTGGGTAAGATGACTGTAATGAACTGATTAACTCCACAGTCAGTATCCAGTCTAGTATGACAATTCTGGTGCATGCCTTGCAAGTGACCCTGAAAAGCTTGGATCATGGCTTCTTGTCTGAAAAACAGCACTTTTTAGTATAGCATCTCCTCAGATGGAAAGAGTCCAAGTTTTTCTTTTGTTTCTGTTAACAATGTGGCTGTGCTGCTTAAGGGAAGAGATGGATGGAGTTGAAAGTAAATAATTTTATAAATCTAGCCCTAATCAGTTTATAAATCTATCGAATAAATCTGGAGTTCTGTCACTTTAATGCTTATATCTATATTGGTGCAAGCTGTAGCAGAAGCCACTTGCCCAGTTAGTCTGGGAAGATGCTCCCAAAAACTATTCGAAACTGTGAAAATGATAAGTGATAATTGATGTGTTAGCTGCAATGAGAAAAAAGTCCCTAGAAAAGGAACTTAACCAAATAAGTGGTTTTGTTTTGAACCTGTGTGTTGTAATGCCTTTTGTCCTAGGTGCAGACAACAGTTTATATTATCATGAAATGTAAACTAGATGGTGAAATGAAAACTGAAGTTGAATTTTCTCCAGAGAATGCATCCTCTGTGCGTGTGCTGGCTGAGATGGAGAATGAGTACACAGTCTCTGTGAAAGCTCCAAGTAAGATGGACTGAGATTTTTTTCTTTTCCCCTCTCCTTCCCCATTGCTTCCTTTCTATCTCAATCTGCCTGTCCTGAGAAGTGCCAAGGGCATAAGGGTAAAGATTGCAGTGCAGAAAAACTTGAGTCCAGAACATCTTGAACTTGCATTCTCACCTGTGATACTTTTGATGAGGAACCGAGAGAGACTGCTGCTTGTGGGCTCTGTTTTCCCCTCAGCAGCAGTAGTGTTGCAGGGTGGAAACACTTTGCTGGGAGTTCTGAGAACAGATAGCAGCTTGTCGAGCACTTTGAACTTAGCTATGTGTTGTGACCACCACCATATTAGCATTGGCAGGGCACCAAGAGAGAAGGGAAGTGCCAGTAAATAATTACATGACTATAACGGCATGTGTTTAATGTGTAGTGATCTCTGTGATCAGAGCTGAGACTGTTTATTCTGGCTTGCCTTTTAATTTAGAAATGTTCTGTCACTCTAAATATTTACATTTACAAAACTGAAGGTTGCCTAAACTTTAGGTTCACTGAACTTTAAGGGAATTATTTCAGAGCCTTAAAGACTGCTATTATTTCCCAGCTTTATTTTATTTAATCTACTTTAGTCTGTCCTCTTGAAGAGTCACTCTGCCATATTCTCTCTGAGAATAGAGAATAATAGTCATTAAAGTGACTATCATAAAGTCAGTGAAGTGGGTTGATTTTAAAGAAGGTGATCTTATGAACATATAAAGGCTTAATTTAATGTCTTAAGTCAAGACTTACAATATAAACACTGACCTGGAAACAAACTTGTACTTTGAATTATAAACATGACCTTCACATTAATGGAGTGTACAGTGTAAGCTCTGACGTTTCTAACAGTAAGAGTAATAATTATTAATTCCTTTGTATTATTAACTGTTTCATAATTTCCCAAGTTGTTAACAGGGAAAGACTAATTTTAGTGGGATTCAAAATATCTGTGTTTCAAAGAGAAAGTTCAGACTTATAAATGCATGTTTGGCAGAACATCAAGAAGCTCCAAGGTGCAGGTAGAAGATAATCCTGTGCATGGGTAAAGTTACAAAGCTGGAATTCCTTTTAATTGATTTTATTCAGAGACTCGTGAGGCTGACAGAGGTTGCAAAATCTCTAGTGACTTTTCTGTTTTCTTTTCCTTTCTTCCCCAGCTCTTTGTATTTATAGTATGGCTTTATAGACAGCTCCAGAGAAGCCAGGGGTGGAGAGATGTGTGGCTCTCTGGTTGAAGGTGGAGTACTTTCAGCATTAGTGGTCCAGTCTGCTGTTAGCAGAGGACCTAGCAGGTTATGTGCATTGACATAGCTATAAAGAAGGTAGTTCCAAAGTACTTTCCTACATAGTGTTCCAAGATCATGACTCTTCTCATGACTTTTCATGAATTCAATATAGCAGAAACTGTTTTAGTGTCCATCTGGTGGCATATCCAAACTCCTCCTGTCCTCCCAGTATGTCACGCAAACTCATGCCCGTTGTTTGTGCTAATGGTTATCTTTGTTCTTTCTTTTCAAAGATTTAACCTCTGGGACAGTGCCCCTGCAGATATATTCAGGGGACTTGATGGTGGGAGAAACAAGTGTCACTTACCATACTGACATGGAGGAGATCAGTAATCTGTTGGCTAATGCAGCCAACCCTGTCCAGTTCATGTGCCAGGTAAGGACTTTAGCAATCAGCTGAAGAGCAAACCAGCTCTTTCAGAGGCTAGACAAGCAGACATAAGCGAAAGTGCTTGACATGAAGTAGCTCTTGTGAAGTGAAGAAATGCAAGGTTATTTAGGGATTTTCACCTAACTCTAATATCCCCTTTTATTGAAAGTATGGGTGTTTTTTCTGACTCTGGAGCACATAGCTGGCTAAGGTGAGTCAGGTTATCAACTAAGAAAAAAAATGTGGCCTTGATGACTTCAACAGGTTGGAATGACAGAACTTGATATAACAGAAAGTACCACAAAGAAATAAAACATTTTGGAATTTGTACCTAGGCTTTAATAAAAAAAAGATGTAAATAGTAGCAAAGATTCATATTAGCTGGAGGAAGCAGAGTAATATAAAATGATTTGTTGATTCTTAACACTTACTTTTTCAATACAGCCATTCAGTTTTCCTATTGTGTTTTTCCCAGCTGGGGTACCTGAACCCTAATGAGTTCTCATCTGTTGAGCTTGATGATCCTCTGTTTCTACACTAGGAAGCTATCCAAGCTCTTTGTTTGACCTCAATGTTTCTACCTTTATTTTTATACCTACTGTTTTCGGATTGTGTTAAATAATAAAGACACCATCTAAATCTCACCCTAACTGAATCTCCAGACTCTACCAAACAGAAGTGCTTTCCATTTATCTGTAGGCATTTAAAATTGTGCCATACAGCATAGAAGCCCTGGACAAACTATTGACTGAGTCACTCAAGAAGAACATTCCTGCCAGTGGTCTACACTTGTTTGGAATCAACCAGCTGGAAGAAGAAGATATGACAGCAAGTAAGTTTAAAGACTCTTGGTTTATTTTTAGAAAATAAATTTCTAAATTTTCTTTGTATCAGTTGTTTTACCTTGAAGCACCTTGACACTGCAGTGGGTGGTACCTGCACAGGCTGTCTCAAAAACCTTGGATTTCAGCCAGGAAGCTAAATTTCTGATAATGTCTATAGAAAGGGGATTGCCATTTGAGTCAGGTGACCCTTTTTTATTACATCTATCATTCTCACTTCCCTGCTCTATGGCAGATGCTGCATATAGACAGCTTCAAACCAGAATGAAAAGATGATGCTCCCCAAATGTCTCCCAGGTTTTCTGTGTTGTTCTTTTGCCCCATGCCTTTTCTCCACAGTCCAGTCCTTTTCCCCAAATCCCATAACTCTAAGATACACAGTGGGCACTGAGCAGTTGGGTTTGTAGGCTGTCTTTTTGTAATGATGGTCTAAGAAGTCCTTGCAAATCTGTGATCCTACATACATTTAAGCTATTACAGCATCATATTCCCCACTAAAGATTATAGGACTTAAGACTGGAGATGCACGAGATAATTTGTGGAGTTGGCTCGATTTTGAAACCATATATATACTTCCAGGGATTTCACAGCTGCTTTGGTCTGTGTGTTTGCTGTGTCTGTTTCTCACCTACTGGCTCTGTGGCTACTAGAGAAAAACTTAGGTTCTAATGGGCTCCTGTTCCCACAGATCAGAGGGATGAGGAGTTGCCAACTCTGCTTCACTTCTCTGCAAGATATGGGCTGAAGAACCTTACTGCCTTGCTGCTTACATGCCCTGGAGCACTGCAGGCCTACAGTGTAGCCAACAAGTATGGGCACTATCCAAACACCATAGCAGAAAAGCATGGCTTTAAGGATCTCCGCCAGTTCATCGATGAATATGTGGTAAGAGGAAGCTGAGCCGTCTTTCTGCCTCGTCCCACACAGGTGCCGGCTCTGGCACCGAGCTTGGCACTTAGTGTTACTTGAGCAGGAGCAATAGGGTCATAAAGTGTGTTGTGGTTGGGTGTGGAACACAGCCATCCAGCCACACTGAAAGCTTTCAGGCTGGAGAGTTAGATATGTCTCTGGAGCCAGGGAAATTCCTGGGGCTTTTGCACAGAGCAAGTAACATGGAAGCAGAGACTGCCATGCTGACTTCCGTTCCTCCATCCATCTAATGAAGTTTCTGAGGGGATGTGGTTGGTGCCTAGTGCATTCTTCTAGTTCTGATCCTGGGAAAGAGCCCCTTCATCCACCTTACTTTAGGGAGTAATATGGGAACAGAATATGTTTGAGAAGATACAATTTGAGGTGCTGTCTTAGTAGTAGTATGGGCAGGATTGCTGACTAGCTCATTCACAACTGATCAGTGTAGTCTGCCTGTTCCACTTGATACCCATTTCCCCTGCACTAGTATAGCTGTCCATTCCCTATGTGTTCTATCAGGGATCCCAATTGACAGTTAATTTCTATTTGAGTTAACCCCACCCCCAGAAAATGCACTCTGACTTTTCCAGATTATGACATGGACCTGATTCCAGCTGCACCAAGCTGTACTTGGATACGCATAGAGTTTCTCCTTTTGTTTCAGTCTGAGCTGTTTCTGGCCTGTATGCTTCAAAATAACAAGGAGCTCCTTGACTCAGGTCACATTGACACATTTGAATTCTATTTGCCTTTGCTTTAGGTTGAAAACTTGTGTTTGATTGTCGTTAACATTGTCTGAGTGCTGGGTGATAGATCTGCCAGCTTTAGTATGGTTCTGCCAGCCAATTACTGTAGTGTTTAAGCCCTATTTAGGAGGCAGGGGTAGTTCTTGGACTTGGGCCTTGCTTCTTGACATTATACATTAGAGCTAAATAAAAGTCATTCTGTATTCTGAGATCAGGAGGGCTGCAGAAACTGTAAATTGTGTGATCATAATCTTTGCAACGGAGTGAGAGATGTGCAGGAAGTCCTTCCAACCTCTCATTGCAGTACTGTGCTCCTCCCATATTCTCTCCACCAGCACAGTGACAGAGCTGTGTTAAGAGCAGGTTCTCCTTACTGACTGTCAAACTGTCAGCACAGCACAGTACAAAGCACACAAATCATCTGCAACAGTGTGACTACTGCAAGGTACTGACTACTATTAGTAGTATGGATGTCTGAAAATTCCATTAAACCCCATTACTCACCTCATTTTCTCTCTGGCAAAGGTTCCTCTGCACCTCTGTAAAGCATTGCATGAACTACAGGCCTGACACATTTTGACTGTGGAGGGAAGCATGTGTAGACAACTTTGACACACATGCCCTGTGGATTGAGGGCCCATGAGTCTGCATTTGTGCATCTGGAAGAATATCTTGTAGTATTGCAACTTTTAAGGTGGTGCTTGTGATATAATTGGAATTTGGGAAGAAGAATGGGATGAAGCTTTACATTTTGCTTCCTTGTGTTGTGATTTGGTGAAGCTCTGCCTTCCCCCCCCACTCTATGTTGCAAATGCATAAGAAAGGATTCTGCTCTCCTGTGAATCAGAAGTTGCCTGTATTACATGAACTGCTGCCTGCTGTGAGGTTTCCTGTTAATATCACAGAAAAGGGTCTGTGTACTCCCACTCTGGGTGTTACTTGCTGCTGCTAATGCCAAGAAACTGAAACTGAATCTACATCAAAGCTAAAACTTTGGTATTTTGCAGGTGCTTTGCATGTGATAAGCTTTCCCCCTTATGGTTAGCTATGCGTGTCCCAAAATAGCCTTTGACAAGCATTTGTATTTTTAGAATGAGCTGTGCTTATGTTCTGGGAGTTTGCAGACCTTGGATAGGACATGAAAGTGATGGGGTGAGAGGCTGTGATGGCTACTGGGAATGTGTCAGCAGCCCTTGTTTCACCTTTGTTACTTATTAATACAACATAGATCTCAAAAGTTTGACCCAGACAGCTGTAGTGGGGATTAAATCACTTGAGAAGCCTTAATCTTTGGGAATGAGCTGTCTTCACAGGTTTTTTCTATTACTGATGACAAAGTGAGATATCTTTTACTTGCTTTTATTCTCTAGATTCTTTATTTAAAAGAGATTTTAATTTTTTTTTTCTTGCCCTCCTTCCTCTCCAGGAAACTGCAGATATGCTAAAGAGTCACATTAAGGAAGAGCTGATGCAAGGCGAGGAGGATGAGTCTGTTTATGAGTCCATGGCTCATCTGTCCACTGATCTGTTAATGAAATGTTCCTTGAATCCAGGCTCTGATGAAGAGCTTTATGAATCCATGGCTGGATTTGTCCCGGGTGCCCCAGAAGATCTTTGTATGTATATTTATAGAGTTACAGAATCATGGGAAGGTGTGGGTTAGAAGGTACCTCTAGAGCTCACCTGGTCTTTAGATCAGATTGCTCAGACCCATCTCTTACACGCAGCAGTGCCTCAAGTTACAGCTGTTCTGCTCTCACCACAAGGAAACTATGCTGCAGTTCTAACATGGGCTGGCTGACAAAATTGCTCTATACCTTTTCTTAATTGATTGTGTACAAGATCAAGAGCTGTTTCTTTAGTGTTTCGAGGACTCCCTGAACCCTGAGCAAATAAATTAACATAGAGAAATGGGACTAAATTTTCTACCATGTCCTGCTTTTTCCTGCTGAGGACTGAGTACCTAGGAACATTCTGACACTGACAGAAAAGAACACTATGTCAGATGTTATTTTACTGACAACTGGGAAACTGAAAAACAAGAGCTGAGATTCTAGCTCAATTTCTTTTGCTCTCAACAACTTGAGAGCAAAAGAAAGCGAACGTCTGAAAATATGTATACCACAAAGATTATAAGTGAAAAATCATTATTCTAATTGGAATGGTTTATTGCTAAAAATAAAGAGCTGATTCTGATAAATATGCATATGTTTAACTTTCTCACTATTGCATTAGTATTCAGTAAGGCAAATCGAAAATACCAAATTAAGTACTTCTGTTAAGCAATTGTAAATTGTTGTTCTTACTCAACTGTCTGTTTGGTCTGACTTAATCCCATTGACCTATTTTATGTTTCCTATAATGAGCAGAGAATTTAGCTTCTTATATTTTACGTACCTAGGACTTCTAGTGTTTCTGCAGTTTTTAATTGTGCTGCCTCAGGGGAAAATCTTTCTTTTTGAAACACTTCTGCTTATGGGCTATATTGGTCCTGGATAGTTTTTTCTCCTCTTTTAGATTAAATGATACTATAAAACACATTTTTGTTAATTATGAAGTCCAGAAGACGTTGGTTCGTTCCTTGAAATCATAAACTCTTTTCTGCTAAGTGTTGTTGGCCACTGCAGGGGTAGTTTTGCTACCAAAACCAGGATTGTTCTGCCTTCAGGTGGAGATAAGCAGTAAATCAGGTTGGACTTGTAAGGAACAAAGCTGCTCTTGTTTGCAGTAATGAGTGAGAATTTCTAGATGTTTGGTAGGCCTGCCTGTAGTCAGTGCACCTCTGAATGGGGTTGATTGATTAAGCCTGTGGAGAGGTAAAAAACAACCTCAACACTACTAAGCCAAACTCCCCTTCTTCAGGCCTGAAATGCCCAGATCTCCCAGAAACTATGCATGGAATTTTCTTGCAAATTGAGCTCCCTGTAATTTAGCACTTTGGAACTGGACTCTGAAAAGCCTCTGTTTCCTGCTTCTTCTGGAGTTCTAGTGTGTTGCTTCTGCACACAAAGCTCTGCTGCCTTCCATTCAGGAGTTTTTAATTGAAATTCTGTTTTTCTTACCTGGTCTGTTAGTCTTTGCCTGAAGAATATTAACAGCTTGTCTGAACAGTGCTTAGAATCTACCTGTATCACAACAGATAAGTTTAAATTGGCACAGTTCTCAGCACTTAGATTGATTCTCTCAAAGTGAAAGTGTTTCAATATCCTTGAGAATACCAGCACACAGGCAAACCCTCACTGAAATTAACGGGAGTGCTGGCTGGTTTAGAGCTGCCATCACAAATAAAGGATTTAAGCTTTTGTACTGACCTGAAGGTTTGTGAGGATGGCTCACTAGGGAATTATAACTAACTTGTCTTGAAGTACTTTTTCAAGGAATTACCCTTCTGTGAGTAGATATGGCTGTGGTGTAGAGGATAACACCTGGGCTAATTTAGGTGTAGCTATACTGTGGTAATGTGCCTCTTTATTGTGATCAAGATGTGCTTCCACCACCGTTTCTCAGAGACTGATCAAAGGAAGGTTAGATACCACAGGGTCAATTTTTCTGGCAGGAGCTTGTTTGAGAATAAGGTAACAGAGGACTGAAGCCATTGTAATGAGTTAAAAGTATTTTATATTCTCACATGTAACCCAAACTATCTAGTTTACATAGTAGTAGATCTATGACATAGAAATAGATATACCTCAAAAATTCACTTATATCAATAAGCCTCAACAATCTGTTAATATCACTCTTGTTTTTAATATCATTAGCAACATGGTTACCTAACATTTTTAGCTTTAAGATTAGTTTTAGTGTTACGAGGTTCACCTTTTTCTTTAGAATCAGAATTCTTTTTCAAAACACTGAATTAACAAAGTATCTTATTGTTTGCTGTCATTCCTCTCTCAATACTGAATTATCTGACCCTCTAAACACTTTCCAGATTCAAGTAATTAACTCAGCCAACTGTTTTGACTTTATTTCAATAAATAAAACAAACACTATCTTATGTGTCATAGGAAAATTGCCTTTAATGTCTTGTTTTTCCAAGTCACATGGTTTCCTCTCTGGAGCACTGTCCAGAGGTCAAAACTTTCACCTGGCCAATAGACACTCGAGAACAGCCAAAACTCCATGCCTGCTTGAAGCCTTGTCAGAGCTTCTCAACAGCATTGTTAGTCACCCTCAAGTGTTAAGCATCAGGCATCTGGAAAAAACTTGTGCAGAGTGGACTGAACATAGCAACTTAGAAGCCTTTTTCAAGGAAAATGTCTGGTCATTTGCCCAGCTTCTTTGATTGTCACCATAAACTAAAGGTCCGGTTTATTGTGTCATACTACATTGTTCCATGTATTGAAGGATATAATTAACAGGTTCATTTTTGGGTTTTTTTTTTTTTTTTCAGATGTAGAGATGCTTCAATCCAAACCAGACACTCCAGCTGCTGGAGATGAAGTTTCTATTACTACAAAAGACTCAATGCTCCGCAAGTTTTTAGAAGGTGAGACATACTTTGAGGGAAGAATGGCAGTAGAACAGTTAAAGCAATTAAACAGAACCTGAGAGTTCTTCATGAACTCTTAAGGATAGAAGATAGCCCACACAGTTTGCTTTTTTCAGACAAAGGACTGATTCTCTATAGTACTTTGTAGACCATCACACATAGCTTTTGGAAACCATTGGCCTGTTTGATTTGTCCACTATTAAAGTATGTTAATTAACTGAAATTAATTAAAGTAACTGTTCCTCAAATTCTTAAAGTTAGGAGATTTTTCACTATTTCTTTAAAACAGATGGTACAGGCATAGTGGCAAACAGTTACATGCTACTAGATGTTAATGACTTCATCAAGTCCTGTCATGAAGGTCTTTGGTACATTTAAGGCACTGTGAAACTGGCTGGTTTTGGCTGTGAAATGGCCACCTTGGTAAGAATGTGGTACATAATGCATGTGGAGGGAACCAGCGTTCAGTGAAGTGGCCAGGTTGCTATTCTTACAAACTCTGCTGCATTGTAGGTGGCAGCATGGATGTGCCAGATTCTGAGGAAGGAGGTCACGAGCAGTATGGTGAAGATGTGTACTACTCGGTGGAACAAGACCCTTTTCCACAGGAAATGGCTAACAGACCTCCAGTTCCTGTTCCAAGACCAGAATCTAGCTCTCCACAGCCAGATAATGAGCTGTACATCTCCAAAAGTGAGTTGGTTACCAGTGGAAATGTAGACCAGTAAACTGTAGAATGGCATTGACATGGGCTCCAGTTGCCAAATAAATGCCAGGATCCCTGGATTATTTGACTCTGGAGTTAGGTTGCCTTTGGGATCCAATTCCGTATCTGTTTTTTCATCTTTTGCCTACTCTGAAAATGTGGGGATGTTATGTCCCAAGATCTTGGCCTAAGCTCGTTCTTCATGAAAGCAGTAGTATGACAGATTATCCCCAAATAGTATAAACAAATTCAACTAAGTAGGAAAGATCCTGACATTATAAGGACACAAACAATCTAATAAATTGAGACACTGCTGAGCTGTAATGGTATTATTGATTCAACTGCATATGTATAGGACATGATTTTATACCTCAGTACCTCCCTCTGAGGTGGGGTTTTATTGAAATTGAAGAAGATTGTTCTTCCTAGTTCATTAGGCAGCTTTGGAAATCTTGGTTATATCTTGAACATTCTAACAAGAACCACAATGACATGTGAGAGTAATTCCAGTGACTTCTTCCCGCCATGACAGGACTATGGGGAAATCATGTCCAGATTTCTCTTAGAGGTGGCTGAGCTAAATTCTTTGAGTCAAAAGAAAGGGAATTCTACCGTACAAATATTTGTTTTCTTCGCTGGACTTAAAAGGGTAACAGAAGCTGTAATGCAGTGCAGAATTGTGTATGCTTGCCATATTCATCCTTGCTATTTCTGTCTTCGTGAGATGCATTTCGGTATCTAAAGAATGTTTCTTTTTCAGTTTTTGCACAGAAGGCTCAAAGACCTGAGAATCTTTATGTCCCTAGAGGAAGGGTTAAGAAAGGTAAGGCAGAAGTTCACCCTGAAAATCCTTTCAGTAATCCAAAAGCAGATCTGTTATGGTAGCCTCATTTGTGTGAAATATGACAGAATAGACTGTTTTGCAAAGCTCTGGGGATAACAGTCCTCTATGAATGACCCAAATTTTTTGACCATTTGTGACACTGGAAACTTTTATAAGTGCGGAGTGTGAGGGGAGCACATCTTATGTCTTGGGAACTCTTCTTTGTTACAAATGAGTTAGAAATTGCCAGCATCAGTAGAATGAGTTTTCAGTTTCTGGGCTTAAACTACACAGATTACCTAGACAGAGTCTAGCTTTGTGACTGCTAAGGTAAAAGCTCTGTTCTGTAAATTGCTGAGGAAGCAGGGTGCTTTAAGGAATATGTTTTGTGCTCTTTAGTTAAATTATGTTTTTAAGAGCAGAGCTTATCCCTGGGATATATTTGTGTATGAGGCTACCTCTCAGCTGGGCTTTCTTAGGATGGCCTAAGAAGAAAACACTTCTTAGGAAACAGTCTGTAATACCTTTTTTCCCCCATTTTTTTTTTTTTTTAATTTTAATGTCTGCTGGATCAAGGGTACTTGATCTCTTTGTGTCCAGTGAGGAAGGTAGATGCCACAAGTTTAATAATATTTTTGCTGGTGTTCTTTCTTCAGAGACAATAGTCAGGCCTGTAAGGGACCTGTCTCAATCAAGTATATATGATCCATTTGCTGGAATGAAAACCCCAGGTCAGCGGCAGCTGATTACATTACAGGAGCAAGTGAAAATGGGCATCCTCACTGTGGATGAAGCTGTACTTCATTTTAAGGAGTGGCAACTGAACCAGAAAAAGAGATCAGAATCATTCCGGTTCCAGCAGGTACAGACTTATGCTACTGTTTAAGAAATACAGCTGTCTCTCTAGGTATATATCACAAGCTTCTCAGCATGGGTACATTTTTTTCCAGGTTGGAGCAGGAAGACTGCTAACATAGTCCCCCCGTTAGCAGAGTTCTCTCCTGCCATGGGGGAGCTGTTCCCAGTAAGCAGCAAGCAGTTTTACAGATCTGTTTGTCTTGCAGTAATATTGTCAGTTTTGGAAGATCTGTATACAAGGAATTGGATCAAATCCAGTTGGCTAAATCAACTTTCTAGAGGTCACCTAGCACCCACCTGCTGGCAGGGGACTTCTGTGATGAACATTTAACTTGCTGGTTCTCATTCAGTTCAGATCAGTGAAGACTCTGTGTCCGAGATGATGTATTGGCTGTAAAGCCCTAGCTGGTAGATGATCTGATTTCTCCAGCTGTTTGCTGATGGCTGTCTTTTGGTCTCCCTGCAAGCCTCTCAGGGACCCCGGCCAGCCCCGGGTCGGCAGACAACGGGGGGCTCCCCCGATGCCTCCGACAGCGGGGGGACACTCTGAGGACATTCAGAGGGGGGACACTCTCTGTGCCCCGAGGGGACTGATGGCAACCAGGCCAGTGCCTTTGCAGCAGGAGAGACACTGGAGACAGTAGTAGAGGAAAAGGCCGACTCTCAGCAGGGATAATTCCAAGGTTTATGCAGAGCTCCCGAGGGACTCCTGTAGACCTCAGGGGGCCTCCTGCTCAGAGCACCGGGAGGTATGCCAAGGTCACATTTAAAGGGAGGTGGAAACAAAAAGTAGATACTGTTTGTTGACCAATAAGGGTGCTAAAGGGATGGGATCTTAAGGAATGGACATTTTGGGCAACGTATAGGATACTTCTTGCGGGGCTGACTCTTGGCCTCCAGCTGATCACACGACGGATTTGGCTGAAGGTTCTGGATAAAGAGGATGGGATGCTGAATGATTGACAGAGGGTCAGGGCGGGGGGTTTGGGGATGATCTCAACCCAGGAGAATGATAACATAGTTATAGGGAAGGGGTACAGTTTGGGGAAAACTACTTAGGAAAACTAAAGGAATACAAAAATCTATTACAAAGTATTACAAAATATAAAAACACACTACAACAGATGGCTACAGGACTGTTCATTGCAGCTGGGCAAGGTCTAGCAATGGTCATTAGTTAAAGCAGAATGTTTGGGTGCCTTAACAGAAAGAGGGAGTCAGCTGGCAGCAGTGACGTAATGACTGGTAGAACTATCAGTTGTAGTTTAAAATTCATTCTCAAGTTAGAGTGAGGCTCCCTATTTAAAACCAGTGCCTGCTTCTTTTAGAGCCTTTTGTTCATGCTGTGGCAGTCTGGTCTCCAGTGGATGACGTTGTTTTGGAAGTTGTCAGAACAAAGGCAAAGCTTTTCTCCTCCTGATTCTCACTTGGAAAGGTCCTCTCTACCCAGAAACAGTCAGAGGAGTCCTTTCTTCTACCAAAGAAGAACACTGTGCTACAAGTAAATTGATGTAGAAGAGATGAAGTGGCATACTCTGTGCCCCATGCCATGAGCAGCTTTCAAAGTCTCTGCTCTGAATTTTGCTTCGTGGTACAGCAGTTGCTTCCTCTGCTTTTCAGGGGTTTCCTCCTCTCAGATCTGTACATATTTTCCTGCTGAAAAAAGTTGTCTTTTTTCTCCCTACCTTTTTGTACCGTAAGATGTAGTATGCTGCCACACAATGGTGAAGAGTCTTTGCTCCCAGTTACATTTTTTGATTGGGGATATCCTGAATTCTGAGTTGTACCTTACACTCTGGGATGCATGGCAGCCTTTTCTGTCCCAGCAGTCAGAATAATCTGTTCATTAGTACAGAAAGGACAGTGTAGTTACTTGTCTGTGGGTCTCTTGTTTCTGTGCCAGTGTCACAGTGCAAACAGAAAATACAGAGAGTTCTGAAACCAATTTGCTGCTGATGTGCAACTGCCCGTATGTGAAATTGACCTTAACATAAATAGTGAACATCAGAAAAAAACTTGGCTTCTGAAAGGCACACATGGGTTTCTGAAAGGAATAGATTAAAACCTGTTGATATGGTTTGGACTTCAGCCAGGTCAAGCAAGCTTTGTTACAGTTTGACTGCAAAGCAAGTTAGCTAAAATATAACACTGGTTTTGTCAGAAAGCTGCTCATCTTTCTTTATCCAAAACCCTGAAAAGAATACCTTGTGATGTTTTTAGGAAAATCTGAAACGTCTACGAGACAGCATAACCAGGAGGCAAATGGAGAAGCAAAAAAAAGACAAAAGTGCAGGTAATAGTCTTTGATTCTGATATTCCCTGGTAATGAAGCAGCTAATCATTTTAACAAGCTCTTCAGGCAGATGTGTCCATGTCTATTGTGGTTCTGTGATATTTTAATATGCACATCCATGTGCCAGTTGGCAAAAACTTAGGGAAGCTGCTTTGCTCCTCACTTTCACAGCCAAGAAAAGGATGCCCCTCTCTGTGGAGTGCATCTTGATTCATTCATATACAGTTATGATTGTCCTGATGCAATTGTGTTTAACTCTGTCCTTAAGTGCAAAACTGTCTCTTGGAGGCTATAATTGCATAGACCTTTCTGAGCTGTTCATTTTCCTTTCCAGATCTGGAAATTACAGTACCCATTCGACATTCTCATAATACTTTGGGGAAACCAGAATGTGGAATATATGAGTACACCCCCAGAAAAAACTTTTTCCCACCAAAAAAGGAGTTAAAACGAGGAGACTGGAAAACAGAAAGCACATCCAGCACAACAAGTAAGCAACCTCTGAGCATCACCATCCCTACAGGAAAGCTGGATGGAACACACTTCCCAAGCCTTACCCTGGAGTCAACCCAGGGACAGGACTTCTGTTCCTGAATCCCAGCACTGACAATACCACTACAAACCTTGCATGCCTCAGGCCAGCTGTTCTCAATACTGTAAAAGCAATTCCAGGTGTGCATCAAGTGGTTTGGGCATCTTTTGTCTGCATCTCTGCAGGAGGAGAACCTAAAAGATTCTCTTGAGCCCTTCTCAGGGAAGGCATACCACCTGTTTTCAGTTCTTAAAAGTAGATGGCAGCTGCTCCCTTATTGGAAAGGATGCTCCCATGCTGTGACTGCCAGCAGGCTGTGTGGTCTTCTGGCCTGAAGGGCTGGAAACCAGTCTCTAGATGTTGTTTCTTTAATTGTTTTACACAAAGGACAGCATTTTTCATTGGTAACTGTGGGACCTCTTAAGTGACTTGGGCAGTCTGCACATTTTTATTATCTTTGCTTTTCATTAAGTTTAATTTTTGCAAATTAAATCCCTGCATTCTTGCTCTTATTGCAGACCGAGCAATTCTTGCAGAAATCATTTAGGATCAGTTGGGTCCTTTGAAAGGAAACCTGACTTCCTGTGAGGTTAGCACCTTAGTGACTCTTGGCAAGATGCAGCTGGCATACATCCAGAGTAGGTGCCAGAGGCAGCTGGCTGAGCCAGTAACTTGCATACAAGCACGTTAACAAGTCTGCCGAGCTCTTTCTCACAGTGCGATGGTGAGAATAGACCCTAACACAGTATTTAACACTCTTAAGTGCTGCTGTTTGTACCAGCTGATGAGACTTACCAAAGCTATCAGGGAGGGACTGCATCTTAGGAGAAAACTTCTCTAAGCCACCATTTCCATGTACAAGTTGCTGAATATTAGTATCCCAGTATTTCTCAGCTCTATAGAATGTTATCTATTTATTACTGAAACCAGCCATAGCAGTGTAGGATATGTTTGTGAGTTGCTGTCACCTTTGGAATTGGCATGACTGATTGAAAAAACAATCCCTACTCTGAATCCATGACAGTTTAATGGGTTTGCATAGATGGGTGCTGAAGGTTGTTTGAACAAACTTGTTTTTAGCTTGGAAATAGACTAGGAAACATTCCTGTGATGATTGAGGATTGTTGTAAGAGGGGGTAGTAAACAGTTATTTATTTGGAACAATAACTTCTTAAGCAGTCAGTCCAGGAATGAATATGTGACAGTGTTCAGAGCCATCTATCTTCATGCAGTTGTTAAAGATATGGGGACTGATAATTTAAATGTACGTAAATGTTGGGTGTGTAACCCTTGTGAAAATATTTGCCTGACTTTCCAGATGATATTAGCATTGGATCTTTATATCTATCATATAATATAATATAATAAAGAATAGATTGTGGTTGTGAGTATTTGACCAGAAGGCAGAAATCTCAAAAGAAAGCATAATTGAATGGCTTGGTTCTGTAGTTTATGTTGTATGAAATGCTGTTGTTTGGATCCCAAATATATGAAAAAAACTGTGAAAAAAATTAATCTAAACAAGCATGAATTATATTTACAATAATTAAGCATGAGGTTAGAAAGAGCCCTGAGTTAGGGATTTGCAGTTCAATTACCAGGGTTTATTAATCACTTTTTTCTCTTGCTTCCTCCAGGTAGTGCAAGTAACCGCTCCAGCACTCGGAGCATATTGAGTGTCAGCAGTGGGATGGAAGGGGACAGTGAGGTAAGCTCTCACCTCTGCTATCTACTGCTCTGCTGTCCTAAGTACTTGCCTTTGTTCTCATGCAGAAAAAAAGAGCTCAGAGCTGGCATTGCATTTAGAGAAATGCCAAAATGTAGCCACTTCTTTTGTGAGGATACAAAGAACCAGATTCTGCTGTTCTGTAAACACTTCTCTTCATTTTGTAGGACAGTGAAGTCCCAGAAACAGCAAGGAGCCGCAGCCCAGTTCTTCACCAGGTAGAGAGGCTTCCTTTCCCAGAAAGGCCTCCCAGAGTGCCTCCTCGAGGTGCAAGCAGGTAAAACTAAATTGCAGCTCGAAATGTGTGCTTTCAGTGAATCCTTATGGAAGCCATGGACAGAAAGCAAGGCAGTTAGCAAAGGCAGAAAGTGAGTGTGTTTTTGAACAAAGTCTACCAGACTGCTATCTGTCAGCACACACAGGAATTGTAAGGTCATTGTTTCTCATCTGTATGTGGAGGAATGTGTTTCCTAGTTAGTAACAAGGCTGTTGCAGTGCTGTCCCTGTGGTTCATGCACAGCGAGTTGCAGCACTAGTGAAGCACACAATGCTTGCCATAGTAAGACTGACCCAGGTGGAGTTACATCCTGCCCTTGGCAGAGATTTAGTACCTGACCCTCCTGAAAACATCTCTTGGAACACAAAGTGTAGTGCAGGGGGAAGTTCTGTTTGGTGTTCTCTTGGATGTTTTCTTTTTATAAAGTTCAGATCTCTCCAAAGCATATATGTTTACATGTGTTTCTGGTCTCAAAGAAAGAACTGCACTAGTTTTATAAAAGGTGTGAAGGAGATTTGATCATAATCTTAAATAACTTGTAAACATTCCTTTAGTCCAACCAGTGCAAGTCTATAAAGTATATTCCCCAAAAAGTTCTCTCAGTACAAATACTAACAAAATTCTCCAACTCTTAAAGCAGTAATTGCCACTGTGTGGGTGCAGCAAGGTCTGTGTTGTTGGCTTGGCTTTGGCAAGGAAGTAGCTGGAATTTATCTGCAGTTAGTTTGAAAATAGGTTTTGAATCTTTTGAGCTCTTCCTATTGCATCTTCATTTCAGGAGAAAGCTACCTTCCTATCAAAGTTTTACTCCAACCAACTATTATAGCATCTCTTTCCAGTAATAGTAGAATTACTGCAGCTGAAGAACAGAAGAAATAGCTTGGACAGGAACAATGCTTAGCAGCTTGGCATCTGTTCTGTTGCTCAATTGGCCTGTTTTTCTTCTTGTATGACTACTGATTGTACAGTATGCTTACATATGATGTTATTGCATGCAATGTGTTGTTCCAGAACTCTATTTTCTACTACTTTTTCATACATTTTCATTATCTGTCTTTTTATAGGCCTGTAAGCTGTGAAGGCTTTTATCCTCCACCTGTGCCCCCAAGAGGTCGCTGAATCTCTCAACATCTGTGGAATATTGAGATTTTTTTTGTTGTTGTTTACATACGTGTTTGTACAGATTCTTTTTGGGCTGCGTTAAATTATTTATAAGTGGGACCCAAATGATTTCATCCCCTTCATCCTCCCTGAAGCTCCGGTGACTTTTCCCATGATTTTTACTGGGACTTTCTGGCATTCTATAACTTTTAGTTGGAAGAATTTTGGTGCTTTGGGGCTTCAAGAAAAGGTCATAATTGGGAAGAACATTGATGTGTGTCTTGGGAGCCCTGCACCAACATGAAGATCTCATTTGATCAAGAAAGCACATGTGTCCTTTTAGGAACTAAATCCTGATAAGCATTGTTACCAAACCTCTCAATACAGTCTTCCAGGGCTTGACTGGAAAACATACTTTAAAAGTAAAGAAAATGATGTTTGAAAAATGCTCATTACAGCAGGAACAGGTGAATGTACTACTGCTTGGCATAACATTTTGGATACAATTATTCTGATCTTTCAGAAGGTGTAGCATCCCCCTTTAGCAATCATTAAACTATGGGAGGATGAGAAACTGTCTTCAAGAATGTATTTTGCATACAGCCTTGAAAATGCCTTTCCTTTTCCCGTTCGCTTCCTGAAGAGGACAGACGAGGTGTTGTGTGTGCTGTATTTACCATGAAAATTCCCAAGACAGCTGGTAAGGGACCTTCTGTGTCACAAACCAACTGTACTTAAACCTTTTTCAGGCAGGTGTGCTGTTACAAAATCACATGACTGAGCTCTCAAATTAGAGAAGGAATTGGTGGCAGTGCTGTGTTCTGTGTCTCTTACATGTGGTCATTATGCAGCAATATGAAGGCATTTCACTTCATGCTCTGGAACAGGAGTGAGTCTCCAATTATCAGTGCACACCCTTCACAAATACCAGCCGTATTTTAGCTGACTGCAGTGGAAACAGACAGCCTGGGGGCTGGACTCTGCTTGCTCTACTGTCCCTTTCTACCAATGTGAATCTGCAGCAGCTATGTCCAGCCTTTTTTCTCCCTGAGGGCTTACAAACTTAAGGAGACTTCCTGGATTGGGTCTCTTCCAGACCTTGAAATCTTCTGTGCATATCCCAACCCTTGGGGGACAGTTTAAGGCTCTGGTTGTCCATGAGTGACACAGATGGGAATCTGCAAGAAAACAGGGTAGGGAATTAAACATCATTACATACTTGGTTTTTAGGGATGAAAGAGGGGGAATGCTTGAAAAACAGAGAGATACATCTGTATTAGGTGATCCCTCAGGTGTAGATAGGATATGTAGAGTTTCTGTCTGATCATATCAGCTCTCCTTCGTCTGTAGGAGAGCAGGGGACAGAGTTGCAGTTCCTTTCTCTTGCAGGGTGGCAAACCCAATATGTGAAGCTGCAGAAGTGACAGCAACTGTGACTTGACCAGCACTGAATGAAGGTGAAGTCCCTGCTCCTTTCAGGGATGTAGGCATATGCTAAATATCATCTATGCATTGGACTCATAGGATTTGGGTGTCTCCAAATGCAGTTCATAAATCCTCTCCTTCTGATGGCAGAGGGATGCAGGTGTTGTGCTGCATACACAGCACAACAGATACAGAGGTGTCCTTTCTGTTTTGGTTTTTTCTTAAATTTTATTTTTTAAAGGAATCTTAGTGCTGTCTTCAGTAACTGCCACTATAGACTCTCAGTGAGTTTGCTTTCCTTCACTGTAGCCAGGGGAATGGTGAGGTGAGAGCTGCCTTCCTGTGCTCTTCATGGAATGAAACAAGGTTTCCAGCTCTATTAGCTCAAATTGGAATGAGGGAAGGAGGTTTTGGTGCTGAAATGAGGAAAATAATAGCAAGGATAAGTGAAGAAATTAGGGATAAAAGATAAACCAAAAGAAGTAATTCAACAGCTTGATTGTCTTCTGCTGTCACATGCTTTGGTTTGCACACAGCTCCCTGGTTTTGCTCAAAAATTCCCTATCTTCTTGGTGCAGACTGCAGCTGTGCCCCAGACCTTGGAGTTGTGATGTGGTAAGAGGAATTTGTCCGCTTTCACATCTGCCAGGTACAACATAAAGTAGAATTGTAGGATGTGGGTAAAACTGTAATAAGGCAGGAAAGGAAGAGCAAATTATATGTGTATCATGCACATTTTCTTTCAGCACTGTTGGACTGAAGCAGCCCAGGGATCCATCTTTCCCAAGCCAGTTTTTAATTCTGCATCCCCTCCATGTTATAGCCAAATGTCCTCTATGGGAGGGATTTATCTGAGCATTTGACTTTGCAGAATCCTAATACCATGGCTGTGAACTGGCTGTTTATTGCTTGTGTTGTGGAGAGATGGTTATATACGAGTTACTGAAAAGTAGCTCATCAGCAGCCTTTCAGTCCCTCTCCCATTTGAAACTTAGATACTTCATTGCTCTGATGTGACCTATCACATAAAGCCACATGCTGGTGGGGCTCTGGGAGAGGTGAGCTGGGAAAAGGGGAAGTGAGCCATGCTATAAATTCATTCTGTTCAGGCCCCTTCTGCACTCCTGAAGGGAGGGAAGCTGAAGATGCAGCTGTAGTTTCAGGCATTCCTGTCTCACTGCTTCTGGATTAGTGAGGGATCTCTGTAACCAACAGTCACTGCGAGACTCTCACCCTATCAAGGAAAAAAGGAACAGCACTAAAATGGCTGTACTGTTGGATGCAGGTAAACAATTAGATGCAGTCATGTCTTTCAAGCTTCTTACAGGCCAACAGCGATGCACCTGCTTAGCCACCAAAGTGTGTGTTCCACATAGGTTGGATTCATCTAGTTGCTTTCAGCCTCTTACATTTCAGTGTATGCAGTCCCTGTATCTGTGTTTTGTGCTGGTGAACATGTGATGTGTGTTGCTTCCACCCAGGATGAGAAATGCACTGAAACTGAAGATCAGAAGAGACGACAGAAGCAAACAGGGTACATGCAGATTGCTGGTTACTTAAGAATATGCTTGGGAGGGAAAGTGGAAAGGGAAATATGAACAGTGTTTCTGGTGCATATTAGAGTCCAAGGACTGAATAGATAATAAAATTGCTTGTAAAAACTTAAGTGGCCTGGCCAATTGCAGGGGCATCAACCAACCCATCAAACTCAGGTGCCAGCTGGCAGGCCTGGGGAAAGTGTTTGTTCTTTGTGCAGCATGCCTTGCAAACCCTGCTGCAGCAGATGGCTCTGGTTGGCCCTGGTGCTGACTGAGAGACATAAGTACTGAATAAACTGAAGATGCTGAAGCCTCCTCTCTTTGTCTCCCAAGGGTAAGCTACTCTATTTTGGACTGAGATGCAATGACTAGAAAGAAGCATATGGTGTTATCAAAGCTGTCTAGGTTTTCTTTTTTTTTTAGTCTGTATGTGTGTGTGTAATACAAGCATGGCTTTTGCATGGGTTTTGGCAAGTATCGCTACAGGGACCTCGCTTCTGCTGAAACAGTGCATGCACTATGTCCTGCATCTCTGGAAAAGGCTTCAGTTAAATATACCTTGTGAAATACTTTCAGGGAAGGTAGACTGAATGTGTGAAACCACAAGAGGAAAAGCTTTATCATAGGTATGATGGTAACAGGGAAATCTGTTTGCTGCATCATGTCTACAAAGCATGGATGACATGTAACAGCATGCAGTTCCTGCCTTCTGCTCCTGTCTTTTGTCTGTGCTTATTTGTTGGCTCTCTTTATTTGAGAAGATGGTATAGCGCCCCCCCCCCTTTTAAAAGAATATATAAGATAACTTTTGAAATTTTTTACTGTAATTAATTTTAAAGTTGTCTGATAAATCAGTGTTCAGTACCATGAGCTTTTGGATTGAGGGCTTTGTTTGGTTTGGTTTTTCTTACTGTGGACTTGTACTTTGAGGTAGGTCCAAGTTTGGAGGCAGGTTTCCTCAGAAGGTGACTTCATCTTAACCAGCACTGACAGAAATCTTACCCTGAGCAAGGTCCAGGTGTGGCTGTGCCGCCTCAGGGCCTGCCCTGGGCCCCTGTGGCTCCGTCTGCTGCTGCTTGTGCGAGGGCAGAGAATGGGCCCGTATTTCACAGACTCACAGAACTGATGAGCTTGGAGAAGACCTCTGAGAACATCGAGTCCAACCTCGGCCTGCACATCACCAATTCATATCAACTCGGCCATGTCCGGTCTTTCCTTAAACACCTCCGGGGCCAGGTGACTCCACCATCTCCTTTGGCAGCCGCGTCCAATATTTGATCAGCCCTTTCAGCCATTCCGTGAAGAAATAGTGCCTGGTGTCCAAGCTTGGGCCCTTTCCTCTTGTCCTGTCACTGGTTCCCCGGGAGGAGAGACGGCCCCCGCCTCGCTAGAGCCTCCTCTAGAGGAGAGTAGAGTGATAAGGGTCTCCCCTAAGCCTCCTCCTCTCCAGGCTCAAAAACCGCAGCTCCCTCAGCTGCTGCCCCCAAGCCTTGTGCTCCAGAGGGTACTGCTACCCCGCCCTGCGTCCCGCCCTTCCCTTCCCAAAGACCTTTTGATCGATTACTTTATCGATCAAAACGCAATATCAATTACAATTCCATCTCCTAAGAGCGGCGCTCCCATGCGCTCCGGCTGGCCGCGCTCTGTCCCAGGCCCGCGGGGCGCGGC
>VZRH01002141.1:0-56879 GCA_013397555.1 Urocynchramus pylzowi
CCCTCCTTCCTCACTGACCTTGGGGACTGCAGGGCTGTTTCTCTCATACATTCTCTCTCCTCTCTTTCACTGCAGTTGTTCCTGTGCAGTATTTTTCCCATTCTTAAACACTTTATCCCAGAGGTTATCACTGTGGCTGATGGACTCAGCCCTGGCCATTGTGTCTGTCTTTGATCCAGCTGGCATTGGCTCTGTTGGACATGAGGAAAGCTTCTGGCAGCTTCTCAGTGAAGCCCCTTGTGCTGGTTTCAGCTGTTGTAGAGTTAATTTTCTCCACAGTGGGTGCTATGTGGCTGTATTTTGGATTTGTGCTGAGCACAAAGTTGATAATATAGAGATATTTTTGTTATTGCTGAGCAGGGCCAAGGCCTTTTCTGCTTTTCATGTGGCCATGGGTAGCAAGGAAATTGGGGATGCCTGGGAGGTTGGGAGGAGACACAGGCAGCACAGGTGACCCAAACTAATTAGAGGGATATTCTAAACCATATGACATCATGCTCAGGACATAAAGTGAGGGGAAGAAGCAGGAAGAGGGGGATGTTTGAGGTGATGGTGTTTGTCTTCCCAAGTCACTGCTACATGTGATGGGGTCCTGCTCTCCTGGAAATGACTGAACACCTGCCTGCCCCTGGGAAGCAGTGAATTAATTCCTTCTTTTACAGTATTTGCGTGCTCAGCTTTTGCTTTCCTTTTTAAACTGTCTTTATCTCAACCCATGAGTGTTCTGACTTTTACCTTTCTGATTCTCTCCCCACTCCTTCTGATGGGGGGTGAGTGAGTGGCTGCCTGGGCTTGGCTGCTGGCTGGGGTTAAACCACAACACCCCTGAAGCCCCCCTGCTGCCCAGACCTTGTCAGTCAATCCCAACACAAGTTGCTATACAAAATGTCACTTTTCCCTCTGAATCAGGTGTGCAACTGCAACTGAGATAAATATCTCTAAGGAGTGAAGAATCTATGGGGTCTTACTCTTGCTCACCAGCAGAGACCAGGCCATCATGCCAAACACAGGCAGCCAATCCTCTCTATCTATTTGTAGCATGCAAGAACAAGAGAGAGTCCTATGTGGTAGCCAGGAGTGTTCAGCCTCTTGCCTGGTGATTTAAGCCCTTATCTCCTTGCAATATGCACTAGCATAGAGGTTATATGGGGGTCAGGACTGTCAGGTAGAAATTTGGGGGTGAGTGAGGAGCTGTAGCAGCAAGCTGGACATAGCTGTGTGGTGTTGATGGAGAGCAGGGGGCCAGTGTTGGTCACCACTCTGATCTCTGTCTGCTTCATCCAGCGACTGCTTAATGATCACAATGAGCATGATTAATGCAAGCACAGTGCCAAGCTGCTCAGCTCTGTCAAGATTAGAGCAGTTCTTACCATCTGGGGAGCTATAAAGTCAGAATCAAGGCAGTCCTGATGCTTCAGTCCTTCAGTACCAGGCAACACTGTTTCCAGACTTAGCCTTTCAGAAATAGATCCCTAAACTTTGCCAGTGTGCCTCTGAGGGTTTGTGAAGGATCCAGTCTTCTTGTATTTCCCCAACTGTCCTGATTATTGCAGAGCAGTTCAGCTCTCTGTACAGAAGAAACCACTTGAATAGCATTATCAGATGGGTTCTTGTCTCAACTCATATTCAAAGCTCACTTGGGGGTTTTTAGTTAGTTTGTTTGTTCACTTGTTTTGGCTCAGACTTTTGAATGTGATTGATAATTAACTTCTTTTCCTTACCACATTCCTCTATCCTCTCTAACATTTCCACAAGTGATTACTCATATGTAGGTATAAGCCAGATAGTTTAGAAAAAACACTTGTCATCATCTGTGTTAAGCAACATAACATCATATTATGACAAGCATTAGCTCTCTGACTCAAGGTTTTTGCACTGATCAAGTATCCTTTTAAATAAGTGTACATGAGACAGTACTCAAGTGACTGAAATAGATCCTGAATGTTGCCATTCCTTTACTGGGGTGTGATAATAGGAAAAGATATATCCAACAGTTTGTCACATTTTACATTTAATTTGTCTCATACCACATCTCCTTGCAGTTCTGAACATCACGTACACAAATCAGATCTGTTGATAGCTCAGTACATGGGGATTGATTTCTCTGGTATCAAGGCTGGGCTATTATTAGCTAAGTTTCTGAACGTCATTGCTGACAAGACAGAGCAAGTATTTGCTTGCTGCACCACAACAGAGTTCCCATCTTTCATCCCTTGTTCTTTCCTTTGATAATAGTCCCAGCCTTCGAGCTTCCACAGGTTATAATCTGAATCATTTCAGGCCTGAGATTTATGTTCATTTGACTCTAAATATTTTCTGCCTTTGGAAGACTTCAGCTCCTCCAGTCACACTGGGAGATGATCTGCATCTCATGAGGGTTTGTGAATTTATGCAGAATATCATCAACACTCTCTGAGGATGGGAGACCTGGCATGCTCAGTTCTGAGAGACCTTTTCTTCTGGCCAAATTTCCATAGTCTTCCTTATATAGAGGATTGCCTTCAGAAGATTCATTAGTAAATGTGGTGGTTTTGGTTGGGATAGAATTAATTATCTTCACAGTAGCAGGTATGGGGCTGTGTTTTGGATTGGTGCTGGAAATAATGTTGATAATATAGAGATATTTTCCTTAATCTGAGCAGTGCTCACATAGAGCCAAAGCCTTTGCTGCCTCTCATCCCACCCCACCACTAAGGAGGTTGGGGTTGCACAAGCAGCTGGGAGGGGAGACAGGCAGGACAGCCAATCCCAGCTGACCCAAGGGATATTCCCTAACATGTGGCATCTCACTCAGCACATAAAGCTCAGAGTGATGGTGTTTGTCTTCTCGAGTCACTCCTACATGTGCCTTACTGAGGGTTGCTGAACACCTGCCTGACCATGGGAAGAGGGGAATGAATTCCTATTTTGCGTTGCTTGTGTGCACAACTTTTGCTTTATCTACTAAACTTTCTTTATCTCAACAGGCAAGCTTTCTCACTTTTACCCTTTCAACTCTCTCCCCATCCCACCAGGGAGGAGTGGCTGAATGGCTGCATGGTGCTTAGTTTCCAGGTGAAGTTAAACCATAAAAGTCAACCAGATCTTTTACTTTCCTGTCTGAAAGACAAGTATAATGGCACTGTCCCACATAATATAAACTCCCATTGGGAAGAATACAACATAATAATTTCTGAAAATGATCTCAAGTCCTGATGTGAGCTTTTGAAAGTGACTCATGCATTCAGCCAATGTTTCAATTTCAAACTTCAGTACTCCAGTTTCTCAGTATCTCAGGGCATTTCATATCCTTATTTTGTACCTCTGAAGAACAGAGCTACTTTCATACCTCATTTGTACCAGCAAACAAAGCTCAGACAGACCAGGAGTTTCCACACAGAGAAACAAACAAGGTGGTGTGATTTGTGGCTAGGACAGGTAAAAAGGGCAGTTTCTCTGCAGGCTTAATATATAGAGAACAGGCTTTCCAGAGCCATTGGACATTTTCCTAGGCATTAGGTTATGCTGTAACATTGTCACTAAGGCAGCACAGTGGCAGGAGAACAGCTGGGGTTATGACACTTCACTATGACTGTGTAGCCACAGCATTTTCAAAATATATTAAATAGTGTTTGCCATGTTGTTTTTGCTAGATCTAACTGACTTCTGTGTCTAAGTCTTTTTGTCAAGCCAGATGGAGATTGGTGTCTGTTCCTTAAAAGTCTACAGTTGTGTGAACTTTGGGAAGCCAGGAAGATGCAGGAATGAGCAGACATCCCAAATGTAAGCCTACATGGTACAACTAATTAATCAGTCCAGACATAGTCCAAGCATTCTATCCAGGTGCTGGGCATAACTGAAACCCTCCCAGCTTCCTGCAGGCTTCATTAGCTAACACCACCATTAAGGCCCCAGGTTGGTTGGCTTGATGCAGCTCAGAGAGCTGTGCTCTGTGCTTTCCCCAGCACAAGCAGACAGTGCCAGTGTCACCACACACCAAACTTTCCTAAGCATTGGCAGGACAAGGCAGGGCCCTGGAGAAATAGCTAAACTAGCAGTGCTCTCAGAAGAGGAATGGCTGAATTTGTAAGACTGTTATGGGTACTGTATGCCCTACATCCCTCCACTTGCCAGTGTCTAATGCTATGAAGATATTCCAAGGACTCTGCAGTTGCTAAACCACTAAGACCTCCAGTCATCTTGCTACTGTAGGGAGCAATTCCTACATTCCTGAAAAAAATAGGACTTGATTAAGTTAAGGATGCAATTCAGTTAATATACATAGGTGTCGAATCCCAGCATTTGAGATGCTCTGAAGCAGACACTGGATCTCCAGGAGGAAGGCTGGGGGATTCAGACATGACAGCTTCACATGCATAGCTTGGATACCATGGAGTCTTTCAAAGGGCATTACATTCAGAGAGCTGAATCACCATACAGATGATCATGGCTAAGAATGGAAAATATGTGTAGCCACTCACTTCAAGTTCCCCTCTGATGCTCCTTTTGCTGGACCAGATCTCCCCAAGGGCTTGATTATGCCACCTCCCAAGCCTCTGAGCTTTCTGGATGATTCACATTGGACCATGAGACTGGGAACAAGCAACAGATCACAGGATGGAAACACTTCTGCATGTGCAGTCATGGCGTGTCCTCACATGCATGCGCTCTTGAGTTGAGGGAGTGGCCGTGCCTTTGACTCTGCTGGAAGATGGTGCTTTCCCTGCAAAGACCCTGCAAGTTTATCTGGTTTTCATTGCAATGTCATATTTCTTCACCTCTTCCTTGGTGCCACCCACCTAAGAAACTGATCAGCAAACTAGGCCAACTCTCTGCACCAGCACAAGTCCCAGGCCAGAAGGGAGACCCCAGCATGGTGGTGAGCCTGTGAATGCTGCCAGGCAGAGCAGGAGTGAGTCTCAGGTGTAACAGAGAGGTCTGATCCTACCCACTGCAGAGTTCTTATTGGCTCTGCCTCTACTGAGCAAACCCTGAGAATCTGAGATTAAATGTGCAATTTATTAGAAGAAATGTCAAAGTAAACCTAAACATTTGACTGCTTTTTCCTACTCATAGAAAAAAGTTTGTTTCCAAAAATGGCTTTTAATTGCACATCAAGCATAATTCAATCCTGAGCCCACAGATCACACTGCAAGTCCAGCAGTGAGAGCCCTTCCCTTCTAAGAGGAGTGATTCAGATTTATAGAAACTAATTACTTAATTATCAAACTGAAGGTTAATATGGCAACACGGTAGAAAGAATGGCAGTGGTTGTGCACATCACTTTCCTTTGCCATGTTGTTAATTTCTGTAGGCATTATGAATGAGCTCCATAAAAGAAAAATAGGCACAATTATGACACAAACATTTTCCCTTCGTGGCTGTCCATCACCATCCTCCTCTTGCTACTGATGGACTGAGAAGAATTTATCCCCTGTATTTACATAGCAATATACTTTATCACTATCACTTTTGAAAATAGAAAGTGACTGTGATGATTCATATTGTGCATTTTAGTAGTAACACTGCAATAGAAGTTGCTAGATTGTCAAGCTGTCTTCAAGAAGAAATTGTCACTTTGGCTGATTGCTTAGCTGCAAAAACAAGTATCGCTTTGAAAGTTGTCAGGCCAACAGAATGGGAGCCTGGCATCCATAAATGGTATTTATGTTTGATAACATTCATTTCAGCTACAGCACCTCCCTGCATGGGGGGAGTGCTCTCATTAACATTGACTTTGACTTTCTCCACCAAATGAATGACTACTCATTCTTTAAGGACAAAATTCACATTACCCTGGGCAGAGACCAATTAAATGGAATTCCTGTAAGTGTCTGTATAGAAAAGGCAAAGGGAGTGCAGTTTTCATTGCTTTCGTCCCTGCTCCTGGACATAACCTGGATTCAAACTTATTTAGTTTCTGTGCATTACTGCACTGGTGATCACTTCACAGGAGGAAAATTAGGGAGCTTTTTGAAAGTATTTTACATTGCATATCTATACTTACTAGTCTTTTGCACTTCAAGAACTTAAAGGTACAAAAAGATACTTGAAGGAACGGCATCTTCTATACATTCTCATGAATTAATGCTGTTGGACATATGTGGCTTGGCAACACTTGTCAGAACTAGTGGGAGTTGTGAGAGTGTAAGTAAGTCACACACAGTGTGGACTGGGAAGGACAAGGAAGTTCCATTTTGACAAGGCAGTTCCCCCAGAACTTAGCTCAAAGCATACTGAGAAGCCAAATGGGAAGCTTTCATTTTCCTTGGACACTGAAGTAGTGTTAAACAAAAGTTTGGGAGCAAAACAAAGTTTGGCCAAAAAAAGTAATTTGCTGAAACTAAATGATCTAAAAGTTTTAGAAGATCAAAGCTAGACTTGAAGTCACCTGGAAGCCAGCAAGCAGGTCTGGGAACCCACAGCTATAAAACCTATGTCTCTGAGGCAGCCAGCCATGCCAACCATGCCAGCCTTTCCAAAGACTTGTATTGTTGTAAAAACTCTCAAAAGCCCAGTTCTATCTTGTTCCCATAGAGCATCCACAATAGCAGGACTTACAGCCTAAAAGCCCTAATACAGATTCTCAAGGACCATTATTCCAGGATAATTATGCCATGCTGGCAGAAACCAGAAACTGGTTTTCCCCAGTACTTATAGGTTTTGGTGTGGAGCAGAACCTAAAAACATCAGGCCTCTGCAAGGACTCATCTTTCAGTTGATCTTATAAGAGACACTGGAATGCATCTGCTGAGCACTTGGACCTCAGACAGTACCCAAAACACACCCCCTGACAGGCCCCTGTGATTAAATCCACTCCTGTTTAGGGAGCACAGACTCCTACACTTCCAGGAGAGGAGGCTTCATCTCCAGAACTATCAGCTGAGACTCTCAGGGTGAAAGCTGCCGAGCCAAGAGCCTGCTGAGTTACCCTCCTCCTCAGCCCATTGCCACATGCAAATTCCTCAGCCTGCAAAGCTCCTCCTGGTGCAGGTCAGGGGCGGCAGGCACAGGCAGCATACATAACACACACACAGAGCGAAGTCAGTGCATAATGAGTTCAATTCACACACAATCAGCAGCCTTTTGAAAACAACAGGCTAATTACACTGAAGAAACAGAGGAGATTATAGAACAGGAAAGGAACTAAGAGTAAAACCACTGTACATACAAAATGAAACCACAGTTCCAAATAATATTTAACCATCCAAACCTCTTTCTAAAATAAATCTTTCCAGCTCTCACAGAGACTAAGATCACACTGGGTGTCTTTCCAAGTTTTTTGGGGAATTTCCAGTGCCTACCCTTTATTCTTTTAGATAAGTTCAACTCAGGACTCGAGAGCATGAGGGCTAAAACCTGGGAGATGCTGGGCACTTGCATCTCTTACTGAATAGCCTTTTATCAGCCTATTTAGGTTATCCCAGTTTAACCCTATAATCCCTTCCAGCAATTCAATGACTCAGATTAACTAGACGCTTGGCCAGCGCCGAGCTCCAGGCTGAAGGCTGGAGAGAAGCTAGTCCCCAGACAAATGATGCATGGAAATTGTATCTGTGGGTTGCCATGCCAACGCTGTGCACAGATTGCTTAAGATCCAGCAGGACTTGGCAGGGACCTTTTGCTTCCCAGAGACCCACTGACAGGTAATATTGCTGAGTTTCTGTCCCATTGAAATGCTCAGTACAAGCATCTAATTCATTTTCATCTGACTTTGCATAGCAAAAAGAGAAGTGGGAGGGAGCGGCAGGGCAGTGAGGGACCTTCCTGTTCCCAGCACAATGTGGGATTCACTTGCTGTGCAGGGCAGTTTTATCTTTTCTCTGAGCATGCAGAACAGTACTGCTCTGAATAGGCTCAGGCAGTCAAAGGCATCTGAGGATATTTCATAACTGCTAGCTGCTGACAGTGTATTCCCACAGCATGCCCTGTCTGAGAGCTTGGGGTACTAACCCACAATACAGAGGGTGGGTACAAATTTTTTTAAAAATTACAGAAATCCAGCAGTGGCTTGGATGTGGGTGCTCAGCTTCTTTTTGCACAGGTGGAACATCTGTACATCATGGAACATGCTGTACATGGGACCAAGGAGCATCAGACCCAGCACTCGATCCACAACTCACAGAGGAGCACAGAAAGGGCAGCAGAGACATCAGTAGCCATTGACTCAGCTCAAAAAGTCAGATTCCCTCCTCCCCTAGAGAACATTTAAAGCGTCCAGTATCCATGTCCTTGGTAGAGCTGGCTGAGCAAACTGTTATGAATAAATTATGTAAATACATTAGCACCCTGCCTTCTGCTCACAAATCATTTGGGGACCTCTTTTCTCCTCTATCAGCCTCACTGTTCTTGAGGAATTTATGCCAAAGAGTTTCTGTGTCAAATTTCTGCCTTTAGGCTGTTTCCAAACTGCTTGTCTTCCCTCTGCCCCTTCCCCCTTTGCTGCTTGTTATTCAGTGGGTGTGAGGTTCTCCAAAGTCACATGAGACACTGTTTCCTCCTCTCTAACTTTCCTGGCTGGGAAATAATAAATGGCTGAGTGGCAGAGACACATTCCCACGTGATGCTTAGAGATAAATTATTGTGTTAAACCCTGTGCTTTGTTTAGGGAGACCAGTATTTCATATGGGGCTTGAGATTCCACTACGTGGCCCAGTGCCTAACAGTTAAGGGCTCCAACACTCAGTGTTGCAACACCTAGGTCCTTCTGTTGACTTAATGCCTGTGTCTTTGCCCAGAGCAAAATACACTGGATGAGATAAAAACAATCCAAATAAACAGCGAAGCATTGGCATCACTCACTGGAATAAAGAGCAAAACAAGACAGCTCTGGGTGTTATGGCTCCTAGCTGACATTTTTTTAGTCAAGACCAAAGACTTTTTTTGCTGGTCAAAATGAGGGCACTTGTTGTCACACATCACTCTAGCCTTATCTAACTGCAGACTGCCACCTAACGAAGCAGCCCAATGCATTTGTCTTCATCTGGCTTTAGGTTTCTGCACTTTTCTTCACACTGGACAAAATGTCTATGCAGGTAATGGGTGAGATTAGCCATATCCCTAGGCCAGGTCAATCCTGTTTCTGTGGGCTGCTATTCAGCTGAATCACTGAAGTGTGCTGACTGCCTCTTTGCAGCCTTGAAAACCAACACCAGCTGCAGTTGGTGGGACCAGGGCTGGTGGCCTGAGAGTGAGGAGAGTGAGACTGAGGAGGGATAGAGCTGGACTGACTCACTCTGTGGGTGTTGGGAGATGCACTGCCTGTGCTCATCTAACCCACTGTTAGATGGCTAACATTAGCCAGCATCCACTCGTGATCACACAGGCTTCTTCAAAGGTTGCCTGCTGTCTCTAAGTGCAGCAAGAAAGAGCAGGAGCAGTCTCCTTCACCTCCCCAGCCCAATCATGATCCCAATCTGTGGGGCCAGAACCACAGAGATGATTAGAAATTGTCCTGCCAATGTTAACACCAATTTCCTCACCCCATCCTCTGGATGAGGACCCAGGACTGAGGCTTAGGACAGAGAGGCACAGGGACATTCGCATCCACAGCCATCTTTTGCCAGTAATGGCTTATTGAATGAAAGAAAGTGGGAATTTGCCAAAAGAAGTGAATGCACTTAGACAAACCATATGCTTAACCTACACATTGATTTATGCACCAACAAGTTTGGTATCACACACAACATCTTCATAGCTCATAATCGTGACAATTACAGAGATTGCTTATGGTAAATATGTGCCTGTCTGGACCTAGAATTTTTTCAAAAAACAATCATTATCATAGAAACAAAGAAAATAGGAATAATTCATCAATCTGTCTAAGGCAAGACTACCTCTACCTGCAGCATTCCTGGCAGGTATTTTGTAAGTCTGGTCTTAATGGCCCTCATCAGAGGGATGCTACTGTTTCTGAAAGAATCTATTCCAGAAAAAAGACTTCTCAAAAAGTCAACTTAAATCTTTGTTAAACATATAACTTATTGTATTAACCACAATGAATAGAGACACAAAGGTTTATTACCATCTCATTGAAGTAGCATTTTATTTATTTGAAGCCTGGCAGGCAGAAGTCTCACCAGTCTTCTCTGAATAAATTAAGCAAATATATTTCTTGACACCTGCCCCTGTGGAGCATGTTTTCTAGACCTCTGACCAGGCTCATTTCTCTCCCCTGGACCTTCTACAATTTTTCTTGAAGGTACCCAAAACTGGAATTGGCTCCCTACTGGAGACTTTACCAATGGAAGGATTACCTCATATGTCTTTTGTACAATTCTGCTGTTTATATATCCCAGAATAATATTTGCTTCTTTCACAACAGGATGCCATTACTGACTCATGCTGAGCTTATGATCCACTACAATTCCCAGATCTTTGCTACCTCTCCTCTCATTTACCATTAAATATTCAGGGAAGCATTTAGCCCTATCTAGATGCCAGATTCAAGGCTATCCTGCTTCTTTTAGAGTATTTCTTCAATTCCTCGACCCTTTCCCTCAAGATGCTTGCCATTTGTCAGTGCTTAGAATCAAACCCAGATTTAAAATATGTGCTCTTTAGTGCATCATTCAAGTCACTGAAATGATAACAGTGGACCTGGACCCCGGGACAGCCTCCTATAGAACCTTACCTCCTAAATCCAATCAGCACAACACTGAACTGCTGGCAGCAGATCCTTGGCTGTCATTCACCAATAAATACTGTGGCTATTTCTCAGCAGCTTTGCCAAGAGTCAGTGGCCCCAAAGCCGTGACTTTTGGGCAGCAGAGCTTCAAACCAAAGCTGACATGGAAAGCAATGCAGCATGTTTTCCAGTATTATTGTTCATTGAGCCCAGCAAAGTAAGAGGCCCATGATTCAGACCACAATTCCCTGGGTACTTATGAAAATGCCATTTGAGGCAGTGCAGAAAACCTTACTGAATTCTTGCCTATCCACATGTCTTGTTTCCCAGTCATAGGAAAAACAAACTAAGGAACAGGCCGATTTGATATGATCTGGTCGTGACAAATCACATTGATAACTACTTATCACTTTAGTCTCTTTCACATCATTTGAACCCTTGTCTGATGATCTTTCTGGGAAATGAAAGTCAGATCAACTAGGATTCTGTGTCCTCTTTTTTTCCCTTTTTTTTTTTTTTTTAATAGGAGGCACTCTTTTGGCTGTTTTCTAACCCAGCATCATCCAAATTCTCAAAGATAATTACCATGGCCTTCAGGATTGTTCAGCCAGTTCCCTAAGTAACCTAGGGTGAATTACAGGCCTGAATGATCTGAGAAAATCTAATTTATCTAAGCAGTTTCTAAACATTTCTTTTGCTATTCTTGCCTGAGTTCTTACCCTTTTGTGGCTGGTGTTAACTGTGTCAGCCATCTGATTACAGTCAGGCTTTTTAATGAAGACTGAAGCAATAAAAGGCATTAAACAATTTGGCCTTCCTGGCATGTTTTGTTATTAGCTTTCCTGTCCCATTTATTAGCTGGCCAATGCTTTCTCTGGTCCTCCTCTTACTGCCAAGGAAGTTATACAGTGTTTTCATTTCATCCTTTATATCTCTATAGCTTATTTTTTTCATTGGCCTTTCTTATTTTCTCTAAGTATTTGTGTGATTCTTTTATACTCATTTTTAGTTTCCTGACCTGGATTTCACTTTCTGTATGTTACTTTTTCACTTTTAGAGTGGCTTAAAAATTACTGACTTGGCCAGACTGGTCTGTTTCTAGAAAAGTGATATTTTCCTTCCACTTAGTGAATTTGGAGGACAGGTTTACTTTCTTTAACAAATACCAATTCTTCTGTTCCATTCTTTTTTCTCTTGATTCTCACTGTTGATAGCTATCAATTTTCTGAGTGTGTTCAGACTTGCTTAGCACTGTTTCTCTGATTGGATCACAAAGATTATGAATTCTCCCCTAAAGGAGGATATTATCTAAAAGAAAAATGTAGATATCTGGGACATCCTTTAATAAGGATTAATATATGACTTTTCAGAAATCCAAGTGACATGAGTGCAGTCTTCAGTCTTGAGCTAGTAATATATAATTCATTGACAAAAGAATGGGCCAAAAAAAGATGGTACAGAGAACTTCAATAACGATGCAAATGAAGCAGTTAATGATCTTATTAGATCTAAATGCTGGACTAAGGTTAGATATGCCTGATGGATTTGCTAATGATAATGATTTGGCTGATGCCTATACATACAACCCTAATGAAGATCTATTGCTTTCTGGCTTTCCCAATTTTATTTAGTGAGGTTAAGAAAGCATTACTTCAAATGAGTTTGAATTAAAGTGCAGTAGCAAGCAACCTTGACCACAAATTATTTAAAATAATTGCTTCATTCAAGCTAAAACTAGAAACAGATTTATGTCACGTCTTTCTTCATTGCAAAACATTGTAGTGTCACTGTAAACGATGACATTTTCCAGTGAGGCAGCAGAAAAGCAAATGCTTTCTGTTCCTCAGCTATCCAAAAGCTTGGTGCAGACTCTAGTTTTAATCTGATCAATGGAGTTTTGATTTAGCCTTTTAAGCATCCTGCCAATGAGCCTGAGGTAAAAATTTAAGAGGAACTCTTTGTTCAGGAAATTTGGGGTGATTTTGGCCATCTGGGACAGGCAGTTGCATGTGATGTTCACAGGCAGCACCTTACCACATTCCTTTAGATATGACCTGAGAAAGGCTCTTCCAGTGGGCAACTTAAATCTTGGATAGGTCAACACTCCTTTAAGGGTAAAGAGGGAAGCAAAGGTTCCTAACTTGCTTAAAGCACCTGCAGCAAGGCAAGGTCTATAACATGCCCTTCCTGGAGGCTGGAGCTGCAGCTGTGTTGTATTGTGAAAACCAGTCTCCTTCTTTGGCATCATCTGGGCCTGGAGAAACTGATGGTGACTGGATAAACACCACCCTTGAGAACTGAGATCTGCAATCTGACTGATATATCTGTAAAAGACAGATGCAAAGATTTGCTGGATGCCCTCTTGCACTGTTGAGTGTAAATATAGGAGACAGGTGAGGGGGGAAGAGGAGGAGCTGTGAGGTGTCATATCTGAGATCGAGCACATAAGCTGGTGTCCCAGGGAGGAGAGGCAGGCACCTGAGTCTTGGTTTCATAGGTCACACTGGTTTCCCTACTAGGTACCTGTGCCTGTCCAAGAATACAAGACTAACACATATAGTACATCCTTTTCCTGTGTATTTATCTAAAAATAACTAGAATTGTGTGCTCAGGGATAATGACTATCTGGTGAAACATGTAACAAGTGCTATCATTGCTTGAGGCTTTTTAAACTTTGAAAAACAATAAGTTACAAATTTTCCACCTGCTGAAAAAGGTGGCCAAGACATAACAGCTATAGCATAACAGGCAGAATCATTTGTGTCTGTTTGTTTGGCTGTGAGTTTTGTGTGTGTGTATTTGTGTCGATGTGGGTCTGGGTGTGTGCTTGTGTGCATGTGCCCATATGCTGTAAGTTTTCAATACCTTTGTAGACAATGACAATGAGAGCTTGTCAAGTTTGTTTATTCATGCTGCATAGCTAACAGAGAGGAATGCTTTCCTTATCACACACTAAATGAAAAAACCTCTCAGAATTTCTTAACATCTACAGGAAAGCAAGAGTCCTCACAACACCCTTCTAGTGAAGAGTCAGCAACACTTGTGTCATTCTGTATTAATCTAAAGAGACTGCTGCAGTGTTTCATTTTCACTTTGTATTAAAATAAACATCTACTGGCGTTCAGCATCACAATAGGAAGAGAAGGGGGCTATTTCTGCAGACAGGAATTACATTTCTCTCCAAGTTTGGTGGCTGTGATGAGGCCACAGTCCTGCAGTCTCACCCTTAAAGCTCAGGGAGCTCACAGTCATCCACACTAGTACATAACTCAGCATATTCTGTTATTCTGTGATCTCTCTACTCCACTGACAGAATCTGTGCAAGCCAGCTCAGAAACAGAGCTGATTCTGCCCAGGAAATCAAACCCATCCACACCTTATTGTGCAACTGAACAATGTGTTATTCATTGTGTACAGAAATATCACATGTCAACATCCTAAACCTCCATGATGCAACACAGGGAATGAATGGTGCTGAGATGCTGCTCAGTTCCCACCAAGGTGAATGGGAGCAGAGGATATTCAGCACAACCTAGGAAGACATCCAACACCTTCAAGATTTTATCTGAAGCTTGATGTGCACTAGAAAGTCTTGTTGACAGAGTGCACTATGGGCAGACACAAGCCTGCTCTGCTGGTATTTGGAGCCAGGAAAGCTGTGTGACCATGTTAGTAGGGAACCAGCCAGTGCTGGTAAGCCCTGCTGAGTTTGGGTGTGTTATTTCAGGCTTGGCACACTGCTGCCATCATCACCTGCTTTTTCTTCAGCTCAGAGAGATTCACCAGGGAGCTTCAGTCTGCACAGAGCAGCAACAAGGGCAAGCTCACATCAGCAGGTTTCATTTTTCTTCCAGGTTTTGTACATGATGACATGCTTCTAGCTTACAAAGTTTGAAAAAAACCAGAAACACGCACTAACCCCTTGTTCCTGCCTGGAAGAAACGAGGAATGCCAGTCCTAACGCCTTCAGGATTAGGGACTGGGCAAATCCTACTGCTACAGACACAAACCCCTTCATACACTTGTGCTGTTCACACACAAGGGAGTTGTAGGAGGACAAGATATCAAAGGCTGCATGTACCTGTGGTCATCAGCACTGAGGCACCGTGAGCCACTCCTGCTCCATCTTTCCTACAACGTTTGCTCAGCAAATACCTGCTCCCCCAGTGCTGTGTGCTGGCTCTGCAGCCCTGATTTCAAAGTCTGCTCACTGAGATTAAATTGATCACTGGTTCCACTTCCCCTGTAGGTGTTTAAAAACATCTTTTGTGTTGGAAAAAATCATTTTCATGACAGGTTCCATATGTGAACAGGAATATTTTGCTTACCCCAAAGAGACAATGCATTAAACCCTTGTTCCTGCCCGGAATCAGCAAAAAGCACCATTTTTACACCCTCAACAGATAGGGACTGGGTGAATCCCACTGCCTGGGCCTACAGGAATAAATCCTTACTGGAACCAGGAGGAAGTGTGAACTTCAGAAGAGTGAAGTGAGGTGAAACCAGGTCCAGGTATTTCTATCTGAGTTACACTGGGGAGATTTAGGGGAATGAGTAAATCCATCAGCCATGTATCCTCATCACAAGAAATCCTTCCTGTCTGAGACCACCGCAAGGGAGCCTCCAGGCTCTACAGAGGAGAAAGCACCCTTCTGGGATAAAAAAAAAAAAAAAAAAAAAGGCAACAGAGACACCTAACCTGGGATGGGCTCAAGCAGAAAGGTCATATTGCACTCAGAACTAGTTTGTGGAGAGTAGTAGGAAAAAAGACAGATAAAGGTATTTTTATTTCCTTTCTAACATTAGATTTTCCTCATTCAGCAATGTCACAGAATTATTTATTTAAAAATAGAGTCCTTTCCTACACACATGGTGCAAAGAGCCTGATAACACCATCTTAAAAATCTTTATCAAATGTGTGCTTCTGAGTACCTCCCTCTGTGAATCACATTATTGCTCATCAGCCTGTGGTCTGTCAGTGCCTCCGTTGCACAGTTGATGTACTAAGAGATTTTTCAAGAGGGAAAATAGGAGCATGTGTCCTGGCAGTTTCTCATACCTACACATACTCTAGGAAATTGGTTACCCCAAGCTTCTCCAGTATTCCTGCCATGGTTTTCAGAGCCCCATCTCTCCCCAAGAAGCAAAGACTTGGACTGCTGTTGGACTTCCTGACCTCATATGATTTCCACAAAGTAGCAACAGTCCATGGAGTCAGTATGTCCATAGCAGAGCCATACCAGCTTGTGGGATAATGCATCTGGTCCTATGCTTGTGGCAGTGGCAGTGGTGTATGTTTCCAGAGAAGTTTCTTTCATCATTCCAAAGTTTTTTATCATAATACATGTGTCTTCATTGCAGGGCAGATGTTTTTCCCACTTTCTGTTGCAATCCTTGTTATCCAGACTAGCAGACCTGCTGGAGCATAGCACATTTCCTTCCTTTCTCAGCATATGTGTCCCCCTCTAGGAAAGGGACTGTGCCTTGCAAGACACCATTGCAACACACATGCCACCAGAGAGTGGCAGCTGCACCCAGGCCTGGGAGGTCAGATGTGCTCTGAACTGTTCCATGCTATTTCCATGAGCCTAGAAGCAATGGCAACTGGGATGTCTCAGTCACATCCAGTTCTGAAAACTAAAGAGACAAACAGGCAGAAAAAATTACACAATGACAGGGTTGTCCCTAAGCACTCACAAACTCCTCATGCAACAGTACCTCCCATAAAGCAATATGCTGTGTCCCAGAGTAATCCATCTATTGTTGCCATGAAAGTCCCTGGGATAAGTACATGTATTGTAGCACTTCTTCAGTTAATTTGCCCAGGGTAAAGATACACAGTGTTGTCACCTATGTATCTTCACTACTCAGAGCTAATGGCAATGACACGTTTTGTGAGAAAGCACTAAAATATAAATATGTTTGAATTACCCAGATTGCATCTTGCTATCTTGAACCTTTGGAAAGCTGGGGTGCATCTCTCTTTTTTAAGTTGAAACAGCTTCCCAACCTCTTTTGTATTATCTCAGTTCTAGAGCCAGGGGCAGACTGCCCCGAGGCTGTCCCATTTATGTTGCTAGAAAGTCACAGCAGCCATCTACCATCATGAGGGTATTGCCAGAGCACAGCAGGGAGAATCCATGCTTCCTGCATCTGGGGCAGTGGGACCCAGCAGTGGGGGAGGAAGGTATATCTGGAAACCAGAAGGGGTGTCTATACTGCACAATACAGCACTAAGAAGGCAGCCAAAGGAGCTCAGGCTCTTCTAAATTTAAACAAATACCAGCAGCGGATAACTTCAGAGAGAAATCTCTTATTCTTTTGAAAAAACCCTAACAACTTGTTTTAATTGTAAAGAAATAATCAGAGGGAATGAGTTTGAGAGAGTTAGTCTATTAATCATTTATTGTGTTATTTTTATATGGTATTGTGCTGCTGCTATGATATGTTAAATATTGCAGCTTGATGTGTGGTCCTCAGGCCCAAGGAGTCCTATAAATTAGATGGATTTTTCTAAAGTTCTCTCAGTGAGAAAAGTTCCAGAAAAAGTGAGAATAGCTACATATTGTTCTATCTCCTTAGATGCAAAATAACCCCAGTTGACTGTGTATTATTCTAGCTGCACAATATTATGATGGGAATTTTATTCACAAGAATTCCTTTTTTTATGGCATTTTGAACAGGAGAACTAAATGACTATTGTGAGGTACAGCATGCAAATAATAGGAAATCTTCTCAGGTCATTGTAAAGAGATTTAAATTGGAGTAAAATTTGACTTTGTCTTTCCCAGAGTGAGATGTGAGAAAGGTAACCAATGTTCCTGGCCCAACCTTCTTTATTAATGAGCTGGAGTCAATGTCAGACTTTTTTCCTATGAAGCATACAAGGAGGTAATCCTTCATTCACCCAAACAGGTAAGAAAGAGTGCTCCTGACTTGTGTGCACTCCAGACATGTGGTCTGAGGGACCTCAAAGCCTTCCACTGCTCACAGAAAGATTACAAAAGTCTGACCTGCTGTAAGTAACCATCTCCAGCTAGTCACAAAAGATCATGTGTCCTCTTATCCAATCCAGGGGACCAATTTTCTCCCAGTAAAACTATTCTCCTTGCAAAATTATGATGCCCCTGTCCTGACAGCAGCAAATGTACACCTGAAGCAGCTGCTGCTGGAGTGGGGTAAAAAAAATAGTTTTGTCATTTGCTGAGAAAAAGAGCTCTCCTTGTGCCTTTTTCTCTTTAGTTTTAAACCAGAACAATATCAGTATATCAATGTATTAACAAATCAAAGCTGACTGCACTCAGCACCTCTCAGGAAAGCCCCAAATTATAGGAAACACCTTTGGAAAAGGTATCAGAATCACCAAATATGAACTGGTAACACTGGAACTAGCAAAAAGATAAACGAAAATCAGCTTCCATTTTAAAAATAAACCTGGTCCACAGTCTGTGAAAGTCAAGGTACACAGAACTCTATATAAAATGTTTAGTGTTTTCTGCTCTATAAATTAGTAATACCAGTTTTCTTCTAACAAACAAACAAACAAACAAAACTACATAACAACAAACAAACAAACAAATGAAAACAACAACAAAAAAACACTAAAAATAAAATCTGGACAATCTGGACTTGCAGTCTTTGTGCCAACTTTCCCTTCATACAATGTCTGAACAACCAGGTTTTGAAATTGTGCAGTGAAGTCTAATTCTGTACCGTAAATTATCAGTATTGAAAATACTGTGAGAAATGGTACTACAAATAGTGTCACAGGGATGGGAAATTTCCAATGGCTCTCCCTTTTGTAAACCTCTCAGTTGATTTACACTGAAATTTTTGCCTGAAAATGGATCAAATAGAGACTGCAAGATTTTGATTGCTTTTTATTAATTCTATGGAAAAATATTAATATGCTCCAACTTCCACTGAATTCAATGGAAAACTCCTATTTAAGGAGCAAGCTTACTGTGGCCAAAAAGCAAACCCTAAATTCCATCCGTACAATCGTTCGTCAGGATCTTCAGCCAGTCTGATTCAATGTAACCTGGGACAAAATTTGGCTATTATCCTCCACAGAAGCATGACAAGATTTTATCAAAGTTTCAAGATGACCATAATGACTTTTTGGCTCAGGCCACAAATTGCTTTTCAATCACTTGAACCCACCCAGTGATGCTTGTTAAAGCCTGGACTGGACAATCCTAACAAAGCAGACTGGGGAGTTCTTCCTCTTTGCTCCTCAGAAACGATGTTTTTAAAAAGCAATCAAACAAAGGAAACAGCAGAACAACCAGCCAGGTTGTTTTGAAGGCATGATCCTGACTGAAGGGCTGTTACACCATTAAGCTAAACTGATATTATGGTTTGTGAATTCGGCAGAAGCGGCAGGACACTTGCCAGCTCCATAGAGACACTTCACAGCCCCATCAGTCATGGCATTCCCAATAATGTTTCCTGCCTCTCCACAGGGCTTAATGCACTACACACAAGGCAGATGCACAGGCTGCCTGGGTTCTGGCAGTAAGCAAGGCTTGACATACATTTTAACTTAAAGCATGACTCCTGGGGCAGGCAGAACATATGGCCTCTCGAGACAGGTTACATCCATCAACTCAGAGCATGGGTGGAGCAAGCTCAGGTCTAGCTGCAGTAATTAGGCTGCAGGGCCAAGACCATGCAGGTGTGAGGATTAAGGCTGTCTGAGCTTCTGCTTGAGTGTAAATGTTGCCTTACTAAGTCAGCTAAAAGAAGGGACTGTTGGAAAGCTGGCTACCTGCTCAGGTCTGCTCAGGTATCTTGAGGTGGGTCTATTTCATGCTGGCTGTTGAAAAGAGTTGGTTACCACCTAGAGTCAGAATTGTAAAAGACTTACTTCAGTTCTCCTTCCTCTGCCACCCATGTGCTCCTCACACCTGGAGGTGAACAAAGAATGAAACACAATTTCTAACCTGTGCTGGAAATACGCCTTTCCTCTCACACAAAATGCTGAGTCTTTTATTAGTGCCCTTTGGGAGCTACAGGCTTCACTAATAGCAGGAAAATAAAAAATGCCAGAGAACACTCTGCCAGTGCTGCTCTTGTATTGCTGGAATGGTCTTTGGCATGGAGACAGGCTGGTACAAGTAACATTTTCCCAAGCCATTCCCAATTCAGAGACATCAAAGTTCAGGAGCCACTCTTGGGTTGAAGTTTGCATACAGCCTTCCTGTTTTGAAGACTAGAAGAGGTCAGTGGCATGGACAAAATCCCTTTGTGCCAGCTGGCATCAGAGAGCCATGCCAGACCTGGTGAGTAACTGTTATTGATGTAGCCACCATATCCACGTGAAGTGAGAGTTATTTTTATAACTGTATTATTGTGCAGAAGGGAAATGAGGTTGGAAAATGGAGGTCTCCATTCAAACAGATGCCAGCAATGCCAAGGTGTTTACCTTTGACATTGCAATTACAGTAGCATCCTGAGTGAAAAGAGAGAGAAGTGACATCTGGATCTCTCCCTTTCAGCTCCCCCAGATTCCAGCCTTCACACAGCCAAGGGAGAGAAACCTGTTCTAGGGTTGTCTGAGTGTGGCTGTAACTGCCTTGGGCAAGATGAAACAGAAGGTTTGCAATAAATCTAAGGGAACCTGAACTCAGACATTTTAAGACTTTCTTTCTTCACCTCTGGTACTCAATGTACAGTGCCAACCACCCAAGACCTTGAATTCTCAGAGCAGCCCCACATCTGCAGGTTTTATTGACTTCAGCTGACTTTGTGAAAATCAGATTTCAATTCCCTATGCGGAATTCCTGGAAAATAATGAAGAAAATATTAGCAGCTACTTTCAGAAATTTCGGGGGAGACTTCTATACAGCCTCCTACAGAGACTTTATGACAGAAGCAGAGAGAGAAGCTGCACCTCCTAGATCACAGCCAATTACCTCAACCACAAGACTATTCAACTTATTCCTAGTTTGTTTGTGACACAGGCCTGCTTCATTCTCTATCCATCACAGATACATTGGAAGAATCAGAAGTCTTGTGGAAAAACGGAGTAAGATGAAATAAATAGAGTGTCACATCCTGTATGTACTAAAGGTCAGACAGTGAAAGGTCTGTAGGCAATGTGTCAGCTCTGTCCAGCCTAGAGAAAAAGCAATGTTTAGGTTATGTTTAATTAACATGGACTAATTCATGTCAAAATTATATGTCTTATATCCACATCAAAAAAATGGGATGAATTTAAGCCCAGCTCGCTTAGTTCACGTTAACCACCTTTCCAGTATGGGCGAGGCTCCCACTCCCTGAAAAGTGTGTGATGAACAACTCTCTGTCTCTTGGTGCATGAGCCACTCTCAATTTAATGCAAATAAAAATCTGCAGTGTTAGAATACAGTATTAGTACTGCTTCAGCAGAGCGTGGCTGTCAGTTTTCCAGCTGCACTCATATTTATGCACATGTTGATGGAAATGGAGGTATTAATGTTACAGACAATGAAAAAGGAAAAATAGTAGCAAAGTAAAGTAAACAGGGATTATGGAATTTGCTTTGACCTCAGTTTCACCCAGAGGAAAAAGAATGATGCCTATGCAGTCATTAGAGTTGCTTCAGTAGTGGAGGACCAGTGTCACCAAAAGGCTCTCTTGAAAACGAATCACAGTCCCTAGGTAAGGTCACCTTCTCCACAACATTGTACCTGAAACAAAATCTGAGTCCATCCACTCAACAGCCTAAACTGCCTGTAATTCAGTGTATGGGGGTTAATCAGCATGGTCCTGCCAGTGGCCTCGGGGTCAGTTCTGCCCACAGGACATTTTCTCCACAGCACTGCCTGTTTCAAGAGGGACATCTGGTTGAGAGCCCATGAACAGTGGTGTTCCTGCCACTGCAGTGCCCAGCCAGGTCCTCAGTGCCCATGCTGGTGAGAAGAGACCGAGTTACAGTGACATGATTCAAAAAGGATCCCAAACATGGCTTCTGCGCCCTGTAGTCTGAGCCAGCTTTGGCAACCCGCTACAAGAACCCCTACCTCCCCTGATCCACCAACCAGAGCTGCAAGATTCTGGAGAAGCCCTGTCCTATCTCCTGCCTTCCCTCACACTGTCAGGTCCTTGCCTCTGCACAGGAGCTGCCTGAGTAGTAGCACTGGTTTACCCTGCTGAGCTCTTGCAATTCTGCTGTTTACAAGATACAGGTATGAAAAGCAAATCTGAGGCCCCATTAACCTCCCTGTAAACTCTGCAACTGCTAAAAGTACCCCAGAAATCCAGCACATGCCCCCCAGTAGCTGACATGTTGCCATGCCAATGCAGAAGCAGGAGTTAAATGGCTCAGAGGAGCTGGATATTCCTGCTCCTGGGGACGCGGTGCTGAGCTGTCACCCCTGGCCAGACAGGCACGATGTCATGCATCCCTTGCTGTGCCAAGAGCACACAGGAGCTTTGACTTTGGCCTTCTCTTTAAAAACAGAGGTGAAAAGCATACTACTTCACCAGATTGCCTCCATGCTGGAGCTGGGATCTTAGTCGGATCCCTCCCAGGAGCCCTTTCCTGAAAACGCACAAGTGTCACCTGTGCACACACAGACATCCCCTGAGATACACACGTGTCCTGTGTGTCAACAGCCTGCTGAGGCTGTGCAGCTGTGCCTGGCAGCCAAACTGTCCATCCCAGAGGTGTTAACACTGAATGTGGCTCCAGCTGCTCTGCAGTGACAACACAACCCTCCAGACCAGGACCCTCTGCAGCACTACTTTAGCATCCTAGATACACAGGGGTTTGCAACTTTTCCTGAACTAAGCATAAGAAGCATCATCTTCTTTCAAGATCCTACTTAGTTTCCTATCATATTTTGCATGAACAATTGAAAAAATTTGGAAGAAAGACTGTTTCAGACTGATTTGTCAACCACCCAAAGTTCAAAGCTATAGCTATCTCTTGCATTAAAATGTTCTGTTGTTCCCTAAGGAAGAATTTTTCATTTCTGATAGGGCTCGTGTCATATAAAAATTGCCAGTGAGAGTAAGCCTTTGAAAAATTATGTTTTATTCATTAATTATTTTCTCTCTTAACCTCTCTAAAGAAAATCAAAGGGTAAAAACTATGTTACGAAACTGCAACTTTGCTCTCTCTACTAGAAGTAAAAATGCTGTTATGCAGCACATTCTCCTTACTACTCTAAACCAGTCTTTATCTTAGAGGAAACTAAATCACTCATGGAAGATACTGGGTCTCAAATCTATATTTTTCCAAATGTATTTTCCTTATTTATCAAATTAAAGGGTCATGTGCATGGTAATGCCTAACCCACGATTCACATTAGGTTAGTTTTAAAATAATTTGCCATTTACATATGTTTTCACTAGATTGAAAATGTAAAACCCACATTTTATGTAATTCCAGAAATAAACAATAGAAAGAGTCACATATATCTCCCGGGTTTGGTTCAGCAGGCCTGCACTAGATCCTTGTGCCTCGGAAAGTGATATGTTTTCAATGGTGAAGGGTTAAAAGAGGATACCAAACTATCTTCTGGAAATCATTAACTTACAAAGCCCCAAGAAGATAAAAGTTTCCATTTTCTAAAATGTAAATCTAAAACATATTCATTAGTATTGCAAAACAAACATGCAAATCGTCACCACTTGAAAAGCTCAGCTAAATATGTACAAGGGCAATACCCAAAAATACATCTGGTCCTCGGTTAGAAAACTTGCCTTTTTGGTTTTATCTAAAGAGCTTGTCTGTCTTCCATGGTTGGCTCCCTGGATTATTGCAATTCATAATAAGCCTTTTAGCTAAGGATGAAATAAACAAAGATAAAGTCTACGTCCTAGTTTTAAATGGTCCAGATGGGATGATTTTTCCATATGTTTAGCACACCAAATGTTTATTAATCATTGCTAGCAGAACTCCAAAAATTGCAAGAGCTTATTAAAGAGGGAAGGGTATAAAATTTACAGTTTGTATCATTTTGCCCACCTTCTTAATCCTCCACTAATACAGGGTGTGATTTTGTACCGACTGAGGTTCTGTGTGTGTGTGAGCAAGGTTGTGCCTCTGTGTGTGTGTGCAGTCGTTACAAGGCAGGGAATTTCAGTTAACTGATCAAGAGAAGGTTTTGTGCCCTAATTTGGATACAGTATCAGTCATGAGGAATGTGTTACATCATAACAATGACAGTGTGGGTAAAACTGGCAGAACTTGACTCGTTCCTCATCAGAGTGATTTACTTAGTGTCTGGCAATCTGTTTTTCACATGATGTTTGTTTCCCATAAACAGTTTCAACATGGGAGAGTATGGTGTCAAGATAACACGCATATCATCAGTCATTGCAGAACATCTACATGGGCTGCCAAGAAAATGAGACTCTTTTATCTCTAGCTCCTCTAAGTGCTTGTGTTTTAGTGATTGTTTCTCATAAGGTGCATGATTGTTTCCTGAAACCTGACCATCAGCAGCTCCATTATGTTGTCACCTCAACCTGAGCTGAAGTCTATCACGGGAGCAGGGCTGCCAGGAGGAATGGGGGTAAGGCTGTGGAGAGACTGTCTTCCAGAGGCGCTAGGAAAACAGTGCTTAGAAAGTAGCACAACAATAGAGAGACTGGGAGTTAAACCACAGGCAAGCACTGAACAATCTGTGAGAGGTGCATTGCACCACACTGTTTTCCTGTGACCTTTCAAATCAAAGGCTTTTGGTATTAGTCAGATAGGAGATGAAGTTTTCCGTCGCATTTTGTGTGTATTCCTTGTACTTAAAAACATTCTACATTTGAAAGAAGCAGGATGAACACAGCTTCAAATAGCAAGGAGGCAGCTAACAACTGAATCTCAAGGCATGTTTTGATGGAATGTAGCCATGACTTGAAATACAAACAACAGAAAATAAGACTACAATCCTATCATTTTAATGTCATAACTCGCCATTTTATTCAAGATAACTTACAGGAGCTTTGGAGTAGATTTATCTCAACCAAACAGAACTGACTTACAGATAAATAAAGAGAATGCAATGTGTATTTCTGATTTGAAAGAAAGGTATTTTGAGTCCTGAACATGGCTGCAAAAAAAGTTTCCCCAAAACCAGAGGGGTGTCAGTAGTCTCCACACCTGATGAACACAGTTTTTCAGAATAGTTAGCCTGCCCAAGTCTCTGCTTCTGACTTAACAAAGGGAAATGGTGACTAAAAATGAGACTTCAGTGCTTCTGAAAACACTACCCCTTGTGGACTGCACAGCCAGTGTGTCTCGAGGCAGGGATGCTCTGAGTCACCTCACATCCCTTCCAGCCCTTTTTCCCTAAGATGCTGTGAGTTCCTCTGGACCTCTCTGGAGCAGTAATGGAGCTTGGCCGGCATGTCATTTATAAAAAGGAGTAAGCCTTTAAAGCATCCAGTCATGTCCTGGCACCTGCAGGAGAGCTAGCTGGATAAGAACCTCTGAGTGGATCTTAATCTTGGCAAAGGAAAAAATAAAACTTTGGACAAAAACAGTGCAGATCTGGTATGAAATCTCAACCCCATATGCCAGATGAAACAGAAAGTGCTCAGGACAACCTATTCAGAAATGTCTGCTTGGGCTCGAGGAAACCAGCAGCTGCAGTTGTCCAAAAGAGAAGCTTTTGGCTTGGCTTCTGATTAATTTCTATAGCCTCTACTTCTGGGGCTTAGAAATATCTTGGCATCTTCTGACTCCTCAATGTCCAAGAAGAACAAGACTCAATTTCCTATCCCAAAACATAGAATTGCTGATGCAAAAGTCAAGAAAAAATTACTATCATCTCTGGCACTGAAGCCAGAGATGAAATTCCTGTCAGCAAACTACAGTGCGGCCCAGATCAAGGTTTTATCCAGGCTACTCTGTGACTATTGCGTATAAATTATTACATATAAAATCTCCAGTCTGCTTGCAAAGCCCAGGGCCCTCTGACATGCAGAGCCAATCCATACTGGCCCTAAAGAGCTCAGCCCTGTGCTGGGTGTCCCCAGCTGAGATGCAGTAACCAAAGGCAGTACCAGGAAGGGTGCAAGCAGAGGACTCTGAGAGCTCCCACGCAGGCCTGCAGCTGGCAGTGCCTGGTGGCAGTGCTTGGTCACTCTGTGCACAGACCGGCCACCTTTGCTTGTCACTTCCCTCTTTCCATCTCCTGGGGCAGAGCTGGACTGGGATACAACGTCAGCACTCTTTGCTGCACAGACCTTCTCTTCTACCTTCACATAATTTCTTGCCTGACAATGTCCTCACCCACCTTCTCTCATTCATTTCAGGAGTTGTCCTACCTCCACCCACATTCCAGCTGCTTCTCCCCCCACCACTCCCAAAACTTTTGGATCTTTACCTTCCTCGCTGCAACCCATCACTTTCCAGCTCAGCCCTCACACCAGCCCCTTCATCCAGTGTCCCCATTCCTGTCCATGAGGATCATCATTGTTCCACATGGTATTAGGGGATGGCTGTTTTCAATCCTTCCCTCCCATATTACCTCAGTGCCAGCAGTGGCACTGAGTGAGAGCCCAAGAGTCACAATCTCCGTGTTTTAAGCTCTGAATATCACAGTAGCCCCTGGAGATAAGAAAAGTAATTGCTTGGAAAGTCCTACTCCATCCAGGAATGGAATATGCCCAATACTTAATTCACATAGTGAAACAATCCTAGTTCAAAATTTCATTATAATCTACTAGGCCAAATGCAACAACACTTGCAAAAAAGCCAAGTTTCAAGTGAAACTGGACCAATTTACCATCTGGGGTGGAAAACTTCATTCTTCCTACTAAGTTTTGCTCTGCATCATGGGATTCACTGAAAGCCAAAAACAGAAGGTAAAGTCATAAGATAGAGACCTTCCTCAGTTGAACATAAGAAAAATTTGTGTGTTCCTATGCAGGTTATCTACAGTTCTGTGTCACTCTTCCTTTTCAGAAATTTTTTTGCAGGTGAAGACAGAACTGGTACAATGAATTAATTCTTATGTATGCTATAAAGGACTCAAACATACGATGCAGTAAACTGGCCACTGAATAACATATGTGAGCACAATTTGCATTAATAAAAGCAAAATGTTACAAAGGAACTGAATACCCAATCATTTGGGGATTTTGTCATTCCTTCCTGTGATTCTCTATAACAGCATGTTACAATTATTTGTCAAGACCTCCTAATTTTTCCCAGAGACAAAACCTCTGAGCCTCAGGCAAGCCTTGGCATTGCAGGCAGCCCAGAGATCCAACAAGATTTTGTACAAAGTTACTTCCCTATAATATCACCTGAGCACCAATGGAAAACCCACCACTGATCACAGTGAGCTGTGAAAAAACAAAAATGTCAGAGGAGCTGCAGAGCCACCTTTCCTTCCCCACATGGATTCTAAACTGAAATAGCTGCTTCAAGTAAAAGATGAAGAATTATCTCCAGCTGTTTCTGGTGAACAGCTATCTCAAAGAAGTGATTTTGTAAGGCCCATTTCCAGTCTCTGTTACGTAGTGTTACTGTCAGCCTGAGTGCTTAAAAATTTTCTCCAGCGAGGGCTCCCCAAAATGACAATACAAAAGTCCTGCACTTTTAATTCCTTTTATGTGCCTGTTGATTTACAGCACTGCAAGTGTGGTACTTTGTGTTCACATTCCCAAGCTTTTCTCCACATGCAGGGGCTGGGATGAGCCCCTACCACAGGACTCCAGAAGAGCAAGAGGTCCAGATGTTGAGACTGTAGCATAGGGGTTGTTGACACAATAAGCCTCATCTCTGCTGTCCCTCAGTTCCTGATTATTACATATTATATAGATATATTATGTAGATATATATTATTTCCACTGATGTTATGCTCCCTTACCTGGATGTAATTAATTTCACTGCAAAAAGAGCTACCTGACTACCAAAAATCTTATCTTTGTTCAGAAGGTCTCCTGGTTTCTCAGGATTTGTGTGTGTGTCTCTTTTTCCTAACTCCACCTAAGATGTTAATATTTTCATGAGCTGGGCTCTGTCCCTTCTGATGGCCACTTAATTGGCAATGCTCTGATCATTTATCTGAACTTGGCAGCAAGTACTGTAGTTTTTGGCTGAAACAAAGTAGAAAAAGAGAAAGGATGAAAGCAAAGAGGTAGTGTATTTTTTTGGGTTGGGTTTTTTGGGGTTTTTTTGGGGGTTTTTTTTGTTGTTGTTTTTTTTTTTTTTTCCCCCAGAAGCTGTCTTACCCACTTACCTGGGTTCACATCCTGTCCTCCATCCTGCCAGAAGTTTTCAAACTCATACCTTATTCTCCTCCCTTATTCTCTGCATCCAGCAGATTAAAGGCTGGTTGGCACAAGGACACAAGGAGTCTTCCTGACATTGCCCAGTTTTGGAAAGCGGTGCCTGAGTGGAGGTGTTAAGGCATCCCCTTGGGCTTGAAAGACACAGGTATTGTCCCCTGGCCCCAGATACCTTCGTGTGGGTGACAGAAGAAATGCCAAATCTGCCTTTTCATCCTGTATTTTCAGTGCTTCTACAAACATTCTCAGATTAAGACCTGGGCTGCACAGAGAAGCAAAACCAGCTCTGATTGAGCTGACTTGAACCATGCCACTTTACATGTGTTGAAGTGTTACTTTTTAATCAAGCACTAGGACTTACTCCCGTCCTGGGAGTGATCTCACATATCCAAATGATACTCCTTCTGCCTCAGACTCCCAACGTACAAAAAATGTATCACTGAAAGAGAAGAGTGACTAATACGGGGATGTAAGTAATTTGTGTGCAAATAGCATGCAAAGAGCAGGACTGAGACTGTGTCTGAAGCCAAGTGTTCCATAAGTCAAGTCATACGGAGTGGGAAGTGATAAAGGGTGTGACCCATGAGAAAAAAGTCTAAACTAATTAGGAGGATCTCCTGCTGAATGATATGTGGAAGACTTGACATTTAAAAAGGGGAATGATCTGTTTCAAGCATCACTACCATGCAAGGGGTGCTCACAGCCTGTTTGCTCCAAATATGCTTTTTGAAATACTTATTCCAGATCAGTCCCTGCTTTGATCATTTTTACAGAAACACCCTTTTGCTTTATATCAAATTTGGAAATTGACAGCCTTGGCCTTCATTTCCTGGTATGAGTCTCCCAGCACCAGACATCATCATGGCAACACCCCTTAATCTTAATGCTCCTGGGACTGTGACTAATGAAACAGAGGCGAGTAATAAGTTTTTAGGCCAAATAAATTATTAAGATTGCCTACCCTGACCTCCTCTGTGCTGCATGCCACAGAGTCCCAAGCAGAGACTGAGTCCAGCACAAGAAGGTCTCTTTAGAAAGGAAACAGGAGCAGTGAGGCTCTGTGAGAGAGCTGCTCCAGTGGCTGGCCACGGAGGCAGTGCTCCCTGCCCTCCAGCAGCGCTGGGTGGGCAGGAAGAGGGAGTGGCTGCAAAGAGCAACAGCAGAGCAGGAGTGTAGCTGGATGACACACACAGGTTGGCGAAGATCAGTTTGGTTTGGATGCTGTTGTTTTCAGAGGTTGAGGCTCCATAGGACAGAAGTCTTCCAAATGGAACATCCATGTCAGAAGTCCACCTCAGGTACAGCAAATCTGTGACCCTTGAAAACTAAAATGCTGTTCAAAATCCACAGTTGTTCTGTGCTAGAAATGGGGGGTGACAAGGCTCCTCCCCACTGAGGGGACAGCCCTTCCTTGCCTACATTAATCCAAGCCACAAGAGGATATTTTCATTCATGAATCTTCAGAAAGGTTTTAAGGAGATAAATCTTAAAGAGAGAACAACAAGTTACTAAAGCCAGGTTGGCTCTCAGAACTCATGTCCCAAAAATATTGCACAGATTTTCTCACTAGTAGTATTTTTCTAGAAGCAGTGGAATTTGTGCATGGAAAGTGGTATGGAAGTACAAAACCTTACTCACAGACGTGTGGCGTTTGCAGTCATACCTGATCCTTCCACTGAGCGCAGCCGAGCTGAGCTGCTCTTGGCACTGGTGGGAGGTTGGACCTCTGGAGGCAGATGAAGATCTTCTGACACTGGCTCCAGTGACTCCAGCTGCTGCACATGGTGCTCAGCAGGATGCAAATCGGGGTGCTGTAGGTGAACTTGACCGTGGTCTTCCCCAAAGAGACCTGATCTGGATTTCAGGAAACCATCACCATCATTTTCCTTATAAAAAAAAAGTAAATACAAAAGACTGCTTAAAACCCCAGTCGTTACCAGAATAGAAGCATAATCTTTAAAATTACAAATATGTACATAATTGCACAGTCCTGATTATAGCTTTCTGTGTTTGCCTGGCTACAGATCTGACAACTTTGGGAGACCTTGGGCACTCAGATTGCTTTTTTTTAATCAGATCACTGACTTAAGTGTGTGCATATAAAGTCCTTGGAGCCTAAGTTTAGTGACCTATTTTTGAAAATCTTGTTCTGTTTGCACCCAAGCAAAATTACCAACAGTACAACACAAAGGGCTCTTATAGCTGGACCAAACACAGAGAAAAACTTGAATTCTCATAATAGGTACTCAGAGGCAATTAATCCCCAAGCCAACAGCTGTAGAAGATGCCACTCTGAATTCAGAATGCATATGTTTCACCCATTTAATTACTAATCCACTAATGCCATGTTATGTTGAGTGACTGCTAAAAGTCTCTCCTCCTCAGTATGGCACCCACCCTCTCTTTACCTTCAGCTATCATCAGTCTCAGAACATCCTAAGGCAAGGCAGGATTTCCACATGCTGTCTTTGGATGAAAGCTTCTCCCCAAAGATGAAGAGGACCCCAGGGCATTTCAGCATCCTGGGCAGCTCATTACACAGACTTCCCTCTGCCCTCTCCAGTCTTCTCTGCCAGCAAGAACCTGGCAGAAGATCCAGAGGGTTGCTGTGAAGTCAGCAGAGGCAGCATCCGCAGCCTCCCGGACCGCACAAGGACCGGGGGTCCAGGGAGGATTCCCGCTTAATCCTCACTGAAGGGGGAAGAACAATTTTAGTGCATAGTAAAGCATTTGTTTAATTCCTCTTAGGTGCATGGTGCATTTTAATGAATAAAATATTGGATTACCTCATATAAACAAAGTTTAACACAATCATGAATCGAGGCCTGAGAGTGCTCTCTGCAAGGTCCGAAATTGCCTTTGGGAAACTGGCAATGTTTGGCATTTCCTGACTGTATATATTTTATGGAGTATATTATTCACAAACATAAAATGTGCATTAAATAAAGGTAAAACTGTGTCCAAAGCAGTGGGGTCATTAAAGATCCCATGGCACTTTATACTTATTGCGGGTGTTAGCCCTGGCCTTCTGGCCAAAATCAATTTGGCAATTACAGGCTGTTTGCCTGAATTCCCAAGAAGCTTCAGTCAGATGCCATATTCCTTGCTTCCTCCTGAGACTATTGAGTAGCAGCATTGTGTGCTGCTCAACAGTTTCTGTGTTTCATCTTTTAAATGTCTGTACAGGCCATGTCAGAAATGGGAAAAGCTAGAAAAAGTAGTAGGACACTTGGAAGGTTTTGTTTGTCTTGGGAGGATCTTTGTGGGGTTGGGGTTTTTTTTGCTATTTTGGTTTGGGTTTTTTGGTTTTTGGTTGGTTGTTGGTTTGTTTTTTTTTTTTTTTNTCATTTAATATCTCACTATTGTCACTTTTGCTACCTGCTGTACATTTAACCTCTCTGGCCCTAATTTCTTTTCTTGTTTTTGGTTTTTGCTTTGTTTTTTGTAATTTTTATTTATTTAGTTTAAAAGTAAAACTGAAGAGAATTAAGACATCCCCAAAAATAAGGATCTAGCTAATCTGCAGCCACATTGGAAAAATATGGTTACAAAATGTTCTTCAGCCCTGACCCAGTTACAACCTGAATTTAATTTGCTGCTTACATTGCCCATGGCTGTACTGCATCTCAGGAGCATGTTATTCACATGATAGGGTCTGATCCAACACCCATTCCTTTCTGTGCGAGTCAGACTCTGCTGCTAATGAGGATGGCATAATTCTCTCCTCGTCGTTATGGCTGCAATCGTGTGCCAGAGGTTACATGTTCCCTTCAGGCACATGCTTTTAAAGAAAGAGTTTATTGTGCACTTTGGTGGAATCTGGAGCTGAAGCACAGAAGCCATATGTCAGGGGCTAGCTGTTTTTATATGGAGGCTTGCCATAGTTACAGCTGTAGGTAATTATTACAAATAATAATGACTAACATTTATGTAACAGCTTTCTCCAAGCATCTCAAATCACTCAGTAAGCCTTATATATTGATTACAAATCCTGAGCCAAGTTCTACTTTCATTCACATGTGCACAACGTCGATGGTAATCTCCACTGGGATTAACATACGTAGCTGAGGGCAGAAGTTGGTCCTGTGCATACATGTGTGCACAAGTGCAATGTATATACACTCACTTAGGTAGGGATATAGAGACTGGTTCACTTGCTGGCTGAAAACTGGAGCCATGATACAATCTGAGCAACATTCAGCAACAGCAAAAGCAAGTTGGGATTAATAAATATTTCCACAGAACAGTTTTCTTTGGAAAATTGGGCCTTGTTTTAATCAAAAAATTTCTTTTGGGCAAATAAACCAATCTCCAAAGAAATCAGAAAGAAAGGAGTTGGTCTCTGTTCTTGGTTTGTTTTTTTTTTGTTTTTTTTTTTCCTGAAAAACTAAATATCTTTAGCATATCAAAACAAGATATTTGCATATTACCAGAGTAAAATGTATTTCCCAAGATGAAAATAAAACACTGTGACATGTCTTAATGATTTCTTTATTTTTTTCCCTTGATGAATGATCTGTGAGAAAACAAAGAACTAACTTTCTCATTGACAACAAAAACAAATCTGGAGGAGTCAAATTTCCCATGAAAAGAAATTCTGTTCTACAACCAGATCTCCTCAGCTAAGAGATCAGAACAAAGACAATGACCCTGAAGCCTTTGTTCTCTGATGTTTACATAAACCAGGAGAAGTGGACAGAGGAGCCTTTGCATCATCTTTCAACTTCCCACCACCTGTGAGTTTGGTTTAGCAAAAGTTTGCACCTGCAGGTTGTTCTAATTCTTGCATGCTAGTAAAAGAAGAAAGCAAACTGGTTTTGAATGAAGCTCTTATATAGGAGAATTTTGGACGAGTGGAACAAAATCACCATAATTATGAGTTAATCAAGAAGCTGAAATAAGCAATCCATCTCCTGAGAAAAGTCCAGCAGTGAAAATTTTCTTTAGCATTGTAAGAGGCCTCCAGTTCCAGGCTAACCCAGGAAGACAAGAGTCAGGATGTGAATATACGGCACTGTTTCCTACCACATGTGTTTTTTGAGATTTTCAATACCTGTATAGAGCAGGCACAAGACTGCTATCCAACAGAAAGGAAAGGTTGAGTGACATGGCAGCAGACAAATGTAACAAGTTTCAAGATTCTGGACAGCTTCAGAAACCATAATCAAAGAACACAAATCATTGAGACAAAAAGTGCAAAGTATTTACTCTGATGGAATGATAAGAACACAGATTCTGCAGCAAGTTGCCTTTTACAATATCCATTAAAATGAACAGCACTGAAGTATTTATTTTAGAAATTAAAAAGCACCCCAGTGAATTATTCATCTCTTTCTCTGACTTTAGAGGAGACAGCATGGTACAGCACAGCTTGTTGTAATACACAACAGCATTTTGATCTGCAGATTTAAAGAATTTCAGATTGCTTAGAGATACATGAGGCTCCGTGGTGGTATGTAGCATAATTTCTCACACAGTCTAACCACTGGAACAACTCTTGCCTTAGAGGAGGTAAGTGGTAATGTGAAACATGTTGTTTCCTATTGTGAAGTTTTAAAGAAATACATTACATGCAAATAATTATACTTTTTCCTTCATTAATATTCTAGTTAAATATATGCTACTAACAGGCAGCTCTGGGACAGTTTAGACAGCTTGGCTGATACATAATAAAAACAAGGGTCCTTGCTAAATCATGCATTGAAGTTTTTCATAAGAATAATTCCACTGATTTCAGAAGAATTTCTCTTTATTTACTGAGGTACATCTGACAAGAGAATCAGGCTCAAAGTAATTCTATTGACAGTTTGAAAATGCTCACTCTAATCTCCACAGAGAAACATAATAGTTGAGATTTCCATTTTAAAAAATATCTGTTTTGATGAAATACAAAAGCATATGCTTTAACAAGCTGCTGCACCATTTTCAATCAGCACAAAAGCACAGATCACATTTTAGAAAGGTATTGTGAAATATTTTTAATGAAACTTGCACAAAAGTTCACCCTCTGAGAAAACTCAGTCTACCAGACTAATACATCAATAGAAAATAAAATGAAACATGAAAACAAACTCTAGTCAGATGACGATAGGAAATGTTAGCTAGCCTAGAGGAATGGAAAGGCTTGGAATTTAATGCAAAATTTAACTCTTCTTTTGACACAGGCAATTATCAATGCTTCTTTGGTTACAAACTCTACTGACATAGAGGCTATTTGTTGAGGAGTTGGGTGTAAAATAAATCATTCTGGGAAAGCTCTCACATCTTTGGCAGGCCTGAAAAATCAGGTCAGCTATTAAGGACTATAAATATAGGTCTGTCTCCATTCTGGATTTTTTTTTTCCACCATCCTTGTACTCAAATCATCCATACAAAAGTATATCTTCTTCCTACAGTCTTTCTGGCTGCATTTCTCTTCTGGCTGTTTAAGTCACTTAATGCAGCATTTTTACTTCTGCAGCCACTGCCTAGATCCTTGTCTGCCCTTGTGAAAGAAGGTGATATCCCAGGAGCTTTATTCTATCTTTTCTGCATTTGAATCTCAATTAAAAAAGCAATCTGTCATAAGACATTAAGTGGGACCAGTGCAGAGGGCTCAGGCCTAATATTAATCACCTGAAAGGGCACTTCAGGGGCTGATCCTGCTAAGGATCTGCAGTGGGATATGTTGTAGGATTGGGCTGAGCCCCTTTGCTTTTACAGGACCACCAGCACGCACTCGGCAAAGTCCTTCATCCTGAAGATCCTCAGTTTTCCAGATGTGAAATGTGAAAAGAAGATCTTCCATTATTATTATTAGCCTAGGCCTCTCCTACCAGTTTTGATATAAAATTTTCAGGGGGAATTCATTCTTATTGAATGTCTGAGCTGCACTCCACACAATGAAGCCCCCAGTCTCCAGTGGTTCCTGTTGTAATACAAATAAACTATAGTGATAAATATGTCTCTCAAGGAACAAGTTTCCCTGAGTCAATGGAGTTCAGAGCAGCCCCCTTAGGCAAATTCACCCTTTCATGCTTAGCATTTAAAACTCATTTTATGAGCTGGTTATACGTTTATAATGTTTAATCTTTGCCTAATACTTTTTATGGGGTCCTTGTGGATGAAGGGTACACTTTGAGGGAAGTCAGGCTATGTGAAAACTGCTTACAAGAGCTGGAAGGAATGGTTAGCTGAGAACTGGGGAATAATCCTGTAGATCCTTAACACCAGAACTTGAAAATGAGGGAATTATGGCTCCTTTCTGTTATTCTGCAATTTTTTTCCCAGCTTCTGGTTTGAGCCATGAATGTTTCCCTATAGCCAAGGTAGATAGGCTAATGGCTGGATGGCCCATACCATTTTTATACTGTCTCATAATAAAACCAACATTAACTTGCCTTCTCAAAACCTTAACTGACTGCAGTGAGGATATTCAGCCCTTGAAACTCCCACTGACTGTTGCTGGAGGCACCCACACAGGAGGCTGACCTTTAATCCTATTGCACTGCTTCAAGGTAACTCTGTTCACTGAGCTTTGCAGTGGCTGGCTCTCATGGAAGTACCTCTATAATATTTGCTAGCTATGAAATGTTATTCTTTTTAACTCAAAGGAAATAAATTTGTGCTTTCTGTAGGGGGTCTGGGGAGTTTTGGGTCTGTCAGTGCCTACTGATGACCTATGGCACCATCACTCATCTGCACAGAAGTCTTCCTACTTCTTCTTCATCCCATCCTTTCTGGACCTCCTCTGAGCCTGAATCAGCTCTCCAAGGACAAAAGCAAAGCTCAGCTCCTAGAAAAAAAGGAAATCCCTGGTGATTTCAAGAGACTTAGGGTCATGGTCTCTGAACTTCTCTTTGCCTTTACTTCTGTGTGCTAATCTCTGTAGATAAAAACATTTGTTCCCACATGCTGGATGACTTTCAGTACATGCACCCATGAACACCCTCTATCCACCTTCACAGAAAAACAGTCCCTTGCTGCTTTCTACCCCACACAAGCTTCTTGCTACAGTGCCTCTTCACAGAGCTTTGTAAAAACCAGCAACCCCTCATGGTAGAGGGGCTCTGCCAACCCTCCAAAGGCTCAGGGCTAACAGAATGGAGCCCTGTAAAATGTGCCTTCTCAGAGCACTCCAAAACATCCACAAATTTACCATCAGAACCCAGGGAAAAGGCTGGCATTACCCAGGGCTGACACTGAGCTGGCACTCCCAGCCAGAGGAGTACAGAGGCATTGGGCCATGTGAGCCCTGATCTGCCGTGCATTGGGGCTCGCTGCTCACATTGCTCATTAGGGTCACCATGTGAACACTGCAAGACCTTCTTTGTTCTACCCAAGTGCAGACCACTGGCATAAAAAAGTTATATTTTGAGAAAAATATATTGGAGCAGGCTGTCTTTTATGAAAAACAAGTCATTATTTCAAACAGTTGCTTTGCAGAGCAGGTGCCTCTGCCTCATCGGGTATCAAGCTCAGCTAATGTTTTGATTGCAAATAAACATCTGCCTTGCTTTTAACTCACTCACACTGACAGTTCCCTGTAGCCATTTGCAGCACAATGTGGTGTGAAATCATCCATGTGAACTGGAAATCTTAATTGTTACTCTTGTCGCTCTCAGTCAGCACTGCAGGCTGATACTTCACACCAAGTGACACTAGTAATGGACAAAAACGTGAGGTACTGGTATTTATCTGATACAGTGGCAAGGCCCTGAATACTCATTCAAGATGTCGACCTGAACAAAAACAAAAAAGAAATTATTTGGATGATGATTCAAATCAAAGGCTCCAAAAACCACAGAGATTATTTACACTGTAGAAAAACCTTTTTGGCCTGCTTAGTACTTTTAATCAATTTTCCTTGTACTGTAGTCACAGGGTTGTGATGGATAGTAATTATTTCAGTCCTTAATACAGACTTCAGCCCCCCTCCTTTTTCTCCTCCCTCAGAAAAAAAGTTATAGGTAGTAATTTTCCTTCATTGGCTAACACATGGCTGTGTGTGAAGAATACTCTGGATATCCAGCACGATGTAGGCTTTGATGGATGGAAATAAAAGATCATTCTCTGCAAGCTGGAGCTGAAATGTTAGCCTTTGAGAGCAAAGGTTATTTTATCAGGAAATAAATCAGAGCCCTCTTTCATTACTGTTTTTTTCCATGCTCATCTCAGTGATGACTAGGGTGTGTGTTCAGACCACAGGAATCTGAAGAACCACCCAGTCGCTTCATCAGTCCTAGAAGACGACAGGGCCCAGAGTGAGAGCTGCACCATCCTGGATCCTTTTTTTTTTTTTTTTTTTTTTTTTTTCATTTGGTCTTATTTCTGTTTGTTTGTTTGGATGTTCTCATTTACAGGCTGGTGGTTACAGTTCATTCCATGGACTCTGAGCCAAGAGACGCTGGGTTTTTCTTCCAGCAGCCTGTCCCCTGTGCTGCCATGCCACGAGATGCCATCCCATGTTTCTTCCTGATCCATCCCCGGGGAGCAACCTTCCCCCAGGCTGTGGAAAGCACAGAGATCTCCTGCAGATCAACATCCATGGCCCTCCAGTGCTTTTCTTCAAGGAAGAGGCTTTGCTCTGCTGTCTGACACATCTCCCCTGGGCTCACAGCTCGCTGCCAGCTCCTTGCGTGTGGCACTGGGACCGTGTGCCAGCCACAGGGGTGGCTCCAAGGGATGTGGCTATGGAGCCTCCAGACCCCCACAGAGTGAGGGGACATGTTATTAGATCTTTCCTAGGGAGGCATGCAGGAAGGAATTGGACTCTGCCCCTGTGTCTAAAGCCAGGGGAAAAGGGGGCCTGACTGGAGTTGTGAGTTGGAGAGGAAGGAGGGGAGGGTTTGGGGAGACAAACACTGGATGGCAAGGGAGGAAGGCTCTGGGACAAGCCTGCACATGCATAAGCATCCCTCAGGGCGGGTGGCACAGGCTGCCAGCAGGGCAGAACAACAAGAGGCCATGGAGAAGCAGGGATGGGGTACAGGAGTGAGCAAGGAGGGTGAGCACAGGCCTTGCCAGCCCCATGAAGTATCCACAGCCCCAGGCCCACAATGCCTCCCTACATCAGTCCTCAAATAAACTGGGACACCACACCTTCAAGAAAAGATACAGCTATTTATAAGCATTCCAACTATGCCTTTGATGCTATTTCAAAACCCTAAGATATAATTTAGGGTTGCTTTTTTTTCTTTTTCTTTTTTTTTTTTTTTTAAGGGAAAAAAAAAAAAAGAGAGAGAGTATCAGAGAAGAGGGAAAAGAAAGAAGTTTAGAACCAGAAATACAGTCCTACCATTACATCTTACCTCTGACTTACAGGCCTACAGGTCCTACTCAGCCCCTGCCTTCCTGGCAATCAGACTTTTTAATTCACTGATTTAGCACCAAAATTTTATACAATTAAGTGTGTATTTCTTCCAAATATGAATTTTACAATTATCAGCTGCTAAACATACATCACCCATGCCCCTTCAGGAAACATAATAGATATCACCATTTTACAGATGGCAAAATTAAGACATCAACACACTAGGTGACATATCAAGTTTGCCAAAGCAAGCCCATGTCAGAGATAAGGTGAGAGCATGATTGCTTCATTTTCCGTTCTGATGCTAAATGCCACGCTTTTCTTTCTAATCTATCTTACTTCAACCTGGCAACAATTTTAAGTCTGACTGGAGAAATAAGATCTTCAAAATGAATGTCTCTCGGTGATCTCACTGAGACTCTTACTTTTTTACACTAAAATCCTGCCATGGATGGAGTTTTTTGTTTGCTCTTGACAATAGTGTAAATTATACATTGTCTTAATCATTGGACATACCCATCTTTTTGGATACTTCTCTGTTGTATTACACAGGTCATGAAGTAGTTGCAAGATCCAAGCTTTAGAAGTGTCATTGATCAAGATCCATGCTATAATATTATCCATGACAGAAGGTTTCTTTGGATAAAATAAGCAGAATTTATGCTGCTCCAAATGGGTCACCTCATCAAGACCTCTTTTGCTTGCCCATATTTTGCACAGCTTGGTTCACACTTGGTTGGTTATGAAGTCTCTGACTAGGCTTTGCAGGGGGAACAATCAACTTGTAAGGGGCAGCTCTGGCCTGGCCTCCTCAAATGAGGTGAGAGGAGTATCTGAACCAGCATTTCATCATCCTGAACACGCACATCAAATCTGATAAATTTTAAAAGGCAGCATTTTAACCATGGCTGTGACCTTTTTTGGTCCTGGCCTTGTGCCCATGATATCAGTCACATGCTATGAGAACAGCAGCTGGGTTTATCACAGCATACATTTTCTTCTATCTAATTACAGTCCTGAAGTCTAAATTATCTGCACAGCTTTGTTTGAAGTCTACAATGCCTGCTTTGAACATCCCTTAAACTTCCTGCCGGTCTTGCAAAATCTTTCTCTGATTGCTCTGGAGGGTTTCTCAAGGACCCAGCATACTGAGCAGGAGCCAACAAAGGCAGTGTCTTCAGGTAAGTGCAAGAGCAGAGTCTAATGTGCTGAAATTCAACTACAGTATGTCATGAGTACATTACAATATATTTATATCCTTTCACTCCAGAAGTGTAGTTTCAATTTTTCTCCTCCTTGAAGGCTTCTTTATGCTGCTCAGATGATACAAAAATAAATGTTTTAAGGCATCAGAGTCCTTCTGCTAGGAAACTTCATCCTTCCTTATAAAACAGCTTGCCTGCTGGCTTGGGAATGGTGTAATGACTCTGGCCCTCTCAAGCCAGTGACCCTGGAGGGAAGGAGGGAGAGCAATGGCAAGGACAGAGAAGGGGAAAGGCATGCATGGAGAGGGCAGCATGCAGAATATGAGGATACCCTGACACAGCTCAAAGGATGCTGCTCCAGGGCATCCATCAGAGTGTGTTGAATTGGCACAGCCTGGTTTTTGGTAGCAGGGGAGGGCCACAGAAGTGGCTTCTGTGAGAAGCTGCTAGAATCTTCCACCACGTCCGACAGAGCAATCTCTGATGGCTCTGAAAATAGACATGCTACTGGGCCAATTAGAGAGGTGATGACGTATTTAAGAATAAAATCAAAACAGCACAAACGTAGGTTTTTTCCCAGGGACAGCCCACGGCCTTACACCGTGGCCACCCCCACCGTGGCGAGGCCCGCAGTGACCCCTGCCAGCCACGGCGCCTCCCCTGCCCCGTGCCCCATGAGGGCGGCGTTGAACAGCGCCGCAGCCGCCGCGGCCTGCGTGAGGGCGGCGCTTTAGCCCGCCTGCAGGGAAACGTGGCGAACAACTCTCCAGTGCGGAACCTGAACGAGAGCAGCCTCTTGGCACTGCAGGATCCTGCAGGAATCTTTAAATTGGTGGAACTTGTTGTCCATGGCACCTAGGAGCAGCAGTTTTTATTCTGGTCAGAGAAGAGGAGGAAGTGAGGACATGTGAAGGAAAACAACACGGCGGCACCAAGGTCAGTGGAAAAGAAAGAGGGGGAGGAGGTGCTCCAAGCACTGGAGCCAAAATTCCTCTCCAAGCCAGAGTGAGGACTATGGTGGAACAAACTGAGCCCCATAATGCATGAAGTCCATAGGGGAGGCAGAGATCCACTCACAGCGTGTGGGAAAAATACTCACACCAGAGCAGGTGGATGCCAGAGAAAGCTGTGATCCAGTGGGAGACCCAAACAGAGAGAGAGGACCCCTGGTTCCAGAAATAGAGAGAGAGAGCCCTGGTTCCAAACTAGAGCAGCCTATCCTTAGAAGACTGCACCCCATGGATGAACGTCCCACACCACAACAGTTTTGGGAAGACTGTTTGCCCGTGGAAGGGACCCCAGGGCATAGCAGAGAAAAAACTCCTCTCCCTGAGCAAACAGAAGAGGATCTCAAGTGACGGATGAACTGACCAGAACACCCACATCCTCTCTCCCTGTGCTGTTGGTAGGAAGGAGGAAGGGCCTGAGGGGAAAAAAAAGGTATTTTAAAGGCATATTGCACTACTCATTATCGTCCTCTGACTCTGTTAATAATAAATTTACTTTATACCTTTAAATTCGAACTTATTTTGCCCCTTACAGTGTTTTCTCCCAATCCTTATCGCAACTAATGAGCCCTTCATTTATTTTTTTTCTTTTCCTCTCCTGTGCCCAGCTGAAAGCAAGAAAGGGGTGAGCAAATGACTTTCGTGAGTGTCTGACATTTGGCCAGTGTCAAGCCATGACACAGAGTCCAGGAGGTGCCCTGAAACCCTCGGAAATGCAGCCCTGCCTCCCGGCCTCACAGAGGATATTTGATCTATGCCATACTCTTGGTTGGGACTCCATACATAGCCTGAGTGCATCACTGAAGACATTATATTTAGCTGTACAGCACGGGGGAAGTTAGCAAAATATACTGTGAACAGAGTTCTTAAACACCGTTTTCAAAATGCCTTAAGGATTATTCACCTCATTTTAAATACATACTGTATTTGAAACCTGCTTAAATATATCTTTAACTGAAGACTGGACAAGTTCCAGCAAAGTCATCTATATAGTTGAGCAAATGATACTCAATTTATGACCATATGTTATTTTATTAAATAAAAAGCAACAAAAATTGTCATTGCCAAAGAGAAAAAGAAAATATCTTCCCAGAAAACATGTATTTACTTAGTATTATGGCTGCTATACAAGTTAAGAGAAGCCAAGACATTCAAAATCAAGGCTATCCTTTATGCTTTTACCCAGCAGCTATATGAGGTAAGAGTCAAGTGCCAGCCATAACTTGCATTTCTTGTCCAGCACTGGTTGATGTACCAATTTGTATGTTATGGCAACAGGCTTCATCTGTTCTTTCAAACCCTCTCCTGCTTTTGCAGTGCCTACAATAAACATCCAGAATTATCTTCTTCCTGACTCTTCTATCTTCCATCTTTTTTTAAGCCAGAACTGCTGCAGCTCAGCTGTCCCTGAGAGGGTGCCACTGCAGAGTTGTGGGGCTTGGCCCTCCCAAGCCCTTCGGTGGTGGGGGCAGTGCCTGACAGCCTGGCCCCAAACTCTAGACACACTTTCCTGGGAGAGGCAAAATCCCAGAGGCCTGAGGGATGGAGGGGTAGGATGGGGGCCAGGGGCTGGCTGCACCAAGGGGCCAATATGTCCTGGTACAGGGAGAGCCTCGAGCTGCTGCAGCAGCCTGTGGCCACACACCACAGGCAGGGGAACATGATGCATGTTCCTGCAGCTTTGGGCAGCTCCAGGCACCAGCTGCCTCCACCCAGCCTCTCTGGACTCAGATCCCTGGATTCACCTGCTCACTCAGAGTACACTCCAGGCCCTACAGGCAGTACCATGAAGATGATCCTTGCCCTGAGCAACGGTCAGATGGGCTTGCCCATACTTAGGATCCAGCAGGAAAGAGAGGAATGTATCCCCATAATTCAGGAGCACCCAGGCAAAGCTTAGGATTTCAAAAGTCCTGCCCAACCTTGTGATAAGGTGCCTAGAACCAAGAAGAGCTGAGTATCAGCCACAGCAGAAGTAGCTGGTGAGCCTCAGTCCACAAACTTCACTATTATTTACTGCACAGGTTGCATTAAACTAAACACCTGAGCCACAGAACATGACACCATCCTATCAAGTTCTGTGCAGCCTCAGAACTGAGGGATGATCCCCTCTCTGACAAGCATACTGGAAGGAGAACCTGACATTGTTCTTACAGATGAGCTCTGTTCATTTCTCTGAACCAGTACCACAACATACAAGCAAATAAGTTCCTGATATAATTTCCAGAGTTCCCTTGTCCACAATGTTTGTCCTCACAGCAGCACAAGGAGAGGAGAAAAGGATACATTCAGGGGTGGGTGTGGGAGAGGGAGGGAGTCCCCGACCGAGGGTTTGTAGGGTGAATGGCTTGTACTTGAATTCAGTGCATGCTGGCTGACAGGCTAGAGGACTAAAGGGTTGCATACCAAGTGGAATTAAGATGTGCTAGTTTTCCTAGCTCCCATAATTTTTAAAGAACGGAAAGAAAAAAAAAATTCTCGTGGAATTAATCTATTTCTTATGCTCATTGCAGCTGTGCTTAATTTACCCTCTGCTATTTCTCCCCTCTGATCGAGGAATGCTGTATCCGTACATTCATATTTCCCCTTAAAATCCCTGTGTTGAGCAGAGCTTTTCTTAATTGCTTTAATATGCTGCATTCTGGGATGGGAGAAGCTGATCCAGAGTGACAACTGCTCCTTGTCCCCCAGCAGCACTGCAGCCCCTGCCCCCTGTCCCCCAGGCTGTGGTGCAAACAGGCTCTGGCTGCAGCCCACGCTGGCCCATTTGACCCAGCTCTGCGTGTGCAAAGAAGCAACCACGTTATGAGCTTGACACAGGGACACCAAGCACCCTGCATCTAAGCCAGAATATTCCCCTCTGCCTGGCTCACTTTCATTCCTGGATTAAAAGGCGAGAGAGAGGCCTTTGGGCGGTCACATGGAACCCAGCATCCTGGCAAGACTGCCCAGCCGTGATTTAGCATCCAGCATGCCAGATGGACCAAGCCTGGAAGAACAGGGATGGGGCAACGCCAAGCCAACAAGGCAAGGGGAGCACAAATGGGAGAAACCAGGGAAGAGGAGGGAGATTCAGAGGAGTTTGAGGTTTTGTGTGTATGTGTTTGCCTTAACTTGGCTGCAGCCGGTTTCCATCTGAAGCCCCTCAGATAACCTGGGCTCTGCACTTAGATCTTGCATATCAGACAGGCTGCTAGACAGAGATCTGTGCTGCAGGCAGCCTAAACACTTGCCACAGGCTCTAATAACACAGGAAGACCTCTCTGCAGGCAGAACAAGAGCCTTCCACCACCAAGTTGCCTTGGCTGGACCAGTGACACCAGTATGTTAGCCCAGACCCAGAGCAGGGACACATCTTCTGCCACCTTCACCTGCCAGTTGCCGACTGACCCACCCTGCAGATGGGGTGTTGCAAGACTGTGAGAGTACTAGCTACCAAACCACAGCCCTGTTTTCTTCAAGTGAAAGGAGTTTCCATGAGTTGTCCCAGTGGTTTCATTTTTCTTGTCCTTGAAACAGTATCCCATACCCCAGACAATGTGTTATTCTGTTCAGCAGTACAGGAGTGTCAAGGAGGAAGGTACAGACCCCTCCTGAGGATGAACCACGGAGGGGTAATGTATCTAGACCCCTGCATAATGACCAGACTGAACATAACACAGCCCTTTGCCAAAATAATCACCCCATGTAGGCCAGTCTCATGTGCTGTGCAAGTCATTAGGTCTAACGTATGTGGCAGAACTGCTCAGCAAAATAGGAATTGCCTAACAATTTATGGGGGACAGAATGCTTATTCTATGCCATAACTTCCTCCTCATGGAAATTTCTCTGTAGGTATTTCTCCCCAACCATGTTCCCCTGCTGAAGATGCCCTGACCATTATTCAGCATCACGTGATGCCCTTTACTAGGAGTCTGTGGAGACAGCTCCTTCTCTGAAGTGTTTAGGATTCATTGCTCCCCTCTTTGAAAGCCACTTCAGGGAAGCTTGGGACAGATCATGTAGCAGGAATTTTTTTTTTTAAATTTTATTTTCCTATTCTGGCCTTTCCAGAGACGGCTGAACAACCATAAATAGACCAAACTCTTGGAAGGAAGGAAAAATAAAAGAAAGAGGCAGGCAAGATGATGATGTGAAGTTATGCAGTGAGACCAGGAAGCTGACAAAGAGGTAAATTATCTGGCCTTTTACAGAGATGGTCAATGGTGTACAAAAGCCCTGCCTTTGGCTTTGGTACAACCCACAAGCAGCAGTCCAGTGTCTGGAACAAGCTGGGCTGAGTCTCCTGGATGCCAGGGAACACTGGCACCACCATGCCCACTAACAGGCCATCCTGGGGTGTCCTCCTCTTGTGGCCACAGCTATGCTTCACCACCGTCTGGCTGGCTGCTGCTATTTATTCCATGATTTTCTAAAAATGTGCTCAACCTAGATGTCCAGACTCTTGCCAACCTCCTTCTTTAATAAAAGTAACAACAGCAAGGTATTGAAAATCACGAGGCATTTAGAAATATACAGACTCCTTTATGGGTGAAATAATCTAATAGACAAGCTGTTGTTAATTTACAGCCTCAATTTTCAGACACACTTCTTGAGTCAAAAGTACTTCCTGCTCCATAATTCCTACAGGGACACAGGTGGCCCAAATTGCAGTATACATCTACTGTACATTAAAATGTATTTCGGACTTAGCTTAAACATTTTTGAAATCTCAAGTTTATGTCTAGACTATTTTAATCAGCTAAATGTCATAATAAGCCATATGTTGGGCTTGATAGGTTACATATACCAGCACTGCTCATAAAGTATCAAAAGGTGTTTTTAAAAAGGAGTCTGTGTTTGTTTTACCAGGAAAATGGTGCTTTTAGTCAGTCGTATCAAACCTACTGGCAAAGTGCACAGGCTCTGACGTAACTACTGGGAAAGAGGGAGGCCAGGGTGGCCGCAGGGTGGGGAACAGAGATGGCTCAGTCCAGAACGGGCACAGGCCAGCTCTGCTGGCAGGGAGCCCTTCTCTCCTGCCCACTCGGGGCAGGCGGCTTCGCCCCGTGGAGCGGCTGCAGGCAGTCACCCACGCACCCCGGGGCTGTTTCTCTTTGAGGAGCATTCCTGGGCTGAAGTGGATGAATATTTTTTGCCAGACCCTTCCACGCAAGAGCGAAGGGCACCAGCCAGATCCTGAGCACCACTTTGCATCTGGTCTTACCTGTGTAGGGGGTGACTTGCTAGGGCAGAGCAGCGCTGGCAGGTTCTTTGGGTTACACCAGAGAAAGAGAGTTTTCACCAATAAAACTCTGCCATTACCAAATTAAATTAATTAAGCATAACTGCACAAAATCAACCATTCTTTCTCCAGAGATTTCGCTAGCATAAACCAGTAAAAATCAAAGTCTCTTTTCCTGAGCATTGTTAAGCCAAAACACCCAGCTTGGGAAATGACCCATGACTGAGGGATGCCTCATGCCAGAAGGACGGTTCCCCACCATGTAGGCTGAAAGGGATCCTCTGTTTGCTGTGAGCCACAGAGGGCCTATGGCACACAGACACGTAGCTTGGACTGGCTCCAGCAGCTGAGGATATACATGTGCACAAATTCATCACACTGTTGCATGAGATTATTTCCTTATGAAAAGCTGGCTCCCTTCTGGATGCAGAAATTCCCCTTCAGCTTCCAGCCACTGCCACAGGGAGGTCTTGCAGCCCCAACTCAGGCACCCTGACCACCAGAATGGCTATGGGCCATGCCATGCCCAGTGTCCCCCCAGGGCAGTATGACCATCCCCCTCATTCTATTCTCCTGACAGCCCTGGAGCAGAAGACTTTAATTGGAAAAACCACATATGGCCCTAGGAGACATATTTGTGTGTGTCCCAGTGGAGGAAATCCCAAGAGTTCTACATCTGGGCACTTACCTCTGGAGGTTCCCCAGGGACTGAATATACATACAGGAGAGCTTAAAGAGTATTGTAATTATAGTCTTTCCTCAGGAAAAACAGTCCATTCAGTGCACAGAGATCCCCAGGGGCAGCACCTGAATTGTGACTAAAAGCAGAGTAACCCTCTGGTTACCCCTTCATAGTTCCATGGGATGAGCCATTTGAGACAATAGCTAGAGTAACCCACAAACTGTACATCAACCCCTCTCACACTATTCCAATTCTTTGGCTCCTGGGTAATTTAGCCAGTCACTTTCCAGATGCAATTATTCTTCCTCCTTTTAACAAGCCTCCAGGGCAGGGGATGAGAGAGAAGTTGTCACGCTCTCCTTCTGCAGAGAGAGTGTACTTCCCCTGCAGAGTGAAATACAGTCCAGTGGGGTGAAACCATGAAGAAGCAGAGCATGCCCATGGTACCAGGTAAGAATACTTGCTTTTTTAAAAATATATTTTACTGTCAGTTTCTCCACCACAAAACATAAATCCTTATGGGATCCCTTTTTTCAGAGTTCCCCTGTTTGCCAGCAGTAAACATCTGAGAGCTGTTTTTATTCCCACAACAGTTTATTGCCATGCAAATACCATAATTTTCAGTCTCTACAAACAGAGAGAGATCGTCATCCACCCAGTTTGTTACTATACTTGCTGGGCAGAAGGATGTAGTAAAAGTCATGATTGCTCTTGATGTCCAAACTGGAATTCCAGTTTTTAACTCTTTCCCCACCTCTGCAAGCTTAGGGTTATTTCCTCTAATGCCAGCTAGTCAATTTGAACTCTGGTGTGAAAATCTACCCCACCTTCTCCGGGCTATGCTGAGCAGGAAGGAATAGGCACAGAGTTACTAAGACACGGTGGTAACTCATCAGCCTGTGGAAATTGGTACAGCTTCACTGAAGGTGTCATGCTGAAGATATGCAACATCAGGGCTTATGGCCTTAGTTCCAAAATAACAATGAGTCCATGGCCATGACCCACAGTTGGTCATTTCACTTCCTTCTCCCCCAGGCATACATCCAAGACCCTGTATCAGTGCAGTCTATGCCTGCCCAACACCTGCCAGTCTGTCTGTCTGTCTGTCTGTGCATGGACATGAGGAGTGAGCTTGCTTGCCCCAACAAGGAACTTTGGCATGTAGCACTGCAGGAAGGGACAAGGCCAGCTGGATTTAGGTGGCCTCTCAGGGTGCTATTGGTATAGACGGATCAGCCCCTTTTAAGAGAGGACATGCAAGCAAATGTTGTAATTCTGCAGCTGGATGACTGATTCCTAATATGGGTGAACAGGAATCAAGAAAAGAAAGCAGGAAGCATCTAGGAATAAAATGGAAAGAGTAGATAGTATCAGCTGAGTCTCTTTTCTCAGACATGTAGTTCATCTGGGCTGGGGACATCTAGTTTTCTGTAGAAGCAAATGGTGATACTAGAACAAGGATAAGGAATGGGATCTGTATTCATCAATAAAGAGATGATAAATTCTGTTGTTAAATTAGAGACACACTGAGCCTTGCCATCACAGTCACTAGGATTATGCATGAGTTTTCAGTCCCTCTGCCTGATAATGTTCTTTCTTGCTTTAACAGTTCAGTGTCACCGAGGCGATAATTGGTCCAGGTAGGATCAATCCATTTAATTAAGGCTCCTCTAATGCTTAATACAATGGTTCTTCTAATTCCTAATATATTCATCATGGAAATGACATGCCTCCAGAGACTTCCAAAATGTCAGTCCTGGCTATATCCTTAACGAGGGCCTAGAAAGAGCTTCCCAGTCCTAGGTCAAGACATGTAAAAGCCACAGCCTTTTCTTTCTGTGGGAAGAAAATCTGGGTGTGTTGGAAGGGGACAAGCAATGTCCCCTCTCATCTGGCTGAAGGGAAAACCAGGGCTGTGAGGCACCTGCTCTTCCTGCCTAAAATCAGCTCTACAGGGAAATCAGGCACTTATTAAGGAGACCCAGATCCCATTAACGAGTACATCCATCTTTCCTGTCAATTTGATGCACCACTTTGTTCCCAGATGAAGGGAGTTGAACACAGCTGTTACCTTGAAGGTCAAACTCTTAGTTCAGTCTTGCACCTGAACAGGCAAAGGACACTTCTCAGTGTGATCCTGCAATTATACTGAGACATCTCATCTAAACACTCTCACACGCATTCTTGACATGAAACATTTTCATAAGCACGTACATTTCTTTTATCACTGAAATGCTCTATGTGGCTTGTTTGGGGTCTTTTAAATCAAATCCTCATGCAAGGTGCTCTCATTTTTAATCTATTTCTCATTAAAAGTTGTTGATTTTTTTCCTAGAAGTAGCTTTGCTTTCATTTTTTTGAGGGTCTGTTGAGATTTCCTTTTTTAAACTTACAACAAGGATGATATTTTTAACAAGCAGTAATTATAAAACACAATACCTGATAGCTTCACAGACAGATGGATCACAAGAGAGTGTAACTGGAGGCGGGTAGGAAATTACACCCCTACCATTCACAGATGCCTCTGTTCCTTAGACAGAGACACTTCTTCTGATCCTTGAGAGCTCTTTAATCTAACAAGCACACAGGGAAGAAAATATCCTCTTCTACACTGAATATTGTTGACTACAGCTCTGTCAATCAGCACAAAACATTTCAATTAGGTTTTAGATAGTGGATTTTGACAAAACACTGGTAGACCAAAGTTTGTGCTGTTTGTACAAGTTGCTAAATGGTGTGATGCATTTTTCGTTATTTATCCAGTCCTGAATCAAAATCTCTATATTTCTAAAATATATGCTGCAGTTTCACCATAAATTGTTATGTTGGGAGCAGTTCTCATAGTACAAAATCTATGGCTAGTGCAATACTAGTCAAAACAGGAGTAAATTCAAAAGCAGCTTGGGACCACAAAGAGCAACCATTTTTTTGATGAGTTTTATGTTTTTAAGTACCAAAGTAGAAGGCTGCTAAGTCACTCAGGCATTTCTGAACATGCCTAAGTCTTGAGTAATCTCCAATGTTTCTGTACCATTTTTATTTCCAGAAATAACCTGTTCAGTTCTAGATGAAAGGCACACACCCACACAGAAGAGCACAGAGACACCAGTGGCGCCTCAGTCAGAGACAAGAAACCCTGTCCCAGCTCCCCAAGGCTGTCCCAGGAGAGCATCAGCCCCAGGGGCTAGGAAAGACCCAGGACCATGAGTCCACTGGGGCAAATCTCTGGGGTACTGCATAGGACAGGACTGACAAGAGGACAGGATTAGGTCATTTGTGCTGGGTTTGTGCATTTCTATCTGCTTTACTCCATGTTGCTTTCAGGCTGTGCACACAGGCATGTGTGTGCACTCGTGTGCCTACTGGGAGCACGTGCTCAGTGTCACTGCTGGCTGGGCCTGAGGCTGTGGAGCTGCAGCAGCTTCCCCTCTATGGGGCTACTGGTTTTGGCAACTTGTAATATAAATTTTGTGGGTATTTTCAGGCAAAGCTTGAAATTAAGCACCCATAACTCTTAAATTAATTGCTTAATGTCAGATTAAAATAAAGCATGAGCTGCAATGGTCATTAATAGAAGAACCATGGGGAAAGTGAATAACAATATCAGATCCTCTTAATAAAGCCACAGTATCTCCATTCCCAGCTCTGTCTTAAGCTGTTCTAGCAGTGAAAAAGATAGACATGATATGGAAAATGATGGAGGGAAGGTCACAAAGCAGGGAAGGGCACATCCTGGGAGGTCTGTCAGCTCTGTCAGGGCAGAGGACAATTAGATCAATGTAACACATTGTAAGCACATTTGTAAGAGTGTCCTGACCAAGCAGATCAGCCTTAAAGGGCCTGATGCCCTCCCAGGTTGCTGAACCCACTGACCCAGAACAGAGGCAATCAGGGAGGCAGCAGCACAGCCAGCAAGCAAGAAACCTGCAAGGAAAAACACAGCCAAGCCCAGAGCAAATCAGATGATGGTGTTTCTCCTGGTGTCTCCCCTAGACCAACACCAAACACATCCAAGAAGAAGCAGTTATAAAAATATCATTCACAAAATTAGACAAGGGGGAGGAGCAGAAGCAGAGGGAGTTACTGACAGCATCATCAGTCCAACAGACAGATGCCCAGACCTCTGCCATCCCCCACTAGGCTAGGTCTTTATTTGTTGGGTTGGTTAGTTGGTTGGCTTGCTTGTTTGTCTTGAAAATAATACCCTGTGGGTTTCTTTTTGTTCACCTTTTGGTTTTTCAGCCCTGAAGTTGAAAAACTCTCAAGTTTTTCTTAGAGCATTACTTACAAAACTGCCTTCTTCTAACACAAAAAGAAACCCCAGATTCTTCTCTGCTCACAGAAAATGATACTTAAAATATCAACATCAAGAGCCACACAAAAAAACTGCTGCACCATCATTTTTTCAATCGACTACAGGAAAGAGCACATTCCTACAGGGCAGGTGAGGAGGGTTCCCCTCTCATCTGCTCCTGTGACCAAAAAAATCCCAATTGCTCATCTGTGAGCAACAGTTTAGTTTTCCTTAGCTACAGGACAGGTAAGGTATGAAAAGAGTACAGAGGTCCAATGCTGTCTTCACCACCTCTGCTGCAAGCCATGCACTTGGCAGGGCAGAAAGATTTGGTCTTTGAGTAGATTTGCTGTTGCTATTATGAAGAATGGGCTGCAAAGTGCCTAAGGCAAAATAGCAGGATCCCTCTATTTTAAGGAATGTGTGTGTACACTGAGTGTATAAACCAGATCTGACATCCAAAGCAGCAGCAAAATTAAAAGAAAATGAAAAGAATGCTATTTATGACCGAAAAGAAAAATCACTTTAAGATTAGGTACAAGCAAAAGAGAGCCGGCAAACTATATAATCCTGTTGCCTTGTCTCTTCCAGTGTCTTGAAACAGCAACGAAAACGGCCATGACATCAATGTTTAAAATGCAGCACATGCCCCAAATGTTTTTACAGTGGCTGTTCACCAGCAGGGCTAAGCTCTACTGCAGCACAGCCAGGTTTATCACTCAGCCAGTTGCCCACAGAACGGGATGTGTGTACTGGAGAGATCAAATACTACAGACCATCAGCCACTCCTGAAAAAACTGGCCTGACCAAACAGATCAAAAGCCCAGTTATTAAGTGGTAACCTGCTCACTAATTACCCTTTTAACATGCAGTGATTGATTTACCTTTTCTTTATTGTAATCATACCATCACTCACCTTTCCTAGGTGGGTACCTTCGGCTCTGTTGCCCTGGGAACTGTGCAGGTGGAGCAGGAAGTGGGAGCCTCTCACTGCTACAGGACCAGCAGGTCTCAGCCTGAAGCCATGAGCTGTGCACTAAATATTGGCACATTACATCTTTTTGAGGCGAAAGCAGCTTTTCTTAGCATTTGCCCAAGACCTTGATTACAGGAATTAAGAGAGGGTAATGAAGTGATGTCAATCAGTCACTTCCCATGCTGTGCCCCAGCCCTGCACTCTGCTGTCAGACACCCAGTGCATCTGTCAACTCCTCCTCAGGGCAGGTTGGGATTTTGAGTTTAATCTGTGGCCACCAACTAACTACTGACCCCAGTGTCCATGGGCTGTCATTGATTGGACACAACAGAAAACAAACATCCCTAGAAAGACCCCACTGCTGGGGTACAGGGCAGCAGCAGCAGCACACAGTCCTCTGCAGGGCAAAGCCATGCTGACCAGTCTCCAGACAGTTTCATTGATCCCTAGGAAGGAGCTTGGTTTCCCTGTGAAGCAGCAAGCTCAGCAAACCAAGACCACACTGAGCTGGCCTTGAAGTCCAGCTCCTGTGAAACTTTTTCTTCCGCTGGGCTAGAAGAGAGCATCCAACTTTCAATTTCCTGCCTGCAGCCACTTTGAAGCTGGCCCATACAACTGAAGTGTATTTTTTTAATGTTAAATTAAAAAATTCCTACATTTAATACAGAAAAATTATAACAGATGCTGAAAGGTTTCTAATGTTTCACCTGAAATGCACACATTGGATTAAATCCTTGGATGCAACGTCTGAATGAATGTAGATCATTGTAAAGAAATATTTGCTAAATTAAAGTTTATATGAGAAAACCAGTGAAGGTGGATAACTGCAAAACAAGGCATGTAGGACTAGATAGGAACACAAATTCTACCTCAGCCACTTATCAATATCAAAGTACTTCAGACAGAAGTGATTATTTCAGGGAATATATGTAACAGCACATAAATCCTTCATCCATAGTGCCTCTGGTGCAGCCAAGTTCTAAAGAGTCATCCAGCTCAGCATTGCTCTGTGGGGCCCATGGGCAATCCACAATCCGAAAGGCACCAGAAGGTGGTCCAGGAACTGATTGCAGAAAAATAATTAAGAAACTAAACCAAAACACACACACAGCATCCCACGCAGTTGGCAGGCATTTATGTCAGTGCCTGCCTGCAGGCACTGCTCACTCCCTGGCTGCTGGTGCTCAGATCAAAAAACTTTGTAGGTCCTTTGATTTTAAAAGATTGAGAAACACTCGTTTAGCTTCTGTGAAATAGGGCAGAGCTCTGACTTGGGCTCCCAAGGCCTGAGTCTTCTCCCACTGAATCAGGAATGGCCACCTCCTCCCCACTGTTCCTCCATCACACAGAAACTACCAGCTGAATGTTCCCTGGCCAGTAACATGCAAAATATGCCTCTCAAATTCACTCAAAACTCTTACCCTGCTCCCAGCCCCATGGTCCCAGCCCTCTGTTGGTGGCACTACAGGGGCAGGACTGGACCCACTGTGCTGAGGTGCTGGGTGGGCAGTGCTACCACCCCAGAAGTGACATTGCTTCATCTGCCCTTGCAGAACCACCCCACCCATGATCACCCCATCCCAGGAGCATGACAAGAAATGCCTGACCCTGAAGAGCCTACAGGGCAATGGAGTTAAACCATAGCTACAGCTGGGAGATGCAGCTCATCCAGTAGCTAAATAAAAGGTGAAAGGATCCCATTATTCCTAAATTTGCCATCCTGACAAGCACCAAAGCTTGAAAAATAATAACATCTAGAAATATTTTCAGGTATGACAGACTCTGCAGTTTTCCAGTGAGCAATTTGCATGACCCTGGAGGAATTATTGGGTATGCATGTTTAGCTGATTGATAGATTTTATTAGTAAAGCAGATTTCTCTGTTGCAGTCTGTTCCAGTCTCCAAGTAGGAGTAAAAGAACATTGTTTCTCCCCAATAAGGAAACCATCATCTTATAACTGCCCAAATTTAAGAAAAATGTAGTTCATGGATTTTTTTTTTTTTAATTACCCTGTATTTAAAGAATTACCAGCAAGCACCTTGTTTCTCTTGTTGGGAGCTAACATCAAAAAATTGCCTGACAATTTTTCTAAGAGCCAAGAAAGGCAGCTAGTAATCATGTGGAGTTGTGTGGCCAAAGGTACATAAACTGGCTTCACATGGGACCAGCAGTAGATCAGATTGCATTGGGCGGAATGAAATAAAAAATCCCAGAAGTCTAGTTTCTTTGGAAATGTACCAAAACTGTCTAACCATACCAACCTGGCACATCGTATGTAAAAAGTGACTATTTCCTAGTACAGTATATGGGGTGTTTTATAGAAGTCAAAAAATCAGAATGGCCTTAGTCTGACATCGTAAACACAATATACTGTAATGTCATTGAGAGACTACTTGTTACCTACTTGTCCCAAGATTAATGCTGAAATTGAGCACACAGATCTACCTACAGTTTCCCCCTGAGCACAGACATGCCTGAAAAATCTCTTTGACATACAACTTGGAAATAGTTACAATAACTATGTAATAGTAGAAACCACTTCTGTTTAATTCACATATATTATTTACATTGGCCCAGGGAGTTTACAGCACTGGGAAGCAACACTAAGGGAATGACACCTTGTTGTGCAGCAAACCTTCTTGCTATCTGCAACACAGCTACCCTCCTGCTTGGTGTGACAGCAGGACTGTCTTTGGAGATACAGGTTGTTCTTTCTCCCCCAGCCCCTCCTCACCTGGGGCAGCATGGTAGGGACAGAGCCCACAGCAACCAGAGAAGGGAAAGCTGGTCTGCAGTGAGACAGCTCTTCAGCTTGGGCTGGTTTATCTGGTGCCATCCAAGAGGTAATTTTTGTCCCCCCTTTTCAAGACCAGGCCTGCAAAGGCAAGTCTGTGTGTAAACGGGTTGCAGATTCACAGGTGTCTGCATGCAGTTGATAAGGTTTAGGTTTTCATGATAATAACAGATGCAATTCTGCTGTGCTTCAGGTGCAGATGGAGGTTTGACAACAGGGAGGGAGTTGTCATTACAGCCCATGAGCCCAATCACAAACTGCAATTCTGAAAGTGACTACATCCTTAATCTATTCATATTTAGCATTTAGATTAGATTATCTCTTTTAACAGGCTACACTGTGTCTTGGAGTCAGTGCATCATTCTTGCTGAATTAGATATATTGTCTCCAATGTAACTTACAGATCACCAGCCGCCTGGAGGCACGAATCACTTAGTTTTCAATAATAAGAAGGAATGGTAATTAAAAGATGTTGCAGGAAAAAAATCGAACAAAATTTTATTCAAATCAAGGTTTCTTTAAATGCAAACCAATATTTGTTAAGATTATATTCTCAAATATAGCTTGTGAATTCCTAAAGGAAAACACTGTAACTTCAACTCTCATGTGAGAGACTGCTAGAGCCACAAAATATAAAACGAAACAACAACAGTTAGATTTGATGACATTTGCTCGAACTGCAGATACTAATCACCAGGTGTCCATAGGCATGCAGAAAAGATAGCAAAAAACAGTGAGAAAGCAGTAGGAAACCAGTATGATCAACTGACTTGTAAACAGCACAGGACCTAAACCTGGAAGCTTCTGCCCACAGCTCCTTGATGGCAGCTTTCAACACAACTTTATGTAGCTGCATCCTAGCGAGGGCAAATCAGTCGTGCTTGTAGCAAGAGAGTCTCCCACAGTTAATGGTTAATAGATTTGTGTGGTGATCCTTTTGGGTCCCTTCCAGCCCAGAATATTCTGTGATTCTGAATCTAATAAAGGTAGCCTTCCTTGCAAAAGTAATGCATGCAATGAGGAGTCTAAATTCTATTTATGACAGTTGCTCCTAAAGTGCAAAGGTATTTCTGAAAATGGGAGTCAGACACAAAGAGTTTCATGCTCTTCTTTTTGCCTTGTATGGTTATTAACTTGTAGCAATTAACTCGGCCGTGCTCCCGCTGGTGCCTCTCTCCCCAGCGAGCGTCAGTGGGTCTCACAGTTTGCTCTCCTCGCTGCATTCCTCAGCTGTACCAGATGTCAGTCCCTTCCCTTCCTTTGGAAGGGCTAAAAGCTCATGCTTAGAAGGTCCACAGCCCTTTCTAGCCTCTCCATGTCCATCTTGGGGTTTTTCTCCTTCTTTTGCCATGAAAGACAGAGCACAGAGGAGCTGAATCAAGTACGAGGTTTTTCAAGTTATCTGCTTGCTATTAGGTATCACTGTGCAGCACTGAATTATTTATTCCAGCTTCCTAGGCAGGTGTGTGGCAAATTTCCATACAGCTTTAATGGGAATCAGATTGCCAGCTTCAAACCCAAATTCTTCATCTGCACCACAGCATGACTGTGAAGTGTTGCTGAGCAAGGGCGGGGTGAACAGCTATGTAGGAACAGACCGCAGTCACAGCTGGGAGAAGTATGTGGGTCTCACTTAATAAAACTTGATAGAAAATATTTGTAGCTATTAAACAATATCGACAAAGGCACGATACACTTCATGTAACCAACATGATTGTCTCACTAAGATGGACACAATCTGGATTTGAGAGTTTGATAATCAGTGGCAACTCACTCCACTTTCAGAGCACATGGGAGCACACACACACCTGCTGGCAGACACAGGGGAGGGTGGCACAGCACAGCAAGAGCACTCCTTGCATGCAGACTTGCTTTATTCCCATTTCCAGGTGCAAATTCAGGGTTTTCAGAATATCACATGCCCAGCATGAAGAGGCGGGTCCCATCTACGTACAAAAGATATTGGATGAGCTGGGGAAAACGAGCTGGGACCCTCCACTCCTGTGTGGTCTCAGTGGAGGTACCAGGGGGATGTGCACTTGACTGACAGTCTGTGTGTACCTGAGCAGGTAACCCTGTGCCTCCTCTGCAGCTGGCAGAGCTCAGGGCACGACCATCCCACCCAAAAGTAGGTGCCTCCATCTGGTCCCCTGACCGTCACACACTTCACAGAGAGGTACCAGAAGAGCAGGTCCAACACAGGCAGCAGAAAGCTGAGATGCACCACTCTGGGGGCAAGTGATACACAAGAACCCTTGGCACGTGGTAGCCTCTAGATCAAAGCCAGCTTGTGTGGTCTCATCAAAGGGCTTGCACAGACCAGCAAGCAGCAATCCAGGCGGCATGGCAGCCAGGATCTCAGTGGTATTGCTGGATCTGCTCTGGGAGCAGGTAGTGGGATGCTCCCTGGGTGGTGGCTCCCAGCAGTGCTTCCCCTGCCAAGCTGATTGCTAAATATTTATCCTACCAACCCACAATCAGGAGAGTTTCATGAGGAACCATGGGATGCACTTTCTGCATAGCACGCTACAGACCCAGATGACCAAAAAAAACTCTAGCCAAAGAGCAAG
>VZRH01002141.1:59181-94717 GCA_013397555.1 Urocynchramus pylzowi
GGCCTGGCCTACCTCGGCCCCGGCCGGCCGCATGGCTCACCCCCTCCCCCACCCAGCTGGAGCTGGGCAGGGAGGTCAGCTCTGATCCCCCGCTGGACCCAAAGAGGAAGTTCCCCTGGGAATGCTCTGCTTTTAACCCCTGTGTGTTTTCAGAGGTGTATCCAGGTCCCTAGTGGCCACCCCAGGTGCCAATATTCACCTCTGGCCACTGATTGGTTTGACCACCACCTTCCCAAGAAACTTCCTTCCTCGTCAAACCACCACAGAGTCACAACATGGAGTTCAATACTGCTGCTGTCTCATCTGGATCCATCTCCAAATTAGATGTTTTCAAACCAGGATAACTACACTTGCAGATTGACTCAGTGAGCTGAGTATTGCAAACAGTGTGCAGCAGTGAAGGGGAAGCTCTGCAATACTTGTAAAGCTTATTCTGAAAGTGACTCACACACAAACAGAAATGGCACTCAATGGACAACAGCAAGATGGTGCTGGGGGATATGATGGGGTCGGGAGCCTTGGCAAAGGCTCTGATTTGCAGACATAAGTGGTGAGGACACATTCCAGTTCTTCAGAATAAAGTGTCATCTGTGAACTAATACCTGAGAAAAAAGTTTCCTGTTCCACCAAGAAAATTTTCACTTAGCATTGCCCTACACAGACACCTACTCTCTCTTCTCAGGTCACCAGCATAGTCTCACCACTTGCAGAAGATTGCTTGTCACAAGCTTCAGTCTGCTCACGTTCATATTTATAACTAGTTTGAGCTGCCTCCAGGCAGAAATCTTCCCACTCAGTAATATGAAAACCCACCTTTGCATCTGCCCTTAGTGTCTCCCTCACACATGGGCATCTCCTCAAGTTGATTTATTAGGGCAGATAAATAGCTCTGTGTCTTCCTAATTCCTTCCCTTTCCTCTCCCCCACCAAGACATTCCAAGATGATCCCCCTTTGCTTGCCCTCTTAGTGATCACCTTCCTACCTGTGCTTTTGAAACACATCCTGTTTTAAAGCTGGCCCCAGATCCACTGCCCTCTGACATGCCAGGCTGGACAAAGAACAGGCACTCACTTCCCCCAGTCCTCCCAGCAACCTCAGTGTCCTCCTGCCAAAACCACAACACTCACACCAATCCAAACCAAGAAACATGGACCTAAAGCAGGTTTTTCAAGCCTTCCATGTCAGAAATTATGCATATTCTTAATAGCCATTACTCTTGTTATAGCCCCTTTGGAGACTTCAGACTTCAATTCCTGTCTTTGGCAAAGCAGTCATGTCAGGGCAACCTGCGATGGGCACTCAGCTGGTGAACTACTAGAGAAAATCTTGGCCTGGAGATGACAAAGCTTTTCATGACCAGTGTGAATAAAATCATTCTTGCAAAGAAAAATTTAGAAGTTCAAAGCAAAGGTTATTAGAATGTAAGTTTTTTTTTTGCTATCCACAATTTGTGATGAAATCAGAAATGGCCCTGCTACTCCTGCATATATCACCCTCCAGTGATGAACAGGATTTGGGTTGAAAAGACCACAAGAAAGCAGAAGATCAAGGTACCTACTTGCCAGAAGTGTCTCCTTCTGTTAAGCAACTAGAGCAAACATCTCTGCCCAGCAGCCCACACAGGCTGTGTGCCAACAGCACACTCCATCTGCTCACAAACCACTGTGCTTTTGTAAATGGTCACACCTGAGGCTGCTTTTGTCACTTGGGGAAATCCATCTTTTTATCCCACTAGTTGTGGACACTTGTTCTTCACTAAAGTTAGCCCTCTTCAGCTCTGCAAACCCCAGTTCTCCTGGCTTTCTCACCTTCTCTTTCCCCTGCCTTTACCTCAGGCCCTGATGCCAGAGCATCTCATTCCCTGATGCACACACACACCTTCTCCAGCACAAGCCCAGCACTGCTGTTCCTGCTTTCACTGTGCTCTGCCCTCAGCACCTGCAGGGAAGAATTGGTAGAGCTTTATCACCAAAAGCAATGGGAAACTGCACTGAGAAATGGCATGGCCTAGCAGCACTTCCCAGCACTCATAATGAAAAACTATGCAGGAATTAGTGAGGCCTAAAAGATTTTTTTAAAATAAATTCTCTGTATCAGGGTCTCACAGAAGGTGGGTCTAGGCTTTTTTTTGCCACGCTGAGCAATAGAGATGGAGAAAAGCGTGAGTGGTCATCTCAGGGCACAGCACAGAAGTAGTTATGATCTTGAGATGAGAAGACTTCATTCAAAGGGACAAATAAAGCAATGAATTAAGGTATCCTGGTGGCAAAAGGGCTATTACATGTGAAATAAACAACTTTAATGAGGTTGCAACCCTGGATTTATAGTCCCATCTTCATGTGCAGGACTTCAGGTGCATAACTCCATTAGCACTAATGGGATGTGCACAATTAAAGCCCCATACAAGATGAGACTGCTGCTATTAAAATCAGCCATGAACAAGCTCTGAAGAAGTTCTCCCATTTAGCTCAGCAGAGTGATCAGAAAGAGAGCAGCTCGTTTGTAGCTGAGCTGATCACTTTGCAAGGTGCTCAAGTACGAGCACTTACTGTGAATGCTCTGTAGGGTGGATATGAATGGGTTGGATGCTACTCCTGCCCCTGGGCATTTTAGATTCCTCTGCTCTCCATGAATGGTCAGTAAAACTGCTGGCTTCAGTCCCCATCAACTCTTGCTTTCAAACTGGGGAGGTGTTGGCACAGAGGCTATCCTGAAACCTCCCTCCCTCTCGATTCCTTGGCAGGTGTCACAGCGTGTCCCCCGAGCTCGGGCCCGAGGCTGCCTGTGCCGTGCACAGCACACAGAAAGGAGTCCTGGCTGGGGAACCACAGCCCAGAGAGGTGACTTATCTCAGGCAATGATCCATCCCTCTGAACTACTTGCCCCCAAAGATAGCTCTGGGCTGGCCCATGCCCTGGCACAGCAGGTATTTAGCTCTGAAAAAAAAAGCCTCTGGGGATTCGAAATCAACATGACACAACATTGAAAATACTCTAGATTTTCATGGGGACAAAAAAAAAATTGCCTAACACATACAAAATACAGGACAAAATGGCTCAGTATTTTAAATCTGCAAACGTCTCAAGTGTTCTCAGGAGCAGAGCACACATTATACAACCCCAGTGACAATATGCCAGCTGAGACCCTACTTGTTTACCTGCTGTTAAATAGTGCCACCAGGCAGCCATCTCCAGTTGGAAAGGGCAGCAATTTATATTATCAGTTTCTTTAAAAAAACAATGCAGATAATACACTCAGAATTGCTTTCTTGCCAGAGAGAGGTACAAGCTATTGAAATCTGAATAATTCCACAGCATATCTGAGGGTAATGGAATAAGGTGCAGAGGCTGAAAGCAGAACTACAATGACAAAACATTAAACACCAATATGACTTTAGATATTATATTATGCTCTCCCAAGAGTTGTAATTCTTCAGATATATGAAGCATTCAGAAAAATTGAATTGAACCCTTCATCACACAATTTTTTTAATACAATATTAAAAATGTAATTTTACCAGAAGCCATGGGGACTCTTATGTTCTAAATACACTTAGAGATTTTTACAAGCTAAAGCTAAAACTGACTGAATTGTCATACACATTCTTGTTCACACTTAAGTCTGGTCTGAAAGCTATTCTCTTTAGTTTTGCACTGTAATGCCTATATTCTTATATTCTTAATACTCACAGATTTCAACAGTACAAAATTTTCACATCAGTCCTGAAAAGTCCACGTTCACACAGAATCCAGCAGTTTCACCATCAGCTTTAGTGGCAACAGGCTTAAGCCTAGAATCTCAAATCTGATAGACATTAAAGAATGAGCAAATTTCCTAGTTAATCTAATTTAGCTAGCACAAGAACATTCTCTACAAGGCCAAGAATATTACTGGCAGCACAAGTAGCCACACTTATGAGGAAGCTACTTAACATTTTCCATTGTAATACTGTGCTTCAGGATAACTTTGAACAATTCAGGCTAAACATTCCTGATGTTAGCTGTCTGACTAATAGGATCTTTTTTTGGGAAGCTTTATCTCAAGGGATTCAGCTATTTCCAAGGATGAGGTTACAGAAAAGGGAAAAAAAAAAAATTAAAAAGAAAAGGAAGACTAGAGTTTCATATGAAAAGCTCTGGCACTTCCATAAGGGAAAGTAAGAGTTTTGATCTTAAAATTCAAAGAACGACCAAGGATGAAGGCTGACAATAAGTAACATGATGATCTAATTACAGAATTAAGAAACATAAGAAATTAAAATCAGGTGCTAAGAAGAGGGGAGGCAGAACAACCTTGTCTGGCTGGTAGCATTACCAGACCAGAAGGGCTCATCACATCTATGCATTTTGGCCTCAACACAAGCAGCTCATTAACACCTCTCTGCTGTCAGGTACACATAGCAGGTAATTGCATTGTGCTGCTGCTTTCCACTCTCTTGGCTCTCAGAGAGAGTAACTGTGTCTCCAACACAGCCTCAAATACAGCTGGCATGGCAGTCTACACAAAGTCATACAGTAATTTCTGCTTTACTACACTTTGGAAATCAGAGCCTTCAAGAGACAGGAAAAACCTGAATTGTCAGTGCAATCTTTATCCTGTTACTCAGTACACAACCTTTTAATAGCCTAATCATGTACTATTTTCTCCTTAAGATGTAATAATAAGGCAATTATACTTAGATTCTCCAAATGATATCAAGGGCCTGCTGAGCATGGGCTGGATTGAGCACATGAAGTACTTTAAATGCATATGACAGACAGCATCTGTCTTAAGGAGCTTACACTCAGAAAATACAAAAGAGAGAATTGCTACTTGTTGTACTGGAGGAATGGAGCACTGGGATTCAAGGGCCTTCTCAGGGAGGACCTTTATCTGGATCTATTGTATCCGGGTTTAGATAGGATTCCTGATGGGCTCACGTCTGTATTGCCAGGCAGATGTGAATGAAGAAGCAGCTCATATGCTTCAAATCAAGAAGAGCTGCCCTCTACATAATGAAATTATTCACCCATGTCTACAACAGCACTACTGACACTCTAGTGCCTAGAGTGGCACATTCACTGCTATGGCCTGGCGGCAGGCACAGCTCGTGGCTGGTGAACCACAAGACATGGACAAGCTTCTCTCCAGGAATGGGGGTTTCCTCCTTTGGGAGTGCTAAGCCCATGGCCCAGGCTCCTTCAGTGAGGAATGCCATTCTGTATTTTGTAGGAGAAAAGCAAAGTTTGGCTGTCCCAAGAGAGGAAGAAGCAGCAAGCGCCTATGAAGGGGATGAGAAATTTCAGATAGATGCCTGATTTGTGCCACTTATTTAAGACAGATGAAAAATACCATATATAAACAAAAGGAGTCTTTTCTAATAATGCTATGATCTAATCAAAGTTCTTATGATTTAAGAAATATTCACACCCACAAATGCTGACTTTTCTGCCAGCATATGTAATTTATAGACAAATACAAACCAGTCACTTTACAACCATGGAAGTGGTTTGGTGCTTGAAGCAGAAGCCTCTCATAAATTACCTGATTTCCCTTCTACAGATACATAAAATTAAAATGTCTGGGTATTCCCCCTAAACAGTAGTTTTTCCTTGGAGTGTGGGGATTAATTAAATGCTCATGAAAGTCTTAACAAAAAATCAATTTGCAAAGGGGAACTCTTCCCTTCCAAATAGCTTGTTTGACTGCACTCCATGTTAGCCAGCCCAGGATGGATGCTGGTGGTCCCTGTGAAGGCAGATCTGCACAGCCTCCCCTTCACACACACTCTGTGCTGTGCACAGCTGGTGGTGTCAGCATTAATGAAGGATGATGTTGAGCTTTTCTAAGGAGGCAGAGCTAACACAGTCATGCAGTCTCTTAGCTCATCTGATACCTCCTAAACTCACTGGCCAAGCACAGTTGGGAGGCAGAGCAGCGGGCAGAGCTGCCAAGGTCCCAAGCAGACCTGCAGGACACGGGAGCTGGACCAGCACTCGCTCAGAAGTGAGAAACTCCTGGAGAGAGAAGTGATCAGCTAATGTGGCAGTTGTGTGTAGGAGTCATTGTGAACAGCTATTTGTGGTTGAACTAAGAAGACCAAAAAGCCACAAGAAACCAAGTCCATGATTGCTTGTGCTCACATATATAACTGCAGAAAGTGCTCTTCTATGAACTGAAAGGGTTTTTCTCCCCTAACTAGAAACTTAGATGTCTTAGAGCATGACTTCAGGAGTCACATTAAAATTATTAACTTCAATATGACCTTAAAGTCCATGTAAAGAAGTTGTTAACAACACTGGAATTTGTAATTGCTAATCATTTTGGAAACTATTTTCTTCATAGCCAGTAACAACAGATTTGTCAGACTTCTGAACAGGAATTAATGTGATCATGCCTTTTTTGCTTTTTTTTTTCCCCAATGAAAAAATAACTATCTGTGTGGAAATCACACATTTGGTCCAAAACAGAAACTGCTCATGTGTTAAAATTCTTGCAAGACAGACTAGCCTTGATCTACTTATTTCTAAAATACATAAATTGGTCATTATTAGTCAGGACTTCCCTTTCAAGCACATTTTTTACCACATCTTGAAAAAGGCAAGTCTATTGCAACCGGTGAGTTCCAATTATATAATACGTTTTTCTGCCTTAGATGCAATCTGTGAGCTAATAATTAAATGTGCTAATGTTAAAGAAGCAAAGTGAAAGATTTTGGAACAAAACAAAAAAAAAAATCAGTTTTGTGACAAAGAAAACCTATTTAAGTGCTTTCTTTTCAAACATCAAGATACACAAGCAAGCAAACACTGCATCTGTTATGAGACCCCTGAAACTTTCAACCGGATTTCAACTTTCTAACCTGAGGGATATGGCTCTCCATAAGTATTACTGAGAGATTAAGAGATGAAATCACACACTGAATAATGAAAACATGGCATATATAAAACTACATATGTATTGGTCAAATCCAGAAGGGAAAAAAAAGATTGATGTATCATATGACATTTAAGCAACATCACCCTCAGTAATGGAGAGGGACTGAATAAATTGATCATTCAAACCAGACTGGCAATCCTTGTTACACATATTCTTTTCATCTTATGAAGTTTGGAAGGCTTCAGCTGTGTTTCTGATGGATGAGTACATTGCTACTCTTCCTTGTTTATTTTACTGACACTCTAATGCCTTTTAATATCATTGTAAAATGGATCTGACCATTTTTCCTCACATATAAATGTTTGCTTTAATTGAATAAAACATTAACTTTTATTAAGGAGCCTTTTGCTTTTCTCTCAGTAAGGAGCCTTTTGCAAAGCTGTTGTTTTTAGACATCCTCCACAGCTCTCCAGTTTACTACTGCTAAGCATATGATGAGTTGTGTCAACAGCAATCTGTTCTGTCAATAAAAGATCAAAAATAAAACACAAGCCCAACTTTGTATAAACTCGACATGAAAAGCTTCTGAACGAGTCCCTCTGGACTAGTCCAAAGAGCAGCACCACCATCCCCTGAGCAGTGCCAAGGCTTTAAGGCCCCTGCAGCTGAAGGGCAGGGGCATGAGAAAGTTGAATTTGGGATCATACCTGACACCTGAGCAACTCAAACCTCCACCATAAATGGAATGCTCAGATCACAAAATTTAAAGCATCATCCCAACTGCAGACAAACCTTTCCAGAAGAATTCATGGAAAAGTAAATATAATGACAGAAGGCATGGGTTTTAGAACAGCATGCTGGTTTTGCTTAAAAATCAACAAGCTGTGGGCAAAATCTGAAGAAAATGAAAAGGCGATATAAAATTCAAGGGGAGAAATGCACAGGCATGGAAAATCATGAGGGACGTATCTCCCACCCCAGGGCTGTCAATCCGGATGAGAAGCAGTTCTACAGACAGCAATTCAATTCCTCTTGCTGCACACACTGCACATATTTTGACTGGGGTATTATTTGCACCACCAGCTCCTAACGACGTCTCAACAGAGCATTCAGAGTCCTTTGGCTGCCAAGTGAGAACCATTAAATATTGCTTGCTTCTTAAAGATGCCTCAGATTGTCACCCGTGATTTGTCACATCAGAGATTTGTCAGAAGGCAAAAAACTGAGCAATACAGACCAACAAGATGATGCATGGGTGCAGAAATTTGCAAAGTTTAAAGAGCATAAACACAAAGATGTCAAATGTTCTTTACAAGTGTTATTGGTAGCCAATGCAATCCCAATTGAGCATCCTTGCTAGCACCAAAAAGGACATCTCCAACCTCACTCAGACCTTCTCTACTCTGTCCCTCTGAGCATGTATTTACATCTGCACAAACATTACTCATCCTTACATGGCAGTTCCTTATACCCACACTGGTCAGCTCTGCATACATGTCCAGACTTTGACAGGACACACAGGAGCAGTAATTATACCTTCTAAAAGTTTAAGTATTTGGGAGAATATCATGCGGAGCTGAAAATAAAAAAGGACATGATAATCTGGGTAGAAGTGGGGGAGCACCCTGTGTTTCTTCTATGTGGGCAGTCAGCAGCAGAATGCTTTACAGCTTAGATGGAGTCTGGTCCAACTTTGAGAATACCAAACAGAGAATGGAAACAGAGCATCCTATCATGATGTCAAGGCAAGGTCACATCAAGTATGTCCAAATTACAGAAAACCTCTCCCATTTAGTTTCATTTTCCTTAAATATTAATGTTAAGGACTAGATTCTGACAACAGCTGTGGCAGTGAACTGTATCTAAGTAATTTATTTATTGTTTTAGTTAAACCAATAGATGGTCCAAAGTTTAGCACCTTTTCCTATGGCTTGTCCTGAGCATAACTGGGGTGCCGGTGCAACCAGCCACATTTCAGAAATGTTAGAAATGCTGAGATTAACCTGTTCCACTTTGCCTTGAGCTGAGTGGGAGCATGCACCATCCACTGCTGTGACTACCTCAAATGAATACAGCACGGAAATTTCTGCCCCTTTATGCAATACCAAGCTGCATCCACCCCAGCCTTCACCAGCAAAGCCTTTCTGTCTACATGGGACAAGGGTGCTGGGAAAGGGGCACCTGTAAGTAGCAGCCAAGGCACTGGGACCTGAGCTAGTGCTGTGGTTAAGGGAGACAGCACTTCACATCCACGCTGGCTCCAATTATCAGTACAATTAGACATTTCACAAGTAGCAGTGGAACAGGGACAGTAAATCTCACAACAAAATCTCACCAGTATATTGGTGAAGATCCTAAATATTAAAGTAGAAGAAATGCTGTTCTTCTCCAGCACCAAAACTAAGATAATTGTTCCCTTTATTCTCCTTTCAGATGTCACTTTTGAAAGACTTGGACATCTAGCTTGGAGAGTCTTTAAGATTCTCACCAATTAGGAGATGGATACCATAGTAACACTTTCTCTTACAAGGATTACAGTTCTGCAGAAATAAAAAAACAATTACAAGCCAGTTATCCCAACACAAACCTGCACGAGGAGCCTGGCAGGAGACAACAGCTTGATGCAGACTGTGTGTGTAACTAGTAACCACAGGGCAGGCTTTCCCCTGCGTGCACATTTGGCCTCCTGTGTGCATCTGTGTTACCTGTGGACATGTAATGGAGTGGGAACCCCGGGGCAGAGGCCATGCCTGCCTCTGCAATGGCTTGCTGACCAAAAAGAAGTCCTAACTTCTTTATACACATTTCTCAAAGATGCTATGTCACTACATATTCACTAGAATACAGAAAAGCCTTTCACAGACAAGAAAGCAGAAAAAACAGGTAGTGCTATGATAATCAGAAGTAGAAAGGACATATCTTGTGGTGAATGAGCTGCCAGCTCACTTACATTACATTAGGTAGAGAACAAGTAAAAGCAAAGCTATAGAAATACATAGATAGTGGAGAAAGTCCACGCTGAATCCAGTATGAAGACACAACCCCATCCCTATTAATCTCCAATCTCTACAGATGTTGATTCTCTTTTATTGATCAACACCTTCAAGTGACTCCACCTCTCTTGCCTCCCAGAGAAGCTTCCTCTGATTATTTCCACCATGACAAAAGACCAAAGTGTAATTCAGAACAAAACAGAACAGTTAAATCATCTCCAAAATCTACTTACACCTCACCTACTTTTGTATCTCATTTCCCTCTCTGACACAGGTCTATGCCTCTAGAAGCTACAAATCTCTACTGAAGTCTTCCTTATTTCTTAATGGACTTTAATTGAGATTTAGCACATTTTCAATCTGGTTAAATAAAATCCACTGAGCTTGTTAAACTTCAGTGCAGAATATTACTGCCTTTTTTCTCCATTTACATCCTCAATCCTAAAGAACTAATTCAAAACACACAGGTTGTTTTTAACCCATTCCAAATATTTGTTTTGCTAACTTCACAGACCTCCTAGTATGTATAATGTTACTGCTGCTTCCTTCCATACACATACAGCGTCAGTCTTCTATTCCCAGTTATCCAGAAGATCATTTTTTTCTCTCTCAAATGTCTCATCTTAGCCTAATTATCTGCTCCTACTTCTGTTCCCTGGTGGTTATTTTGGTGCTACAGAAAACCAGAAAAATTAACACAGTTTGAATATCTTTTGTATAGGAAATGAAACTCAATCATGTGTCACTGTAGCAGTATACTTCAGGGATCTTTGATTTCAGAGGAGTTCACTGTATGAAAGCTAACACCAAAAAAAGGTGCCAAGGTTTCCAAAGTAAAATATCAGCCTGGCAATTTGACAGATACGTTGAGGGCTGAACAAAATTTGCATGCATATCTACATAAACATTACAATCACTGTAGTTTAGATTGGAAAAGAATAAGTACTTAGTCTAAACCCCAGGTCTTACACACTTATAACTTTCCGAAATATTCACCTTAGAGGCTGAAATATTCCATGCTAGGTCCATATTTAGAGGATATTATTTTAAAAGAGTAAACCACACTTCTTCAGCCAGTTCAGGCTCTTGCTATTCAAGACACAACGTCATGCAAGAACTCAAGAGGAAAAAAAGACAAAATCATGACAGCAACATGTGTGAGTTGCCATGTACTAAATCTTTAACTTTCTTGTTAAAAAGATAAATAGACCAAGTTCAGGAATAGAGACTCATCCACATGACAAAGCTCCAGCAGATGCTGCTCTTTTACACTGCACAGGCTGCTCCAGCTACTTCTGGACTTTCTATCATGAACAATTCAGTAGCATCACTGGATTGCACGGAATCGCTTAGGTTGAAAAAGACCTTTAAGATCTCCAAGTCCAACCATTAACTGATTTTCATTCCAGCTTTTGGTTCCAGATTCTGATTTTAACCCAGCTGGTGGCAACAAGAGGAAATGGGAACACAACAAAACATGGTGAGGACCAGTCTCCACGTCCCACTGGTGTTGTATGCTCTGAATGTGAAGTCTTAGAAACATTTGTGATACAGAAGGATCATTGCACCAGACCGTCCAAACAGATTAAAATAAAAATGAGCAACTGCCCCAAGTGTCTAGCACATTGCAGTTGTAACTTCTCAACCAAAACTGGGAAATCTTAAATTTCTTCTCTAACTCAGTTAAACTGAACATTTGCAATATTTGTTTTTATTTCTGACTCCAAGTTAAATAAAACCTGTATTATTTGCTATGACTAAACATGAATAACTGCCAAACATTTATAAAACCTGGGTGACCACAGAAAATTCCAGTTCAATTTGGCCAACAAGTAAGAAAATACTAAAATATCATTAAAATGTGCCTTTATTTTTCTGTTATAAGAGAATTCTACATAAACCAAGCTGACTCTGTTTTACAAGACTTTCCTCCCAATATAATAAATTTTCAAGATGATCATGAACAGTGTAAAGCTGTAAATTACTCTTCTTGTTGAGGGCTTCAGCAAAGTTTCTTCAGTTGTTGTAATCCTGGAGAGCCTGAGCCATGAAAAGCTTGCCCAGGTTCTGTGCATTGAACTCCTTAATATTCTGGCAATAGGTATTAATTTGACCTGTCAAAAGGAAAGAGTAAACCCTTGTCAGTTTTGAAATTCAGAAAGACACCCCAGAACATAGTTTTTCAAAAGCCAAATGTGTGTGAATCACTGAGAATTTATAGAGAAGCCACTAACTCTGCTCAACTACTCCACACTTAGGAATTTTACATTTTTAGGATGCCCAAATATGTTTGGGAAGAAGAAGAAATTAAATTAGGAGAACAGGTAAACTGGTATGCTCAAAAAATCCCTTAATTTTCCAGCAATACTACATACAATTTCTGAAAATACATATGACAATAAAAAGAATAAGCAATTCTTGCTGCTGAACTGAAAGTTCAATCACATTAATTCTTCAATTTAGCTGCTCTAAAAATTCTACAAGACTGAATTTCAGTTCTGTTCTTATGCATATGCTTTCTCTATTAAAATATTTGCTTTCTCTATTAAAATAAGAAGTTTTTTTCAGCATCACACTGAAAATTGTGCCATTCCTCTCTGACATTCTGCTAGCTTTTTTTTCTACCTAACATTTCACTTTATTTCAAAAATCATCAGGGTATGAAGATTTGTCAGTGCTTTACAAATCAAACGTGCCCATCAAAACATTTTTATACTCTTACATCTACAAGTTATTTCCCTTGTTAGCTACAAATAGCAAAACCCGAAGCCAGTTTAATCAAAATTAAGGCTGTTTAGAAGGCCAATAAACTCTCGATTTAATGCTCTACTTGAAAAGTTTTTCAATGCTTCAGAGACAAAGAGCTAAGTTTATTCTTTATCCACAAACTTTGCTTCATCTAAGTTGAAGTGGATGCTTTCAATTCTTCCCCTGACTATGGTAAAAGAACCAACAAAGAAAGTGCTTTGGCTGAAAACTGTCTTTTCCTTTAAGTATAATAGTTTTCAATTCCTTCTCTCGTAAGGGGTAATTCATCCTAAGCTTTCACTTTCATAAAACACACATCTACACATATACACTCTTCAGTTGCATTTATAAGCTCTGCTAGAGCTGAATATTTAAATACTTTAATGCTGCTAGGATTCAGTAACTGCTAAAAACTATAAAAACAATAGGGTTTTCTAAAATACTCCATAAGGAGTAATAAATCAAGAATATTCTTTCTTCTAAACACAGCACTTATTATCAGTGTAAAACTATTAAATATTAAAATAATAATTTCTTGGTCACTTCAAAATTCAGGTAATTAAAATCCACTTTTTTTTAAATGTCAAAGCACTCTTTGATGTACAGTACATTACCAGGATTTTGAATTTTCTCTCAATACAAAACAAGGTGATAGCTATTTGATCCAAAAAGCCTGCTACAGTTAAACAATTTACCTTCTCATGACATTTCCCAAACTTATTTGCAGGGCACCTAGGCTGCCTGCACTCTGTTGACACTGTGAGGTCCCAGGTATTTTTACCCTTTCAGGAGGCACAGGACAGACACTGACAGTGGCCATGCCTGCAGCCCACCAGTGAACTGAAGAAATTGGGGGGTGGTATCTCTAACTATCTATGCTTTGTTCCCGTTTATATTTTTCCTCTCCTGGCAGTGCAAGAACATGGGGATAGTTTCCCTAAATCTCTGGCCATACAAAACAAAGAAATTATCTGCACTCTATTTGAAATTAAAAGCAAAACCTTCTCAGCTGCTGCAAGAACCAGTTCAAAACTAGAAATGTTATCAATAACTCGGGTCTGCTGTCAACTGCTCTGAATCAGAAGTTCCAGCCCGAAGAGCTTATTCCTGAGTCTTGTCTGTACAGCTCCTGAACTTCTGGAGCTGAGGGAGGAGCTGGGGCATGAGTGAAGGGGGCAGTTACACCCATTCAAGCAGAAAGCCTTCCCCGTGGAGCATTTCTCCATCTCTCCTTTAAAATCTCAAATTTACAATATAAAGGATAAGATCTGGAATGCTACCAAGCCAAAATATCACACCATAATGGCAAAGGTAATGAAAACTCAAAATGCTTTCAAAGGATACAACTGCACTTTTTCCCAAGCAGATATTCTTATGTTAAAAGGTAATTTGAAAGCACTGCTAAACATTACCTGCAATAAGGAGTGACTCCATTCTTGGAGGTGGTTGTGGTGGTTTGAAAAGTTTATTGATGTCCTCCTCGGGAAGAGGGGGCTCTCCTCGGCTTTGACGCTGTATATTTTCTTGCTGACGTCTCTGCTGATACTGAAAATAAAACAAAAATAATCAAAATGCAGCAGGACTTACAAAGCTGCAAAAAAATTTCTTTTCAGATGTTTTTAACAAACCAGCAAGTATGTATTAAAAATGACATTATTTAATACAATTCAGGTTACTACAAACAATAATATGCAATTCACAGTTTACTGTGAATTCACTGGCAACAAGGCATTCCCCATCCCACACACTGGCACCTTAAATAGGTGAGATAATGGAAAATCATATAGTACTGAGGTAGTGTGTTACCCTGTTCTCTTGAGATTTTCTAAGCCTTCTGATGTTTACATTCTTGTAATAGAGTTTCTCACACACTTTCATGTAAATAATGATTGTTTACATTCTTCTATATAGGAGGAGAATTTTGATAGACTATTAGTCTGACCAGCGTGGTTAGAAAGGTGGCAATGTCATCCTCCAATCCACTGTCACTTTTAGAATTCTATAAATATTGAAGTCTGAAAAATAAAGAACTCTTTTCCTGTTCCTGTTAGGATACTAGGACATCATGTGTAAGTAGTGTTATTTTCGTGTCACAGCTGTGACAGTAGTGGGGTTAGCTTCTAAAATTTTTTAGAGATAATCACTGTATCTGATGGAAAGAATAGAGCATGGTTGAGAAAGGCCTCCACTGCCCCACATAATAGAGAAAAGCAAGGGTGGAATATGTAGGTATGAGAAGCCACCATCTCAGACAGTTCCACAAACCAAAAATTCTCCATTTTACGTAAGTTAAAGGTCAAAACAACATTAATGTGAAAGGGAAAGAGAACTTGATTAAATAAGGTATTTTAAGCCAAAAAATATTAACTCCAAACTGAGAACAAAGTGGTGGCTGAAACCAAGCACAATGGTTCATTTCTCCATTAATATGCTAGAATAGCAGCTTGTAAAAGTTTTTCTGGTATATATACATAAAAATTGTTTTCTGTACTTCTCTTTGCCACAGAGATTACTCAAACTTTATAAAAATTGAGACAAACATTTCTGCAGCTATCAGATAAACATTTGTTCTTGCAAAGCACATAAATTCAGGAACTATGTGAGATTTCATACTGTGGCAGTGAGGATTTAATTATAAAGTTTGTCTTCAAAGTCCTCACATTCAACACAAGAAAAAAGTCTTTAATGAGACGAAGAGTACAGAGTGTTTTCTCTTGCTTACTTAAATGTATCTGTGATCCAATGAGTTTGAAAACAGTTCTTACTTGGTGGCACAATCAAATGAAGTAATTTTTTTCCAGTAGTAGTGACAAATACATGGTTTTAGACAATGTTAAAAATAAAATCTGAAATGCCCATATTTGTATGTGAATTGCATGCAGTTTCTTCTTTCTTTGCATTACCCCATTCACTTCTCAGCAGTCTGCCTATTATTCTTTATTGAAATGGCTTGCTCTTAATCACAATTGCTCCATTTTAGAAATGAAGTTACAACCACTAAGTATGCTGCAATGAGCCACTACTACAGCAGCTATAGATAGTAAAGAAATTAAGTGAGACACCATGGAACCTACTTTGCTCTGCTTTTCAAAATAAATACATCCCCTTGTTGTTAACAAAAACCTTTGAAGTAGATGCCATCTTTCTATTCAAATTAGGCAATGAGGAAAAAAAAAATTCTGAAGATAACATGCATGAAGCTTGTATGTCCTTTAGAATTCCATGGCCAGGACAGACCACTGATCATGTGCTGCTTCCCTAAAATATCCCCTGTCCAAGCTACATTTTACTTATGTGAAAAAAAAAGCAATTTTGATTTTAAAACTGTCAGTGATGAAGTCTTTTAAATGAGCAAGAGGTGCTCTTTTTAATAATCACTTACTTTGTGTGGCAATACCTGCAACATTTTATCTTAAAAGTGATCTGGCCCATTTTCAGTTGGCCAATATTGAATCTTGTCATATCTCCATCTGCTAGATAAAAGAGCTCAAATTTATTCTTCATGCAGGTATCTCTTGAGTAAGCAAGTAACTTGTTAACTTATCACATTATGTGAATTCTGTTCACCAGAATCTTCTCTCCTTTCAAATAATTCTCATAGTGCTTTTTGCCAATTTACCACCATCCTCCTGCTGTCAGACAGAGCATTGCTTTATCTGTGCAGCAAGAGCAAAGAAAGTAATACTATCTTCAAATACCAGAATAGTTAAGGTTGAAAGGGTTCTCTGGAGGTCACCTTGTCCAACCTTTCTGCTCAAGCAGGGTCACTTAGTGCTGCTCTTCATACTCAAGAGTCTCTAATCAATGGATTTTAATTCTAATTCTCTAATGCTTTGGATTTTAAAGAGGCCCTTTGGCACCAGGAATTGAAAGTCAGCATCACCCAATCAGCATCGCTATTTATTGATACTAAACATGACTCAAATGTCCTTTTCAATCAGAGAACAGTCCAATTTCTTCCAGTCCAGTGGACTGTGTTTTTTTATTTCTAGACGCATGACTACATGTGATGGTACTAAGACAAAGTTTGGTTTGGAGCAAAACTTGTAGTTTCACCCCTTTCATTTACTGAATCTCTTATTCCTGTGTCCATGGTGTATTTATAAATTATTTTGGTTTATCCTAAATCACTAATAAACATGTAAAATAGCAAAGAAAGCTAAATCCATACCATATGTCATTAGAAGTGAATTCGTTGCCCACTGACTAACCCATTTTATAAATCTTCTTGTACTGGGTTTGTGTGACAAGATTTTGGTAGCAGGGAGACTACAAGGGTGGATTCTGTGAAAAGCTGCCAGAAGCTGCCCCCATGTCCAATATGGCCAACAGCAGCTGGCTCTGAGATGGACCCACCACTGGCCAAGGCCAAGCCCAACAGTGACAGTACCTCTGGGATAAAACATTTCAGATGGGGGAAAAAAGGGGAAATATGCCAGCCAAAAGAGAGGAATGAGAGTATGTGGGAGAAACAGCCCTGCAGACACCAAGGTCAATGAGGAAGGAGATTCCTCTGCAGCCTGTGGTGAACATGGTGAAGCAGCTGTGCCCTTTCAGCCCATGGAGCAGGGGAGGAATGTGAGGGGACCTATCCCTGAGGAGGAAGGAGCAGCAGAGATGTATGATGAACTGACCACAGCCCCTATTCCCTGTCCCCCTGCACTACTGACGGGAAGGAGGAGAGAACACTGGGACTGAAGTTGAACCCAAAAAGTAAGGATGGGTGAAGGGAAGGTGTTTTAAGATTTGGATTAATTTCTCATCACCTACTCTGATTTGATTGGTAATAAATTAAATTGATTGCCCTAAGTCAAGCCTGTTTTGCCTGAGATGGTAATTGATGAGTGATCTCTTCCTGCCCTTAAGATTAACCCATGAGATTTCTGCATTTTTTCTCCCATGCCCAGCTGAGGAGAGGAATGATAANTTTCAGCCCATGGAGCAGGGGAGGAATGTGAGGGGACCTATCCCTGAGGAGGAAGGAGCAGCAGAGATGTATGATGAATTGACCACAGCCCCTATTCCCTGTCCCCCTGCACTACTGACGGGAAGGAGGAGAGAACACTGGGACTGAAGTTGAACCCAAAAAGTAAGGATGGGTGAAGGGAAGGTGTTTTAAGATTTGGATTAATTTCTCATCACCTACTCTGATTTGATTGGTAATAAATTAAATTGATTGCCCTAAGTCAAGCCTGTTTTGCCTGAGATGGTAATTGATGAGTGATCTCTTCCTGCCCTTAGATTAACCCATGAGATTTCTGCATTTTTTCTCCCATGCCCAGCTGAGGAGAGGAATGATAAACTGGCTTTCTGGGGCATTTGGCAGTCAGCCAGGGTCACCACACTGCTTAACAGGTGTATCTTTCAAAGATCTTGCTTAGATCCCAATTCATCTGTCTTGGATAACACAACCCAAACTGTATTTTGTGGGGAAAAAAATGCTCTCATTTAGATTTCTCCATGTTACCAACCTGATGTTTCTGCTGCTGCTGCTTGCTTACGTTCCTCAGGTAGGTATTGTATTTAACAATGTCTTGGCTCATCTCATCCACTCTGTCCATCAGCAGCTGCAGACTCTTCCCAAGATGATTACTGAAATAGGAGAAACATTCAAACACTAAATTTACTACCAAAAAAAATATTTAAAATCAAACATTCTTTCTGTCTCTTGACCAGTGTTTCTGCACTAATGGCACCATTTGCGAATTTTTAAGTTCCTGATTATCTTTATTCGTATATTTATTTGATGATAGTTTACATGGCATCTCCTCCTCTAGCATCTTTGTCTCACTGCAAATACCAAGTTTAAGTGTTTTAGTCTTTCCAGGAAACCTCCCACTAATGAAAAAACAATGCCTTGCATGAATTTACAGTTATTAGAGATGCAGGTCATACATCTTAAAGAAAAAGTCTGATGCTTTTGTGACATGCAACCCAAGCAATATTCCAGGAGATGTGCTCAAAGTGTTTGGTTTCAAATTACTTCTTAAAATTCACTACCCGAATTTGGTTTTGCACAAATTTTTAATCATCCCTCTGTTAAATATTCTTCAGAACTCCATTTCATTAACCATGCCTGAAGTTCAGCAGACATGGCTTGATCCTAGCTGTTGAGAGGGAGTCTGTGTCCTGTCCAGCCAGCTCCACATTCCATACCATAGGCAACATGGAAGCAACAGGCTGGGCGTGTCCAGTTCCAGTTATGCGATCTACTGCCTTGGCCAGACAAATGCAGTCTGTTAAACAACTTTTATTGTTACCATTTTTAGCAATGGATTCAGTATTTTGCAGGAATGTTCAACTTAAGGTATACCTTCCAAGTCAAAGTTTTGGAAGTTTTTAGGTTGGTGCCCATGGAGACATCCTCCTAAATCGTGTTTACAGGGTAGAACAGTAAAAGAAGGACACTTTCTGCTCTCTATTGATCCCTTTGATCAGAAGGTGTTTTGTTGGCTCTATTGTCCTACTTGGCTAAAGACCAACAACTCAAAAGCTAAAGTCCATCTTTCTCCCTCCACTTAAATCTATTAATAATCATGAGAGTTTATTTTCAATTTAAAGTTTGGTGAACTTCAATGTCAGAATCACACCTTTCAATCACTGTTTCACAATGTTATCTGAGATTCTCTCTTCTTTCACAATGCTTTCCTATCATCCTACAGCCTATGGACTGGAGAAACTCTTAACTGGAAGACACAGGCATAAAGTCAAAAGAGAACCACACATGTAATACTGCACACATCCCTCTCTAAGTGTAAATTATTTCCAGAATCCATAGAACTCATAGCTGGAGAGAGAAACTGATCATGCACTTAGGAATACCTGCAGAGAACAGAGCTGGAGACACCCTTATCTCTGAGTGCAAGGACAGCTGTTTCACTCACTGAGCTGCTCACTGAACAAAGGTCTGCATCAGGAACTTCAGACCACAATTTATTTACAAGCCAGAGTGTTAAATCGCACTTGCATACAGAGGCAGATGGTGTGGAGGATTTCAGCTCCACAGCAGAAAGAAAGGCGCCACTATAATAATTATTTTTAAACTTCTTGGGTATTTCTTTGGTTGAACATTTCAAGCACACGGTATTTAGAACTGTGGAATATTGCCATGGCCAGGAGTGTGCATGTTTTCAGTTTTTTATAGAGTTTATACTGTATGGAGTTAGTGTTATAACTGGATATTATCAGAAATGCCTGTATAGGTCTTGTAAGGTATGTGCACAACAGAAATACATAATTATTTTCCAGATAGTGTCCATGTGAAATATAGATGGTTACAAAGAATGATTTTATGTGAATCTCTTTGGGATCACCTTAGTACAACAGAGTACAGAAACAGAGAGTTATTGTCAAAAGTTGCAGTAACACAGTGTTTGCTCTCATTGCCAGGGCAACAAAAACCAGATAACTTAAACAGATGTGAACTGAGACATGAAGTGATAAGTATGCTGCAAATACAGAACCAGCTTTTCCCTCAGTTCTCATGTGGCTGATACCCTTTTTTGCTCCATCTCTTAAAAAAATAGAAAGACAAATAGAAAGCAGTTTGTAAAAATGTATATGCATGATTTCTAAGCAAGTTTCATTTAGCTATTATTCTGCTGATACTTTGGAAGTTAGATCACATTGCTCCAGCCCATAACACTCATCATACACTTAATTTGCCCAAAGGGTGCTTTAGGCACCTCCATACCTTGTGCATTCCCTACAGCAGATCTCAAAGACCACACTGCCAGGTACCTAAATGCCCCCTATGCATCAATACAATTAAAAAAAAAAAAGTTTAAAAATAGATCTATGTATTTCAAAAAGTGGTGCCAGTAAATGCTGCTTGCATCCTCATCTAGACTCACTTCCCTACAGAGCTCAGTGACTGTCAAGTGTAGACAATGCAGAGCTCAGCACTTGCACTTGTTGTTCTGGGGGGGATCAGTAATAAAGAAACTGCTATTTCAATGGCTGCACTTCAGTCAGCAGATTCAGCAAAAGAGTCAATTAAATTGAGTTTACATTTAAATTAGCGAGTAATGCAGACCAACAGGAACAGATCTATAAACCAAAACAGCTGGTGCTGAGAAACCAATGGCCATGCTACATGTGTTTGGGGGGGTTCCTATCACTACTTCTGACATGGTCCAGCGATCTGCAAGTGGCTGAGGCATAGTAATTATCCTCCCAAAGCCCCTTTTCAGTTTAGTTTCATCTGAAACAAATCAGGTCTGAGATCACACGGTGGTGATGACCTGAAGGCACTCTTGGAAATGAGCTAGAAGACAGCTCCACCTTAAGATAGCACCAGGAGACCACCACTCCTCTGGTACAGTGAATCTTCATGGAAGAAAACAATCAGCTTTCTTCACAAAATCCCCCCTCTCACATGGGGACTGTGTTCTTTTTGGAGAAGAAATATAGATAAGAAAAGAAGGGGAAAAAATTAAAAATTAGAAGAAGTACCTGCCATGTGGATTCTTACACATTTAATGAAGAATAATCTAATGTGAGAACACTCCTTCACCACAACTATTACCAGAATCATGGACCTGTAAGGAGTGACCCATAGAACTTCTGGAAATATAATTATAATTTGAGACTTATTTGTGTAGCTTAGATAGCATAATCAAAAATGCCCCAAAATGACTAATACATACAAACTGCCAAAGGGAAATTGTCAAAGCCTCTTTACATCACAGTACACACTAGAAACTACAGTCTGGAAAGCAGTTTCTTGAGCTGTGCATTTTTTTCTGTAACAGCCTTATATGTGATGGGATGTAATTGTTTACCCACAAGGGCAGATATAAGATCAGGTCACTGACACAGGATTTACTTTAGATTCCTTGTTTAACAATTATCAAATACAAGGGTCAATTAATTCTGAGGGTGAGAAGTAAAAACCTGTGAGCAGAGTAGCCTAATCTGCAGATAACACTGATGGTCTTTCCTGTCTTGCTCTTCCTGCTAGTGAGCCCTGCAGTTGGCAGTGATGGAATCCAGCACCCACAGAAGGAAAAAACAACAACTATACATTAACTGAACTCACAGATCACTCACTGCACAAGGGCATCCTCTTAGCATACAGATCTGGCTAAGAGACCTGAATGCAAGCCTTCCTCTTCCCAAGGGAGTGCTCATAGCACCAAAGCCTCCCTTTGCAGATATATTTTAAGGAGAGCAAAGGTCCAGTTCACTGTTGCCAGCAAAAGCAGTTTAAGAGGTTCCACCATCAGCATCTCCCTGCCTCTCCCTCTTTGCCCACAGGTTACAGCACTCTGAGCTGTACAGATTCAGCTGTTTGCGTGGGCACACTTCAAACTCTTTCAGTGAAACAGTCTACTGTAAATGCAAAAACATCCCCTGCTGGGATTTCTATTTTTTAATTTTTTTTTTTTNTTTTTTTAGGGAGACAGAGGGGAAGGCTGGAAGGGAGGAACGGGAGTCTGACTTTTTCCATCAGCCTATGCCACAAAGCTATTTGTACAGCCATATTCTGAAACAGATGAGGAAATAAAAATCATTGAGGGTGGGAGGGATGTAGAGATGAAATGGGGGTAGTGGGGAGAAACAAGACAAGCAGCTGGGACTGGAACCTCAAACTGGCTCCGCTTCTGTAGCATTCATAATGGGGAACTACACATGAAGCCCATATTTACTTCAGCATCTTTAATCAGAAAAGGACTCCAGACACACTTGCTAAAGGTCTGAAACACCCAAAATGAAGCTTCAAGTCAGACACCCAAGCTTCAAAGAGAAGCAGCAATTCCCATGGCTCCCAGTGCCCGTGTGCTGCTCCCTGCTTTTGCCCGCGCCTGGGCGCAGCTCCCGGGCTCAGCTGGCACAGCCCGCGGCTCCCTGCTCCTCTGAGCCCAGGCACACTGCTGCACCAGGCACCACGTTTTGGGCTACAACAGTCCTGAAGCTGGAGATGTGCAAAAAAGACAGCCCCCTAAACTTGCCTACAATTGCCATAATTGGACCCCCTCACTTACTTAATTTTATTTTGCTTGTACCATGGCTAAGGAAGATGAGAAAAAGGGACAGCAAGAGGAAGCGTTGGAAAATGCTGTATCTGCTGCTCATTTTTTCCACTTTCCATCAGCCCCACCGAGGCCCCCTCTCAGCCACTGCTTTTTGGGAAAGGTGCCATCCTGCACAGAATTTTCCTCCTGTTGGGAACAGCTTTGGGTGGATTAGAGAAGTACTGCTGGGCAAAGCACATCTTTTTGATTAAAAATTTGTAAGGTAAATTCCCACCACTTAGCAGAACTTGTTTACATCTCAGCATTTCAGCCTGCATTCAACCTGTGCTGTTTAAGAAGATTTGGTTTGAATGAGGTATGTAAGTCAAGACTCTTGAGTTCCATTCTGTTTTCTAGTCTAACTTTGATGTGTACCTTTGGGCAACACATTTACTCTCTTTGTGTCAGGTTCCCCCACCTGAAAATTAGAGATTTTCATAATTATCTTAATAATCCATTAAGCACATTGAGAGTTTTGAATAAGCAGTGTGTAAAGGTTAATATTTTTTTTTAAAAGCCAAAGCAACCCTTCTTATGTTACTTCTGCAAAAATACTGCATCTGATGTTTGAAAAATATAACTGCCAAGTAGATGTTAGTGCAGTAAATGTTCAGCACATGTTTGCTTCTACTGACGCACACTATTAGAAAAATTGCTTGAGACAAATTGAGATATTATAGAACAACCCTATTATGAAGCTAGACCACAAAAAAGCTTTTTTTAATTTAAACTAGATCATCAATAGAATAAGGAAGAGATGGATGAGAATGAGAAAGTTGGTTGTAATTATTTCCCTGCAGATCTGGAACATTATCTGACAAGATTTTAATTCTTGAGTCTCTATCAAAAGACTGGCAGTACTCCAAAGTCTTCAAGACATTTTGGTCCTTAAGGGTAGCAGGATAACTGAGTAAAAGGCCTTTACTTGCTATTACTTGCTAACCCTGTGCTAGTCTGCCTTCAACCTCTTTGCCTAGAGTACTTGAGTCAATTCACATTTCACAAGAGAAACACAACTTTATGTCCAAAAAAGTAAATTACTATATACAATTATCACAAATATACTTCAAATGGAGAAAGATACTAAGGTGCAAACAAAGTGCCTCAAATAGGAAGAGCTTTAAACTAAGACAAAGTGGGTGGCTGAACATGTGAAAATCTTGATGAAGCAAACTCTCCAGAAGAGAGTAACTATGGGTAAATAATTTTATTGCCAAAATCATTGCTTCAGAGAGTATAGAAGTTCAGGGATGATCCCAAGGAGCCAAAAAAGCCCCCCAAAAGCCCAACAAATCCGAGACCCCAAAGGAATAAAACAATAACAAAAACCCAAACAAAAATAAAAACAAAAAAAAAAAATCACAAAAACCCAAACAAACAAAAAAACCAAAACAAAAAGATCTCCACACACAATCAAACCAAACAAACTAAGACAAAAACCAAAAAACACAAGGCCAAATAAAAAAAGTAGCTTTGAAGTTACTGTCAACAACAGCAAAGTTATGTGAGGAAGATATGCACCAAAATTAAAAGCCGTTATCTGAAATGTTTTAGCCTAAACTGCTGAAAGACAAAAATATGGAAATGTGAAAATAAAACTCCAGAATAGTGGAGGCTTGAACTCCCTACTTCAGGTAATATATGCTTTGACAGAGTAACCTTCGTAGCTGAATTCAAGTAAAAACTACCAAAATATTTCAGCAGGCAGTACAAGTCACCTAACCTTGAATAAACAAGCATTAAAATGCTTTAATTTGCCACCTGCTTTGCCAGTTACACCAATATAAGGTATCACTGAATGTAACCTGCCTGGTAACTAGAAGCAGCTAGCAAATATTAAACAAAGGACACATACAAAAACCTTCAAACAGCCCACTGGAGTAATTTCTAAAACTTTCTCTCCTTCAAACCAAACTAAGCACCTTAAGTTCCTCAAAGAGACCAGGTGAACTTCAAAAATCTGCCAGGAAAGTGTGTTTTTAGTTTTGGGCTGGTACTTCTCTTGTTCACCTCTCATTCCCTTTACTGATACGAAGAGCAACACAAAAGCCTCTCTTGCACCAGACATTTTACACCAGAACAAAAAGTAATTTGTACAGCTCTTATCTTTTATCTTGAGTCAGGACAGTGGCACAGAACAGTTACTACATAAGACCTAAAGCTGTGATTTGTGATCTGTTCAAATTACTTTCCATTTCCTGAATTGGACTGTGTCACTAGCAGCAGCCCTTACTAGATCCAGGGTTCCAGGTAGTCCCAGCCCTTCATACAGGACAAAACCCAAAGGATCAACTGAGGGCAACGCTGCTAGGCTACCTGGAAACCTTCTGTATCCTCAGCACAGTCCTCATTTTCACCACAAAGTGACAGAGCTCACAAGAAATCAAATCATTGTCATCTCCTACATTCACCTCTTCTCAAATGGGAAAAGCTTTGTGATCTTTGACCATGGAAAGAAAATGACTTACAGAACACTGAGAGTGTGACTGCAGTGACTGCAGAGTCAAACATACTGAGTATCTCAGCAAGAATTCTGCACTTCATTAATTCCAATGTGCAAAGTAACAACTTTACTGGACAGAATTACTGACTAAGTATTACTTGTGGCATTTGTAAACACCCCAGCAGAGTTCAACCCCATACCCGTTCTCTCGATCACTTTCTCTAAAAGCTATCAGATCCCTCTGAACATCCACGTAAGCTCAAGCAGAGAAAGTGGAACATTGCTGCCAACTTAGGCAACATAGGGACCACTAGAAATACATAACCATTAACTTCAGCCTTACATGATAGTGGAGGGAAGAGGAGCAGGAAAAAAAAGAAAAAAGAAAAAAGGCCACTAGGATCAGAATCTTGGCAGACAATAGCTTGATGCCAAAGCGAAGTGTTTTACCCCAAAAACCTATTAATGAATACAACCTAGCTTCTACATGCAACAAGATACTGCATTATTTTGTGTATCTTGTTATTTTGGTCAGACCAATAATAATCCAACTGTATTGTATTGTGTAAGATTTAAATGCCATCAAATTTTCAATCATACTGCTAGAAGTCATGCCTACTTTGTTATAAAAAGTGTATTTTCAGGGCAAAGTGCTGCAAGAAGAAAAAGTTATTCCTAGACAAAGTTATGAGAAGATCATTTTAGAAACTCTTGAAACAATTTCCGACATCATGAATGCTGTCTGTCATGACAATCAGTGGCATTTTTGCCAGTTTCTCAGAGCCTTTATTATTTCATTTTCAAATTCATTCTGCTACCGAAGTAAAAGAAATGCCATTTCTTTTTTATTAAAATAATTTAAGTAATTACTAACAGAATATTTAACAAAACCTATTTTTTTAATAGATCCATTTGCCTGAATTCTCTGAGTGCCAATATTTTCTTGAAAAAACACACTCTTCTGAAACATTTATATATTTCAAGCACTGCAAGTATATGAGGATTACAGACTGAATTTAGCCCTTGAATCTAATGCTACAGTTTTACCATGCAGTTTTTCCTTCAGCAGAAGAACATGAAGGGTAAAGTGTTAACCCCATTAAAAGCCAAGGCAAAGCTTCCATGGACTGTAATGAGACTGGGATTTCACCCAAGGTGTTAAACTGTGGTTTGGGAAAGCGAATAAAAGTACATCCATTATTGTAACAAGTACTTACCTGCTAGCCAGACTGAGCAACTCATGTCTATCGGCTACTGCGGATTTCTTTTCCAGTTCCCACAACATCACATTGATCAGGTATGAATTCTTAATTACAATAGGCACTTCTTCAAACATGTTTTCATATGCAATATTTGCTTTTTTCAAGCTGTAAAAAAGTTACGGAATATTTACTAATATAAACAGTATCTCTCTTATTCTCTTTGTTGAATTCTTGCTCCAACAAACAACAGTTTTGGAAAAATCCTTGATTTTCATAGTTCCACAATTAAACAAGAGTCAAGTTTTGTTAAGAAAGCATTTGCATGGCAAAAACTCACGTTTATAAAGACTAGGAAAAGCTGCTCTAGGAAAAATTCTCAGAAGACAAGCAGCTGCCTTGCTTGTTAATAGATTACCTACATGAAAAAGCCTCCAGCAAGAGACTGTACTGACAGGATTAACTCTGCCCCTTCCAAAATATTTTACTGATTTTCCTGCCATCAGTGTTTCTTGAGCAGAACTAAGCAGTTAAGTTGCCACATGATGCTAAAATACCTTTAAATATCATAACTACTACAATGAAGAACAATTTTCCCAATAGCTGAATAAGTAAAATTTTTACTGGCCAAAAAAGTAGAATCGCAAAATATTGTATGTTTTGGAAAAATAAATTCTGAGGTGAATATTAAAACATAATTTTTTGTGTGTATTTTTTTACAATATACACATAAAAAACTATTGCTCTTTCTTTATAATAAAGTAAACAGTAATACTTTTCATAAAATACGAATACAAAAGCATGATTTAGAAGTTTCTAAAGAAAAAGAGCCTTAACTTTGTTATATTCATACTGGATTTTGGAACAAAACCTTTTGCTTTTTGCCTCCACCCCCCCTTTTTTTGACTGATCACAGATTTGTTTGCTCATCATTACAGTTTAAGACACCAAGCAATGAAATGAATACATTTTTCCTCAACAAAGTGATTTTAACAAGTTGTTAGTGCTTTTGCTATTGAACACCAAGCAGTTGGAGGCAAAGGATGCTAAGGCCTACATCTGTAACAAGTCGCTACTTTCTGAAACAGAGCAATTATCCTACTTTACTCCAGAAGATGGTGTCCACATGGGGAGTTAATTTGGAACAAATACACTGGGACAGCTATTCCAGAATACCTGTTCTATTTTAATTCTGGGGGGAAAAAAGAGCTTAGAGACAGATCAGCTATTTCCCTCCCTCCATTTTTTTTTTTTTTTTTTTCTGTTTTTGGCTCTCTTCCCACATACAGCTATCTGCCCCATGGTCCTTACAGCACACCCTCTGACTAGTCCCAAACCCAGTTGGGGTGCCTCCACTTCTGGAAATGCCCAGCCAGCCTTTCACACCTGCTCAGCCCACTGTGCCACTGCACGACTGCCACAGCCCATAGGGGTCTGTTTTCCCCAGCACACAGTTACATGAGAGTCTAAAATACAGCGTTCATAATCCCAGGTACTGCTCTGCATCCCAACACTCAGCAAACCCTATGAGAAAACATTATTTGAAGTTACTTACGCTTCTGGAGAGAAATCTTTTTCCTTGCAAACTTCCATCAATTTGGGAGTCAGCCTATATGCCTTCAATGACAAAGACCCTTGGGCAGTCTTAATGGGATCTATTATTAAAAATGGAAGGAAGCCTATTATTACCAAACCCAGACTGCCTTTTTCTTTTTAAATATCTGAATGACATAAATAGAAGGAAAATTACTAAGCAGTCCTAGTGAAAAAAAAATTAATACAACAAACACAGAAAAGACACCATAGCAGAGGCTATTGCACTGCTATAGCCTGCTATTGTTGGTTGTAAAATACAACCAACAATATAAAGTGATGCCAATTAGTAAACTTAGCTTGGAGAACTTGGGGGGAATCGTGATCCCTTCTACTCATATTATTTCCCCATTAAAGGTCCAATTCACATTTCCTTTTTTTGTATGAATTATCCACAGAACTTATGCAAGAGTGACCTCATTTAAATAAAGATTCTTCCTTCCAGTCATTCTGCAGTAAATTAAAATATTCATTAAACAACATTTTATATGAAAAGAAAGTAATTTTAGAATAGCAATAAGCTAATTCAGATCAAGCTGCCATGCTGCTTTGTGCATGACAATGTAACTGGTATATACAAAGATTTGTTTTGCCTTGACATATTCTGCTGAATTTAGGGGGAAATTTTCTAAACAAACTGTTACATTCCTTGGACAAAGAAGCTTAACACTTGCAGCATGATAACAGCTGAAGCATGCCAACATGAGAATAAAAGCTGTGTTAACATTCATGTTGTCTGAAACTTAACACAGTAAAACTTTTAGCAATCGGTGATAAAATGAAAACCAAAATAGACTGAAACAAGTGGAAAATTCATCAAGGTCTGATGATGCAATGTTTCCAGCCAATATAAGTATACTTTAACAACTTGTTCTTTACTGTAATCCAATTGTTAACATACTGAAACAATTTTGGGGCAGCTCATAAGATTGATCGTATTCATTAGTATTTTTTCTGACAGATACTCAGGACGTTACATTTACTTCTCAGCTGGAAACTATATGCAAGTCTGCCAGATATGGCAAACTGTGAGTGTTTGGGGAGGGGGAGGCTATAAAGCTGTTAAATTGCCTACGGTTCTGATACAGCACAGAACATCTGGTCTGGAGAGCTTGAGGAAACACCATTAAATAGGCAGAAAAGAAAAAAATCTTTGTGCTAAGAAACAGTCCAGGTTTTGTATGCTTCTGTCAGAGGTATTAAAAAAACTTGGCAATTCGTGTGATGATTGGTCAGTCACGTACAGAGCCAGACACGCTAGCAAGCGGGGTTTGTTAGACATCTGGTCGGGTTCCACCAGCCCCTTCCACGAGGGAGGGGAGATGAAGGAATAAAAATGAAGCAGCTACTCCAGCATTCCAAAACGTACACATCAGGGCTCTGATAGCAAGAAAAATAAACAGAAAGAAGGAAACCCTGTCTAGACTTAGCTGCTGCTGAGGCTGCCGTAGACACAGGGTTGGTATTTACTCGAAAAGGCCTGCCAGGCTACTCTTACAGGCAAAAGACAGAATACAAAAATAGTAGTAATAATATTAAGAGGGGAAAAGAGTAATAAAGGAAACCTCATACTAACCGTAAATGAGAACTACAGACTCCTCAATTGCATGCTGGTAACTGAACTGGGAGTCCAGGAGGGCACGGGTGACAAAAGAGCCATAGTACGTGGACTGGTACCAGCCAACGTGAAGATGATCAATGTTTACGTGGCGCAGGCTCCGCATCATTTCCATCTGGTATTGGACTGGATTAAATAAAAAGCATGTTAAAAAAGTAAACTTACACAATCGTTACTGTTTAAAGAGAAAGCTTGATATTAAATGAGCAAATTGTATTTTATTTTCATTTTTGCGACTGCCTAGAAATTTGTTTATTCACTGGACTGTCTTTATTAAAATCCAGAGTTTCCTCAGAGAATGAGAGTAAGACCAGCCTGAGTAAGCAGACTTTTTTCAGCTGCAGTTAATTGCTAAAGTGATCAACAAACTGTTACACGTCATTTACAGCGTGCATTACCTTCCGCATTCATAAAAACAAAATCTGATATTGGGTTTCATTAAGCAGTAACATTTTACCATTTAGTAACAAAGACTTATTGTGATTTAAGTTGCAATACTGTCTGTAATTAGGTAACTTTTGGAATCAAAAGGAGAATTATTTAATGAATACATGAAATAGATTATAAACTGTGTCTTTTTCACAACATAAAACTACATTTTCAGTATCAGAGCTTGGAGAACTAGTTATAGCTGCTAGATAGTTTTGACTGCATTTTATTTCCAATTTTCAACGCTATTTCTTCTTTTTAGGTGTATATAAATGCAAAGGATGCATGCATGTACATATTATTGTTTATAATACACATATATGTAAATACAGCAAGTTACCTTAAACAGTAGAGAACATATTTTTTGTAAGGCTTTTTACACCAACAGCTGTAATGTTTCCTTGTACCAACACAAAAATTCTATTTCTATTAAATGCTTTGTTCAAACAGATCATCTTCATGGAATAGAGTTCTATTCCATGGAATAGAAGGAATATTTAAAATAGAGGAATATTTAAAATAATCCCATCAAACAGAACAACACACTTTATCACTTATCAGACCTTTTAAACAGACACACTGTGCCTGCTGGTTAAATTTAAGGAAAGAGAAATCAGTGTGATTATCAGACGAACCAACACTAGGAGCCAACTCATAGGAAATCAAATGCAACAACACTATGCAATCCTTTAGTTTTGTCTGCAGCTGCAAAAATTACTAAGATAACACACACACCCCCCATGTGTTCATTTTTGGTAATTTTTTTCGAGGCTTCTCCTTGTACCGATACAAATATGATATTCATTATAAAAGAGAGAAACACAAATTAATTAGCCTCAGAATGTGCTACATTTTCAGACCCCACTTCATATCCTTTCAAAAGGGGAAAAAAGATCTACACATATTATTTAAAGATATGAGGAGACATTCTTCAAGACTGGACAAATATTTTTCCAACTTATCACTCACCCTTGCAGCACAAACTACATTCTCAGTCTTCTTGAATTGCCTTTTCATTAAATTGGCATATCTGACTGACTGCTGTATTGAAGTAACCTCCGTACACTCACAGAAACCCTTGCAGACTTCTATCAGTATATGCTGGTGATTGCATTCTGTACCATAGTATCTTAACAGGAATTACTTGAAATTTGTGTTTCATCCAGGGCACCATGATAATACAGCATCCCAAAACTAATACAGGAAAACCACCCGGGTTCTGTTCTGAAGTGGAGATCTCATCTGGAGATGCCTCTACACTCTTCAGGGCAGCTGCACAATTGATCAAACAGCTATTTCCAAGTCAGAATGAAAACCTTTCCCCTTGCCACACCTAAGCAGGCTCATTGTACTACTTCCAGAAACAGAGGCCAGGCTGAATGAAGCTATTTACCCACAGCCCAATGCTTCTGCATCTCAGTGTTTAGCTCAAAAGCAAAGATCTAGTTTGTCAAAAAGACTCAGTCCTTAAACTTTAAAAGATTTTGTGGATTTTTTGGAGGTGAAGATGGTAAGTTTCTAAATTTTGTAATTAAAACAAGAACACAGATCTCCTGCAAAACAAACTAAAAGACTCCTCATGTAACCATGATTTTGAATTGAAAAAGTATATTCAGTCATTAAATTTAGCTAGAATAAACTCTTTGGTTAAAAGAAGCTTTTCAAAGGTACATCTGTGTAGAAAGCAAGAATGACTTGTTTCTCACATGACTTGCTACAACATGCTAAAAAATGAAATTATAGTTAGAACCTTTGTAGCCAAATGAAGTCATTAAGAGGAAAAACTAGAAAGTATTTTCAAAAGCAGCTGAAACAGACAAAGGATTTTGTGATAATTAAATGAAATTAAATTAAATGTGGACTTTTAGATAGCTGAGCTAGACTTCTTGCAGTGGCAATTCTCTGGTAATGGTGGACACTCTCAAAGTAGAGGTGGTCATGTAATGATGGGGAAAAGATACTTAGACATAGATTCCTATGAAATCATGTGGCTGATGCATCCAGATAATTTCCACCTTGAGAAATGTAATATTCAAGAGCAGGAAAACATCCAGATCTTTTCCAAACTTGAATAAAGGCATATCATGCTCTCAAAAGTGTTCTTCTGAGAGCTAACTGGTAACCAAGTTCCAGGACATGTTCTTTTCTTAAACACAGTACACCCAGCAACATGTAAGAGATGTAACACGATGCGAGATACTATCCAGAAGAAAAAGGACTCACTGAAAACCATCCAGATTTCATGTCAGCAATTCCTCCTCTCATGACTGTTAGCAGTTAGATGATAATGAAGGCAATAGTGGAAAAAATGTCAAAGAACCAATAAAGCATCAATAGCTAACATCTTTGCCTTGGGAAAACAACTGCAGAAATTAAAACATGATGCAGTCCCCACTAGGGAGAAATGGAAACTCTTTTAACCAAACATATATATTTTATAACATGTATTAGTAGCTAGATAGCTCCAACAAGCTGCCAACTTGCACAAATGGATAACAGTCCCCAAGCTACTTTTGTTGATACTATTACCACTGTTTCTTTACATCATTTGCCCAATCTACAGAACGTCATCTTTTTACCTAGAAGCTTAGCACAGACTGGGCAAGAGCTCCCTCCCTCCCTCCTTCTATTTCTTACTCAATCCCTTAGCATTTGGGACAGTTGTACACTTTTTCTAGCGAATTCGCTTTTTTGTGCCACAGTCCCTCCCAAGCCACTCTGCAAAGCTGACACTGAAAGAGTCACTTAGTCCAAGAGCACCCAGAACTGAGGTGTGCAAAGCAAAGGGCAGGGGAACAGCCAGACCAGGATGCTGCCTCCTTCTCCCTCACATTTAGACAGTGTACCTACATTTTAAAACAAACTATTTGTTCAGGAATGTCCTTATGATGAGGAAAGCCAACAGCCACACCTGCACTTCCCAGCGGTGCTGCTTGCACTGAGAATGTGCAAACTGTCTCCTGAGCAGCTTTCTGAGATTCTTTGATTTTAAAATTTTTTAAAAATATGCTCTCTTTTCTTCTTATTAAAAACCACTAGCTTCTTCCTCTAAAATGGCAACTTTTTGTTAGTTTGCAAACAAATGGATGGGGGGAGGGAATTAAGGATGCTAGAAAGCATTACTATAATTTGTCTAAAGCAAACAAAGTGCAAAATTATACAATATGGGGTTTTGTTTGAAAATGAGTGACTTGTGTGGATTTGTATTACCAAAATGCCTTGACTGAAAAATCGTGACATTAAACCCTATTACAGTCGTTTATTTGTTTTAATAAACATTGTAAAATATTTTTTAAAATAACAGAATAACATAAAGACATTTTCCTTTTCTAGAAAGTACTGCCAATATTAGAAACTTTATCTGGGCTTTAACATATAGGAGATATATACCTTACCTCACCAACAAAAAACACCCTCAAAAAAACCCAAACTAAACCAAAAAAACACAACCAAAAGAAAAAAAACATAATATACCAGATACAAGACAAAGAATTGAACCCTGATGTAATTCAACACTGGGACAACTCAGCCATGTTTTTCTATACCTTAAAATACCTGGTCAGTAATTTCACTATTTGAAAACCTAATTTCAGAATAGGTCAAATCAGCTAAAGCATTGAAAAAAGGTCCATTATTATTCTAAAATGCAAACAAACCTAAAACCCTAGAGTTCAAAAACAACCAGCAAATGATGCAAGTTTACTTATTACTGAATTGTTTCTTTACCAAGAAAAATTTATTAAAATTCACCTCTCACGGGATCACATATGCATGCTGCTGAAATTCAGTCCTTAATAGTTATGGTTATCATCAGAGGAGATGCATTTCAGCCTGGCCACACTAAGACTATCAGTAAATATTGTGACATGTGAAACCCATGTGATCAATAGTGGCCTGGAGGCAATATATTTGATGACACCTCACTGGCTCAAGGCCTTAATTTCCAAAAGGTAATTTGATACACCTTAAGAAATTTGATTTTAAGAGCAGCAATCCACATGCCTCCTAAAAAGCCATGCCCCATTGAAATGGAAGGACTCTGTACCAGTGTTAGGTGCCACAGACTGACTGGTTTTATGCTGCTCATCACCAAGCTTGCTGCAGTGGACCCTGTGCAAAAGAAGTAACAACCAACCCTAAGCTACAAACCACTGACATCTGTGTAGCCTTCGGTCTGTGCAGCCATTCACAACTCAGTGTTTGCCTCAACCCTTGTTTCCCAAATTTCTCCTTTAACTGTGCTCAAAGAGCAGAAGTTGCATGTGCCTTCAGGAGGGCAGGTCACTGGTTCAAGAACAAAGCAGACCTTTACTGTTCCCTCACCCTCTACAGCCTCCTCACAAAGGCACTCTCAAGGAGAATGAATCTGAGGATGAATATTGTTTCCCCAAAGAATGCTGAGCACCCAGAAGACAGATGAAGTAAAACTATCTAAAATTTACTCAAGACTAGCCATACTGTCCATGGGACACAAAAGTCCATCAGAAGAGACAGCATCCAGTTTCTGCGCTAACACTTCTCTGAATTTAACTAGCAACATGAACACAGCAAATTTTAGTTGATCTGGTCAAAATATACTGAAAAAACAACCAAAATATTCTTTTTATAACACCGCTATTAATGTGGGTAGTATTTTTGATGCAGTAATTTATCTGTTTTGAAGTGCTACCATGTGGTAGCATGCGTACTGAACAAGTGCTATACACTTCGCAGCACAAAAAAATTTGGGTTTTTCTATACATAACAACTTTGCCAAACCACATGTATGCTTCAGACAGTATCTTCAATGACTAAACCAAGTTAGCAGATGCTAGTTCAAGGAACCAGCATATGCATTTGAAAAGAAGGAAAATTGATTTATTTTATTTAGCACAGAGAATTATGAAGACAACAGATTAATTTGTTTCCCTCCACACACACAATCTCAATTAATTGTCTAAAAAACTGTGAATCATAATAACTGCATCTATTGATAACCATTCCAATTGTGAAGACAAAAAAAAGGAATGCCACAACCAACTTGTTATGGTTAAAAAATACAACTAAAAAGAATGAGAAAAGAGAAACAAGAATTCAGAATTAATTCCAGCAAAGGCAATGTTTCATCTGAAAAAGCTTTTAGATACTGTTGAAACATATTTCTCTGTCCAACGTGTGCACCATATATGTATACAAATATTTACAGATTTTTATCTATATCCAACTACCTCACACATACACACTTCTCCCAAGACAAATGCACAAGCTCAGTAACTCAACAATTCTCCTATTCATAGAGAAAAAAAATTAAAAGTAAATATTGCCTTCCTCAATAATATTAATTTCCTCCTCTGAAATATCAAGTCAGGGTTACAAAACAGTGCTCTATTTTATGAACTTTTGCTATACAGGGCTGAAAGCACCTGACCTCGTCTAAACTTGGAAGCTAAGCAGACCAGGGTCTGTAGGTAGCTGGATGGGGAAAAAAAAAATCATGTGAAAATAGGCAAAAGTCCAAGAGTCATGGTCATAAGAGCACAAAACAAAAAGCAAGCCCAAAGACTTAATTCAATCCCATTTTAATCACCAAATTGAAGAATGAAAAAAAGGGTAGAACATATCTGGCAGATATGGCAAATCACAGAATCACTATCACTAG
>VZRH01002143.1:6363-23182 GCA_013397555.1 Urocynchramus pylzowi
TTTTTTTTTTTTTTTTTTTTTTTTTTTTTTTTTTTTTTTTTTTTTTTTTTTTTTTTTTTGCTGTAATACCTGCAGGGAAGGAGGTGAGTGAGACTGAGGGAGCCTTGCTGGTGAGGTGGGGTCTGGCTGTGCTGCCTTCTGTGGGGCTGCTGCCATTACTTGCTGGTTTTCAGCATGAGTAGTGGTGTCACTGTGAGCCCATAAATTCTGGGTAATTTGTAAAGTGCCTGTCACAACGTTATCTAAAGAGCAGTGGCACTTTGGAGACTGTTCTGGGCTGCTGAGGAGGGGAGGCTCCTCAATCTGCCTTTGCAATGAAGCTCTGCTCCAGCACACTGTGCTCCTTTACAGTGTCACAATATCCTCATCTCAGGAGGAATTTCTGCATGGAAAGGGTTGTTAAACATTGGAAAGGGCTGCCCAGGGAGCTTTGGAGTCCCCATTCCTGGAGCTGTCCAAGGAAGGCCTGGAGGTGGCACTCAGAGCTCTGGGCTGGGGACAAGGTGTCATTGGGCACAGATTGAACTCAATCACCTTGGAGGACTTTCCCAACCTCGATGATTCTGTGACTGTTGTGCCCATGATGTCCCTGGTTGTGCAAACTCAGGAGAAAAGGCTTCATTTATCACCTCCCAGTTTTTCTTTCCCATGAGAAGATTTGTGGCAGAAAAGCTCCACCAGCCTGGTGAGCACATGTGGGGAGTTACCTGAGCAATTAAATGAAGGCACACGTGTGAGCGGTGCACGTGGGATATTCTTTGAAGATGTTCTGTGATCAAAGCAGAGAAAGGAAATAAAAATGAGTATGTTTGCTAAATATTGAATAAATTAAGCATGAGGGTACTGCAATGAAAAGGTAGAACATGTGTTTGTGGGGAAAGGCTCTAGCCACTTCATATCCATGATTAAATATTTTCTGTTGTCCCGTTCACATTCCTTCCTGTTGTTCCTGGTGGGGAAGCTCAAGGATAAAGGGAGCTGAGACATGAGGAGCTTTGTGGGCAGCTCTATGATTTATTGTGTGATTTATGGGCCAGTGTCAGATTTCTTTTATCTCCCCCAGGAAGAGCAGAACTCAGAGGCTGACAGGGCAGTATTGTAGTGGGATGCAGGCACCAAGGTGCAAGGGTTCTGGGCAGGTAGCAAGAACTGTAAAGGATAAACCTCTTCTCTCTTAAATACCAGAATGGCAGTAAAAGAATCATACAATGGTTTGGGTTGGAAGGGATCTTAAAAGTCATCCAGTGCCACCCCTGCTATGGCAGGGACACCTTCCACTGTCCCAGGCTGCTCCAAGCCCTGCCCAGCCTGGCCTTGGGCACTGCCAGGGATCCAGGGGCAGCCCCAGCTGCTCTGGGAATTCCATCCCAGCCCCTGCCCACCCTGCCAGGGAACAAGTTAAAAGGGAGAAGTAAAAATCAAGATAGGTTAGGTTGGGAATTAACAGTTCAACCTTTCACTACAGTGACCATCAGTTTGTAAGCCCTTACAATTTACTTAATAAGCTTTCTATGGATTGGAAATTAGGCTTTCATCTCTGTCCACCAGTTACAGACCTAGCAGTAGTTTAGTTCTTAATGTTCAGTCCTCACATAATGTGGAGTGAAATACACTGTGGAATAAAAACACACAGCCTTCAGGTCACAGTTTCCATCTATTGTGAAGAAACTCCCTTAGAGAGGTGGGAAAAGACTTTTCCCAGGTTATAACTGGGAATGCAGCAGCACAAACCCCAGTAAACTGCAGATCAGATATTCAGTGTGAGAAAGGGAAAAAAACCCACCCTGGGTCTTTTGACTCACTCCAGTGCTCTGTCTAACTGTGATAAGGTGCTAGTCTTGTTTTAACTACTACTGAGCAGCCAGCAGCTCTTCACAGGAAGAACAATATTATTTGACATTTCTTAAAATATTCAATGGCAAGTTTAGAGAAAAATATGATACTTGACTGTGCATGGATATGAAGTTGTGGTCTTGCTCAAATATGTGATTCTACAATCTCACAGTGAATCTGAGTGTGTGTGTGTAAGAGACACTCAGCAGTTAATTTTCCAAAGTCGTTCCTGCTGGTTTCTTTTAATTAAATCCAAATACACCTTCAGATGTCACTCTGTAAAATTCTGAATTAAGCTGTCTATTAGGCTACCCTAAATAAATTCAAAAAGGCTAAACTTTGGAGCACATTTTATAATCATAACAATAACTGCCTGGTTGCTGTGACTGTTACTCATGAAAGATGCAAAGGTGTGCTTCTGCTCCTCAGAAATTAGGTGATGATTGTGTTGATCAGATTTTCAGATGTGTAACATGCAGTGAAAGAAAAAAACCCTTTGTTTCTTTTTTCATCAGCTGCTTTCTGGATAGGAGGGGCTTCCCACCTTCTAACGTGACCCCATTTGGTTTTTCTCCATCAGATTTCTCAGTTTGTGACAGAGGCAGGCCTTCAGAATTCTCCTGAACACCAATTTCTGTTGCCTCTTCTGACTAATCAGGGAGTTTTCAGATTTACTAATCATTTCTCTTTTACTAATAATTTCTCTTTTAGGTTGCCCCGTTGATTTCAAACAAGTTTCCCCTAAAGGTGTGCTTGATTTCTAGGTCCCTTTTCTTTTCTTTTCTTTTTTTTTTTTAAATGCTATATCACTCAGACCTGGGATCCTAATCCAGGAGAGATTGTGAGGGGCTTGACAGAAGCACTGGGTGTCCAGCCAGGCTTTACTTCTATCTATACCACCACAGCAGTACAGACTCAAACCACCTCAATAAAGTTTTAAGTTATTAAGCTATAATCTTCCTAAATACAAAGTGATGTCTCCAATGATGCCATCTAAAGCTCATTATCCAAAATGAATGTGATTTTCAACCCACCTGTTTTTTTATTTTTAACTAAATAAGCTTTGATTACTGGGGTTAAACTTCTCAACTCTGAGAAATCCATCAGCTGTTTTTCTCAGAAGCTCCTCAGGATGCCCTGAAATCTGGTCATTGTGGTCTCTCAAAACAATTGTGCTTTGTTCTGTGTCAATTTCCTCATACATTTGCAGAATTAGGTAAGAAATATGAAGGATGAGACCTTTGTCTCCCTTAATGTGCGTTCCCACAGATGGCAGAAATTTTCCTATATTCTGTTTTATTTATATTTATATTTATATTTCAATGAATTTTGTATTACCTGCAAGCCCTGTGATGTCTGCACAAGTGCTCTTAACCCTATTCAAGAAACTTCAAAGAATGAAAGCAACGCTTCCTTATAGATTACACTGAGTAGAGATTTATTAACACCTTTTAATTGTAATTCCTGTATTTCTGGGAAGAATGGATCCCTCCACTGGGTCATGGAGGGGCAAGTTGCTCTGAAAAACAATAGTTTGAACATTGTTTTGATTTGGATATTGTTTTGGTTTGAATAGTTTGAATACTGTTTTGATTCACTCAAATGCCCATGAGAACATTTATCCCTTCAATGACAGGTAAACACACAGGAAACATTTAATCATAAATACATGTTGTGTCCTTGAAGCCCAAAACCTCAGTGTAATCTCAAACATTTATTACACAGTGGATTACAAGACACATCATGTTCTAATTTAAATTAGTGTTATGCCTATCATCCCATTTTAAAGGTTGCTCTAAATAGGGGAGCAAACCTGTTCTTTAGGGCATCTTCTGGGATGAGTATGGCTTTGGAGCATCTGACAGGAGAGGCTGGGGCTGCTCAGCCTGGAGAAGGGAAAGCCCAGGGGGATCTTATCCATGGGAGGATGACCCCAAAAGATGGAGTTCAATATTCCTCAGTGGCACCCAGTGAAAGGACAAGAGGCAAAGGGCACGATCTGAAATAAAGGGAATTCAACTTGAACGTAAAAAAACTTTTACTGTTGTGGGGAAGAACTCTGGGAACAGGTTGCCCTGGGAGATTTTGGACTTTCCCTCCTTGGAGATGTTCAAAATCAAACTGGCTGATGAGGAACTCCCCTTCCTGCAACAGCTTTACTTCACAGAAGGGAGGAGCTTTTGGGTTTTGAGTTGTGTTTTCCATATTCTGTCCCTGTAAGCAGATTCCTGGCACACACCTGGGAACACTGCACTGGGGCACACTCTGCACCTCGTGTGCTTTGCTCAGACACCAGGCAGCCTTTGCTTGCATTCTAGATGACATTCCTGTGTGCTTGATATTTTCTGGTCCAGAATTTCCAGTCCTAGAGCAGCTGCATTAAGCAGTTAATTCTCTTTCCCTTGTTACCCCATCTATGAATAATCTCAGCCTCAAGAATGAGAACATTCAGTATTTTCCCTAATGCAACCCTCTCATTCAATCCAGATTAGAGTCCACTCCTCCACTGCTTATTTTAAGGTGTAGCAGAGGGGAAAAAAGTATAGAAAATAAGGGAGTGTTTGTTTAACCACGTGGCATATTTTGTGGAGAAATTTTAATTCATGCAGAAGAATCCTTAAAGACTTCTTTGTTATTAAGGTAGAGCCTGAACAGTTTCCATGTCCTCAGTCTTGTTCCCTGAGCCTCTCTCCTCTCCTCAGTTACTTACTGGGAGTACAAGATCATTTCACTGACAGAACTGGAAATTTTTTCTTCCCATCTCACCTGCCTGGAGCAGTCTTAGCCCACACCACAGGGTCTTGCTTTTTTTGATGCCATGCTTTGCCTTCAGCAAAATAAATGCTCAAAATGTTTGGGGCTCTCCAGTCTGCCCTGCAGGATTTTTTCCTCTTTCTATTTGCCTGATTGCATGAAACAGAGCCCAGAGAGACTGTCTGAGTCACCAGGTTTTGTCTGATGCTGCAGAAAGATTGAGAGCCACCTAAAAACTCCATTTCCAGCTCAGCTTCCATCCCAGAGCTGAATAAGAAGTTCACTCTGATGGCTGGCAATCTCATTCCCTAGTTAAATTTACTTGTGGCCAGTTTGTATTTGTTTTCTCTTTTGACAACTCCATTCTTTACTTCAGGAGCTCAAATACCTCCCTAATTTACTTGTAGAAGGCACTTTTCTCCCTAGATCTAATTTTGTTGGAGTAAACAAACAGAACTCTTACATTTTCTTGGATGAAAAGCCTCTTTTTTGCCATCTCAGTGGCCATTCTCCACATCTGCTCACGTTTGGATGTTTCACAGCAACATTTGCAATATCAAGCTCTCAATACAAACATGGGGGCACTAATAGTCTATACTGGCAGGACCTTCTGTTTGGATTTGTCTGTTTCTGAGCTGTATCACAACGTTGGGCTTGGGGAATTTAATTTTTTTCTTCCTCTCATTTTCAGCTGGGAGCTGCTCCACATTCATGCCAGTTCTGTGGGTATTTCTTGGATATCTGAGAGGACTGGGAAAATGTGTCACTTCTGGTTCCCTATATTGTCATCTTTTCTGGAGCCAAGCTGAGTTTGGAGAGACTCTTATATTTAACATAAGAAAAGCCAAGGAGGATCAAGTTTGAAGCCAGTTTGTGAATCCTTAGCTCTTCATAATCCTCTGCAGACATGGATTCAGTTGGATATTTCAAAATAGCTCAGCAATTATGGGCATAATTTTTATGAACTATCTTAGCTTTTAAACACAGTCATTCAAGTGACAGAGCTCAGAACTGTTATTTTAAAAGGCTTTTTAGACATTCTTGGCCACTTTATTTGTCATGACTGTTGTTGGAATGCTTATCCTTAGCAGTCCAGAGCTTTGGCCTTTAACTAATGCTGAAATAGTCATGGTTCTGCCCCAAAAGATCTGCTCTGAGCTCAGCTCCTGTTGCTGCTGAAGGCTGAAATAAATCAGGTGGAGCCTAGATTGGGTGTGACACAGCAGTGGAGAGTGCAGAAGCAATGGTGGCAAAAGAGAATCTTACCTATCCCCACTGGAAACTGAGAGGAAAATTTATCAGGGAGAAATGTAAGCAAGATAAATCAGCTTCAGCACATTAAAAAAAAAAGAAAAAGAGGCAAAATAAAATGCTTATAATCTCCTTGTAAATGTGAGAGAGGAGAACTTCAGACACAGAATCAGTGCTGACGTCCTGCACTCCTGATGGGGGAATAACCCTGCCGATAAGGGACTCCTCAGCAGTTTAATGGTGCAAGTACAGTAAAGGAAAAAAATGAACTGAAACAAGAAACAGCATGGGATAGATGTCTAACCCTGGAAAGGCTGGAAGTCTGAGCACTGCCAAGATTTCTGGTTAGCCAGGCTGAGATGTAAACTCGGTGTCACACGAGTGACCGCACGGTGACCGCGGGACGGAGCACACGGGGGGCAGGCACTGCACAGCAGCACAGCCAGTTTCCATGGATTTCTCCTCAATCCATGGCTGTGTCTTGCCTGTAGCAGCTCTGCAAGAATCATTCAGGGATCCCCCAGGCGTCTGGAATGGCAGTTCTGGGAAATGGGGCAGTGATGAGTTACGCAGCGTTTCTGTGACAACAACAGGGCAAAAAAATCCCTCCTGGCAGGGCACGGAGGGGGAAGAGGTGCCTTCTGCAGTTTTGTTTTAGGTTTCATTCTCTCTCTGCCCTGGCAACTTGTGATCTGATCAATCTGCAGAACAGGAGCTGGAGGTTTGCCCTCCTTGGTTTCTTCAGTGTGTTGGACGTTTTCGGCAACAAAATACTCCCCCAGCAGCTGGGTTAAGGATGTGGCATCATTCCTGAGGCTAGAACTGCAGAACAAATACTGATCTCTTCATTTTCTCTCTATGTTTTTATATAAGAGGCTGTAACAGACTGAATTTCATTTTTATGTTACTATCTATCAAATGATTTTATGGGAATACTCTGCAGTGGGATGGTGTTTTGCCATTTAAAATTCAGGAATACAGCAAAGGCCCCATAGAACTTCCCAGTGGAGTCATCAGCACCAGCAAGAGAAGATAATTCTGTATATGCTGTCTATGTAGGATTCATTTTCACTTTTGGACACATTGAAATATTTATTCACAGCTCAGCCTCATGAATTTGAACAATGTAACTTGAAGAAATTAGAAAACATCCTCTGTTTATGCAAATTGTGATAGGCTGGCTTTTAATTTCTGTTTTTTTAAAGTTTTAAAATTTTTTTCATCCTAGCAGTGTGTGTGTAAAATACTGAAAATGGATTTAGGAAATTAGAAATGAAAAGGAAATTTTCTGGTTTTGGCAGGTACATTTCACCTGAAGAGCTGTCAATTGGATAAATGTGTTCTGTGTATCATGAAACTGAAGCACAGTGGAGTAAATGATACTCAGATGTGATAAATGATAAATGATATTCTCAACATCTTTGTAAAATGTGTTAAAGACTCAGTTAGTTAAAAGAAAAAAGAAAAAATATCAGTGAACAAAAGAATATAAAGAATAAGGAACTAAAATACTTAATCCCAAACAATATTGTCTGAGGAGGAGAAATATAAATGAAGTGATAATCATGGAATCCTAGAATGGTTTGGGTTGGAAAGGACCTTAAAGATCATCTCATTTCACCCTCTGCCATGGGCAGGGAACCTTCCTCTAGATGAGGTTTCTCAAAGCCCTATCCAGCCTGGCCTTGATCATTTCCAGGGATGGGGAGTTTCCCAACTTGGTGGGAAAATTTCACAATTTAAAAATATTACCCAGTTTCATAAAGGAGTTTCTGGCTGCTGGACTATCTCACATTTTGTGGACATGCACCCAGATAAATCTGCATAATTTCTGATCAATAAAGAGAAAGTGGATGTGTCTGATAGGACAAGGTGGAAGTTCAGCAGTTCTCACCATCACTGAGCCCATTAATATTTTTGTAAAATTACTGAATTTGGTCAAGACATGACGAAAAGTTCTCCCACCATCCTGTTGCAAGTCCATGGATTGTCCCTGTGTAGGGGACACAGCAGATATGTGGTGTTTGGTGTGTGCCAGTGCCACACCAGTGACTCAGCAAAGCCTCTGGAGTGGTGCTGAAGCTGCATTTGGCCTTTTACTAACCCAGGGGACTAAAAAAAAATGACAAGAATTCTTCAAGGAATTGCAGCTTTTAAAGGCTGAGTTCCACTTGGTTTGCCTTTAAAACTCCTACTCCAACTCTTCCCTTTCTTGAGGATGTGTGGGAAGGATCTTTCCAAGCCAACAACATTCCCCCTGTCAAAAAACACCCAACAAAACCCAAGGAGCTTTGCTGTGGATGATTTCCCATCCTGTTCTGTGAGCCTCTCACTCAGCAGAGCCCTCTGGTACCTGCTGAAATCCATCCTTGGTGACTCCAAAATGTGCTTTAAGGAGCAAGGGACCAGCCCTGCCTGCACTTTTGGGATGCTCCCCATCCACAAAGCCAGGGAGAGAGGACAGTGGGAGGGACAGAGGTTCCCTGCTGGAGGACTCACCTCAGCAGCCACCCTTGGTTTTGTTCCAAAACCCCACCAACACTCAAAGAAGAAGGAGGAGGTGGAGGCTGCCCTGGCAGGTGCTGGTTCACAGAATTCCCAGAATCACTGGGTTGGAAGAGAACTTCAAGATCATCGAGTCCAACCCAGCCCCAACACCTCAACTAAATCCTGGCACCCAGTGCCACATCCAGGCTTTTTTTAATCCAGTCTTTTTTCCTCATGGATGGAGGGGCAGCCTTCAGCCCTGGAGTCACTGCAGATCCAAGCTGGGAGATGTGTCACACTCCAATCTGTGCAACTTGGCTGCACAGGAGCTGTGACACCCGTCAGCTTTTCCACCACCCCTCAGATCCCTGGCTGTCACACGAATCCCCTTTTAAATCCAACCTGTGATTGACTCCTACATGTTTTTCCCCTCTCTTGGAGCAGCCAAGCAGCATCCTGCTCAGCTGAAAGCTATTCAGCTCCCTCCACAGTGTGAGGGAAGCTCGTGGCCTTTCTTGCTGGTGGTGGCCAAATATGTGTGTAATGTGCTTAGTCTTCTCCAGCCCACCCAGAGAGAGACCCTGCTCCTCTCCTGAACTCGAGTGTAACACGTTCCCTCCACAACTGGCCAGGCCAGCTCCAGACTAATATTTTCTGTTCACTTAATTAGCACAGGACAAGTGCTGTACCCCCGTGGAAATTTGCCACTTGAAAAACTGCCTAAAAATATATCCTGCAGTAAATGTTTCTCTGTGTGATTGAGTGTGCACACGGCCTGTGCTGAGCAGAGGATTCCCAAAAACAAATGTCTCGCCGAAGCCTCTTGGCAAGGCCTCGCTGGTTTTTTAACAGTTTATCAGCTTGTGTGCTATTTACCAAGGGCAGGAGTTACTCCAAGGTTCCCATTTAAACTGAAAGTTCCAAAAGCCTGCAAGGATGAGAGGCCATAAAGGTGAGAAGAGGAGGATGAAGTGAGGCAAAGAGTTTTGTTCTCAAGGGGAATAATGTTCCAGGGGTTAGAATACATTGCTTGGGCTATGAAAATTGGGGTCAGCTCCTCCTTTTGGCTCAGCCTTCATGAACCCTGTGGGTACCTCACTGCTGGAGCGTGACCATCTCTGTGCCAAGGGACCACAAGGAGTGTGCACTGACCACAAGGAATGAGTGAATTTTGGAGCAAAGGCAGCGTGAGACCATCCCAAGCTGTCACTGCTGAGCAGAAGGTCATACTACTGCTATGAATCATGGAATTAGGGAATTATAGAATCATAGAATGGCTTCAGTTGAAAGGGACATTAAAGATCAGCTGGTTTCACCCCCCTACCATGGGCAGGGACACCTTCCACTGTCCCAGGCTGCTCCAAGCCCCAGTGTCCAACCTGGCCTTGGGCACTGCCAGGGATCCAAGGGCAGCCACAGCTGCTCTGGGCACCCTGTGCCAGGGCCTGCCCACCCTCATTGTAAAGAATTTCTTCCTAATATTTAATCTAATCCTACTCTCTTTCCCTTTCTTTCATCCTCCCTTGACTTGTCACTCCAGCCCTTGTGAATATTCTGTTTCCATCTTTCTTGTCAGCTCCTCCAGGCCCTGCAAGGCCACACTGAGCTCCCCTCAAAGCTTCTCCTGTCCAGGTGAACAATCCCAGCTGTGCCAGCCTTTCCTCCCAGCAGAGCTGCTCCATCCCTCTGCTCATCCTGCTGCCTCCTCTGGGCTCTCTCCAGCAGCTCCAGCTCCTCCCTGGGCTGGGAATTCCCAGGCCTGGGCCAGCTCTGCAGCTGGGCTCTCACCTGAGGGGGCACAGGGCCACAATCCCAATCCCTCTCCTGCTGCCCAGGCTGTGGCACCAGCCCAGGGCAGGGTTGGTTTCTGAGCTCCAGCACACACAGCTCTCCTGCTTTAAAGACAAAAAGAATCTCACTCTCCAAACCAGCGCTGAGGCCCCATTCCAGAGCAGGTCTGGGAGTGGGATCACACCTTTTGACAGCTTCAAGCTGCTGGATTAGTCTGAGCCTTGTCTTAACCTGGTCTGCAGGAACTTTGTGTGTGTGCAGGTCTGGAGGGGGGTCCCAGCCCTGCTGGGGAGGGGATCCCACCGAAGGCACGGCTCAGCTCCCAGCAAACGCTGCCTGCTGCACTTGATGGCTTGCAGATTTCTCTGAGAGAATATTGTGTAGCTGGCAAAAGAAAACACAAAAAAGGAAGGAAGCAGAGTGGATTTGAGCCCTTTTACTGTTTGCCTTGTCTTTTCCCAAACAGGCAAAGACATCTCTCCGTGCCAAAGACCCGACGCGGTGTAAGGAGGAAACATCACTTGGATCACTTGATCACAGAGCAAATTTCAGTGTAGTCCTTTGTATTTCCTCTTCAGACAGTCTTGTTCAGATTGAAGGGCACAAGAGCAGCTGTGTGAAAGCAAGAGCACCCCCCTGCAGAAGCAGGTTCCCGTAAAAATCCTCCTGGCGTGCACCGTCTCCGAGCTGGATTCCTCTGAAGACAAGAAAGGACCATTGCAATTGCACCCTGTGAGACAAATTAACACAATTCCAGCCTGTGCTCGTACAAGACTCTCAGTTCTGTGATCTGCCAGGGCTGCAGTGCAGTTAACCTCGGGAGCAGGGTTTTATAAAGGTGCTAACTGGTGTTTCACAGTGCCCCTGCGGTGTTTCGTTTTCATACGAGGCCCTGTTTGGAGGAATGCTGTGTGAGCATTTCCTGCAGTTCCAGGGGCTGTTTGATCAGCCAGAATGGGTCCTCTGGGCAGCATTTTGGAAAAATAATATTTAAGAATTGCACTCTATAAAAATTCCGAGGATGTATATCCTGAATTGTCGAACGTCAGCACAATGCTGGTTTGAGAAACATTCTTGTCCTCACTTTAAATTGTGACAAAAGAACACAGAAATTAGAAGGAAACCCAACTGCACAACTTAATACAGTGACACTTTTTAACAGGGTTCCCACAGTTTTCTATATACCATGGAACTAGGATTTTCAGGTAGGCTGTTTTCATTTTATTTTATTTAACCCAAAGATACCTTCCTTCCAGAATTAAATGTATCAGGCTTTTATAAGTAGCCACTGCCAGGGAGAAATTGTGTGTTCCTGCAGGGTATATCCATATGGAGATTTTGGAAAGGATTCATGAAAAAGACCCTGTTTGTGTTGACCCCCCAGCCTACCTCACAGCTCAGTGCTGTCACCTCTCATGGGGGATGCACAGTTGTTTCCTGCAGGAGTCTGGGCACTTTGGATCATGTTCCACAGCAATTCAGAAGTCCCCACTTTCTTTTCTTTGGCTGTGGAGTTGCCACAGGGCAGGGAGAAAGGAGAAACTGAGTGTGTCCATGACTCCCAACTGCATTCAGTGAAGATCTTAAAGGTTTGGGGTTTTCCCCTCAGGTTTTAAAGGTTTGGGGTTTTCCCCCTCAGGTTTTTAAAGGTCTGCCTTTGGTGTCCTGGCTGTATTCCAGCTTGTGTGATCTTTCCTCCTGACCTACAGCCCTTCTTCAGTTTCAGCTAAATAAGCTATTCCTCATTTTCTGTCTGTTTACCTTTGCTGCATCCTGTTAGGGACTCCATCTGTGAGGTGTGGAGCCCCCCTGGGATATCCCAAATGCAAAAAAAGGTAGCAAAAGCCTTTGGTTCCAGTGAAAGTTACCAAAAATTTTCCTTGCTTTGGAGCTGGAAGAATAGTGGGACAAAAATTTGAGTAGGGGTGTCCTCTGCTCACTGTGAACCTGTGCTCCTCTGGGCTGAGGGGAAATCTTATCCTAAATTGCAGAGTGGCATTAGTAAAAAGAAGATTTTCTTAGGAGAAATTCTGGTGACAACAGCCTGCAAAGAGTTAAGCGAGGTTTTCTGTCATTCCAAAATTGCCAGTGACCTCAGGCACTGACCTTTCCTTGGACTTTTCTGGTAGCAGGCAGCTTTCCCAGCCAAAGGGATTTAGGTCCTGAGCCTGCTGCTGCTCTCCCTTTGGCTGATGATCTGCTCCCTCACTCTGGTGGGCTCCATGCCACGAGCAGTGTGGATCCCTCTGCTCTGGGCTGCCACTCTTTGGCCTTTGCAAAGGCCACTGCTCCTTCCTAACCCTCAGGTCTCCTGAACAAGCCTCTAGGTGGAGATTAAATCAGTTTTCTTGCTGAAATACTCACCACTTTTCCCTTCTGCCTCGTGCTTGAAGCTCTGTATGGTGCTATTTCTTCTGTCATTTTTTTGTTTGTTTGATTGGGTTTTTATAATTTTTTATCCTCCAGCCTGCAGTTAGGTCAGTGTCAGCACCTTGTTAGCAGAGAGGCTTCAGTTGCCCAAAACATCCTCACTGGAGTTCCATTTAAGCTCAGCCAAGGCTTGAGATCATCTGGATTCAAGAATTTCCTTGTTCTTTGGATGGGTCTCTCCCAGCAGATGTTGGGCCTCTTACCATTAAATGCATCTCAGATTTTGGGAAAGTCTTCATACAGGAGCTATTTATTTTAAGACCTCCAGGATTTCCTTCAGGATTAATCCAGGTGCTAACCTCAGATCCAGCATTTTGCAGTCTGTAGGCACAATTCCAGGGAATCACTGATCACCAGTGCAGGACAGATCCCTGTTTGCTGCTGTCACAGGTGTTGGAGCAACCTCCTGGAAGAGGTGACCCCCTGAGGATGTGGCCTAAAAACAACAAGGATGATAATTAAGCTTAATATCCCAAAAAAAAGAAAAAAAAAAACCAAACCAGCTTTGTTATCTCTTGAAGTCAGTGTAAATTGCAAACATCTCTGAGAGAGGAATAACCTGTTTCACATTGAGGTACAAATCTCTTGGAATGATTGGTAGGAAAGGAAATTAATGGAAAAACATTCTGGATAAAATACATGGTAGAATATCTAAGGGGACTTCATCCTCTGATCCCTAAAATAAAAATAAATGAGCCCTAACTAGTAAAAGCTACACAACCTGTGATTCCCACAGGGAGAGAAATGTGGGACAACTTCTACTTTAGATTTGTTACCTGAAAATGTTCAGGTGTCATGATGAGATTTCTGAGGTACTTCAGAGATGAGAGAGCAAAGTGTTCTAAATGTTTTCATCATCAAGAGATTGAAGCTATTCTATTATCTAAAAAGATATTTATAAATAAATACATTTATTATTACAGTGATATTTGTCTAAAATCTCACAAAATACCTGGTTTAAGACATTAATTTTAGGGTTAACAGGAGGAACACATCGAGATACATGCTGGTGGATCTCAAAGCATATAGGACCTTTTGGTTTTGATTATATTGTATAATAATTGTATCTGATCCAGATCAGTAATTGACATGCTTATTAACAATTTTTTTGAAGCCTAAACAAAATGAGTAGGGCAAGTACTTAACCCACCATCCTAATGTACATCAGTGCTCTTATTGGTAGTGATAAGACATAAGAGATGAAATAGAAAATTCCCTGCCCCTTCTCCCAAGCCTTTAATGAGATTTCTCCAAGCCAGACTCACTAAAGTGTGCTTTCACAAATGGAGACAAAAAATTTTGTGGGTTGGGACACCAAATTCAAAAGAAAATCCCCTATCTCGTGCCAAGGATGTATAGTAAATAGCAATACCTGTGATAATGTGACCTTGTAGTTTCATTTCTGATCCAGAAAAGCTTCATCAAGGTCTTCTGGCACCTAAACCCTGTTGAAATAATTTCAAGTTAGGCATGTAAATATTTGGAATGGTCAGGGCCAAAATTTACATTTGTTTGCGACTCTGATGTCTTTTGCATTTATACAAAATCTCTGAGTACAAAATTCAGTCTTTGAGAGTGAGGAGTGGCTGGTAAGGAATGGTCCAATGCAGTGAGGGTGAGACACCTGAGTGAACAGAAAGCTGACACTGATATTAAGATTATTTAGTCATCAGCCTCACCTCTTGCCACCAGACACAGCTGCAGACAAAGCACTTTTTCACATTTGCTCCTAAGAAATCCAAATTTATTAATAATTTCTAGATGGTAATGCACTAGAGACCAGGAATCTTGAAAGTAATTTGTAAGAAGAATTTCCCTCCATCAAAATCTTGTCCCAGCTGACCCTGACCTAGGAAATGCCCAAATCTGGAGGGTCTGTTTTCAGTTTTAGCCCCTTCTGCTAACACCCATGGGTTGGACGATATTTTTGGAAGACGCTGTTTAAAGCTGGCTGCAGCAAGAAATTAAACAAATAACTCTGATAATGGGAATAACCTCCCAAGACAGTGTATTTTGTGGTGACCAGAACACTTAGAATAATTTACTATTGCATGAAGTGATGCAGCTGGTAAAATATTCCTCTCTTCCACATGGGGAGAGAGGGATGGCTGCAGGAAGCAGCTCTAGAAAGCCATTTGCGTTCCCCTGTGGCTTGTTTTGCTAAATCAGTTGCAGCAAAAGGAGCCGCTCCAAATGGTGCATTTTTCCTGTCTTGGTTTGTTTTGTACTTGTTCAATAAAACAGATTCCAGAAATACAGGGTTGTATAATTTTTAATAAGATTTGTTAAAAATAGCGTGGCTGTAGCGAGAGGAATGACCAGAGGAAGCGATTTGTTTCCTGCCATCATTCCTCCCCCCTTCACCCGCGAGCACAAAATATTCACTTGATTTAAAATTCATCACAAGCAGCCAGAGGGTAGCAGGGCTACCACAACCCTCATAAATTACACCCAAGGCTGACCCTTCTGGAAGAGGAGTCCTTGCTGTGCTGAAGGACTCTCAGAGTTTGGTGCTGCTGCCTCCGACCGCAGCGGGACACAAAATACACGGCGGGGAAATACCCAGAGGAGCAGAGGCCAGGCTGGGTCTGTCCATCCATCCACTCCAAACCTCTGCAGAGGCTTAACCTGGGAAGGAAGCCCTTGCCCACAGTGGTTCTAAAGGGGAACAGCCTTAATGTGGTCGTGGCTCCCACTTGTACCCACATCCCAGCTCCTCCACGGCAAACCTGGCTCCCTGGAGGGTCTGGCAGAGCCCCCATCCTTCCCTCCTGCAGGAGAGCTGCCCTGGCCAGAGCAGAGCAGCTTCCAACCCAAATTCTGCCCCATCTACTTCTCGTGTGACTGATATTTCTCATGCAGGACTCCAGCAGGCCCAGGCTGTGCAAACAGCAAAGCACCTTTTTTTCCTTTTTCCAGCTGTAAAAGGGAGAATCCCAGGAAGGTCCTGCAGAGCACAGTGATGAAATAATCAGCACAACAACCCCTATTGCAACTGGGAGTAGCTGGATTAGTGCAGTTCTTCCCCCTGACCTGGGGAAGCTTAGTCCCATATCCAGAAATATAATTTTTTTCTTCTGAAAGCCTTTTCTGCAGGTCACTTTTGCCAGATAGCTTGGCCAGTTGCTCCGTGCTTAGTCCGTTTTAACAATAACAACAGCAACAAAACTTTACAAGATGTTCTTTCCTCTTTGTCTGGAAGGATTAACAGTTCAGCCAAGGTCTGACTGGCCGCTGGCTCCAGGAGGGAAGGACTCAAAGGCACTCCGAGGGAGTAGTCACATGGAGAGCCTGGCTACCAGAGAGGGCTTTGGGGATTGTTTTTTATTCTGTGCTCACCCAGACTGGCACTGAGGGCAGGACTGGGTGCTTCTGCTCTTGGAGGAGCTTGCTCTGATCAGTCTTCTAGGAAAAGTGAAGTCTGGGAGGCAGATGGCCATATCCACGTTTCCCCCCTGAAAAATCCACTTCCATGGGTCTTGTTAGCCGGATTGAAATAGCAAATCTTTGGAAATAGCTTGGAAAACTGTTTTCTTCCTTGGAGAAGTCACAAAAATCACAAAATCACAGAACCACAGAGTCACAAAGTATTTAGAGCTGAAGGGACCTCTGGAGATGACCTAGTCCAAGCCCTTTTTGTATCCCATCTTCGAGCATTTCTGCTTAAGCTAAAAAGAAGAGCAGATGCCATCCAAACAGATGGAAACAAAAGCATAACTCCATCAAACTTATCTCTGGATTCTTTTAACCCATCACTGGCAGGAGCATGGCAGGAGTGGGGCAGAACAGGAGCCATCATCCCTGAGCCACGAGGTCAGGAGGAGGCGATGACAGGAGAGCTCCATGCTCAAACAACACAATAAATGAGAATATTTTTTCCCCTCTCCTTTGTCCATGAGAAAGGAGAAACTTCTCTTTTAAACATTTCCTAGGCAGGATATAAACACAACCTCAGGGCCATAGGTGCTGCAAATACCCAGGCATCTGCTTGTCTTTGCTCCCATGGGATGTTCCCCTTGGAGGTCTAAACCCCACACCATTTGCTCCCAGCAAAGCAGATGAGCCTGTGGATCAACCCAAACATCTGAGGAAACCTGGCTGAAGTGGTTCATGAGGAGTCAGGATTAGGCCCTCATTCCTCCTGCTTACAATGCTGGATTTTCACCTTTCATGCTCCTGCAGCACAACCGCCTGCTAAATTTAGAAAGCCTTTTTTAGAAGTTGTTTTATGAACACACACACACACACACACACACACACAATAATTACATTG
>VZRH01002143.1:23681-33701 GCA_013397555.1 Urocynchramus pylzowi
CTCCAATATAAAATGCCAAAACCAGAAGGTTTTGTCCCTCTTTCTCATAAAGACGTGGGACAGATCTGGGAGGCCCCGCTGAGAGCTGAGTCCCAGACTTTTTCATAAGACATGTGTCGTCTGAATCTGACATTAAAGATTGTGCAGGCATTTCAACAGGTCATGCACACGCAGGGGGAAAAAAAAAATGCCCAAAAATATGGTTTTCATTAAGAAAGTGAGTATTTTTAGAGAGGTGTGGTTCAGTTCAGATGAAAAGGGAAGAAAGAAAAATGAAAGCGGCGCAAGAGATCCCCAACTGCAACATTATTTATATTGCTGTTGAAATGCAGTGTGTTCTCTTTATAAAGCTGCTTTTGGGAGCGAAATAATAGAGACCCTGCCAGAACCAGGTGCATATCATGGAGTTTGTTTATAATCCAAGTTAAAGGAGAGCAGATTTATACCAGAAAGAACTCTCCAAGGGGACTAAGGAGTTTAAGTGTCCTGTCTTAATCTATACATTACCTCCTCAACAAAGCAGTTGTCTTGAAGCAAAACATAAAATACAGTTTCAATGAATTCACAGATAATTCCAGGGAATTTTATCTGGTGTGATATAGTTTCAGACTGCTTATTCTGTTCCCAGCTTTTTATTTGACTCTTAAGTTGTTTTATTTCTGCGTCAAGAGAATGAAAAAGATCAGAGAGGGCTCGTTTCCACAGAAAGATGCTTTTGTGCAATATAAGCAAAAAAAAAAAAGAGCAAGGCTTTCCCAGGCTTGCAATTCCACCACCTTGTCCTGGGATTTGCTGCAGTTTGTACACACTTTTTCTGCAGAAAAAGCTCTTGTTTTAGTCCAGAAACAGCTGTGCAAATTTCCCTCCACTTTTCTTTTTTTTTGTTCTTTTTTAAAATCTTATCTTTTCATCTCTCCTGTTCTAACACCACACTTTATGTTTTCCTTTTGCTCTCCAGAAAATGGCTATTGTCCCACTGAGAACATGTCCTTCTGCCTGCTTTTGTGTGAATGGCAGATTGGTTGGAAAAACAGGAACACTTTCACTCCTTTCTGAAGGGAAGCATGCAGAGCTTGCTAAAAATTCCCATGCTTCTGCAGAACCAACTGTTCTTTCCATTAAAAAACATCCACCTACTTGAGCAAACTTTTCAATACATTAGCCCAATTTTTCATTATGGTAAACTTTGAAATGGTTGAAATGTTTGAAATAACGGTGCAAATATTTGCTCAACTTTGAAAAAGGGAAACTAAACCAAAAAGCTGCCTGATCAAAATGGGGCTCTCCTTGAAATTCCAAATGATGACAGCAGACAGTGCAACAATTTAATCACAGAATTACAGAATGGTTTGGGTTGGAAGGGACCTTAAATATCATCGTGTTCCAACTCCCCTGCTATGGGCAGGGACTCCTTCCACTGTCCCAGGTTGCCCATTCAACTTTCTCTTGGTGATTGTGAAATACTTATAATTACATTTTAAGTAAAATTAAAAGTAATTTTTTTACATTTAAGTAAAAATTAAAAAAAAAAAAAAAATCTTGTCCTGATATCCAAACTGATCACAGGAAGTGGTTTTCCTCCTTCTGCTTCACAGAATCACAGGATCAGTTAGGTTGGAAAAGGACTCTGAAATCATTGAGTCCAACCTAATGGTGAGGACTCATTTCACTAAAATAGGGATTTTCTGAGCTGTAAATCAGGTCAGAATTTTGACATGGTGGCTGAGGTGAGTGTTTGCAAGCTTCACATCACCACTAACAGCTATTTCACAGAGTGTCTATCCAAGAATGTATTGATCTCCTAAACCTTTAAGCCAGATGGGACCAATTATCATAAACTATTCTGCTGAAAGGTAGCAAAGGTTTCTTACAGTTGTTTTGTGTCACTGTCTTAGCATCATCTGCTGCCCTTTTCTTGACATTCCTCTTGGTATTTTCCAGAATGTGGAAGGCCTTGCCCTGATCTTGATCCCACTCATGAGTGTCACCAAATGTGTATGAGCAAGATCACCTCCAAGTCTTTCTTCAGCCTTCCTGCAAAACCATCATGGCCTTGGGAATCCATCATCCTTCAGGAGCCACACCACAGCAGGTCCCCAGGTCCAGCTCTGCTAAGTGTGTAGTTTGGCAAAATAAATCAGATAACTGATTTGAATAACTTATTCTCATGTTTTGAAGGCCATGGAAATGTTGGGGCAAGTCCAGAGGAGGCCATGAGTTTGACAAGGGGTTGATAAGGAGCAGCTCCCCTGTGGAGACAGGATGGAAGAGTTGGGGCTGTTCAGTCTGGAGAAGAGAGGGTTTTGTGGAGACCTCAGAGCAACTTCCAGGGTCTGAAGGGGCTACAGGGAAGCTGGAGAGGGACAACTCATCAGGAACTGGACTGACAGGACAAGGGCAAATGGCTTCAAACTGAAAAAGGGGAAATTTGGGTCAGATATTGGAAGGAATTGTTCCCTGTGAGGGTGGGCAGGCCCTGGCACAGGGTGCCCAGAGCAGCTGGGGCTGCCCCTGGATCCCTGGCAGTGCCCAAGGCCAGGTTGGACACTGGGGCTGGGAGCAGCCTGGGACAGTGGAAGGTGTCCCTGCCATGGCAGGGGTGGCACTGGATGATCTTTGATGTCCTGTCCAACAAAAACCTCTCTGTGATTTTACAACTTTATTTTTCTCTAAACCACGGTGTCAGAAGCAGATTTCAGGGTGAGATATGTTTAGAATACTTTGCTTTTTGCAATAAATGGTGCATGTGAGGTTGGTCCTGTCTTGACCTATAAGCATAGATACAAAATTAAGGAAACCACATTTCTTTGTGGGATAATACAAAATTTTCTGGGGCTTTGAGTCAAAAACCAGCGGGGTTCAGCATGTAATTTTTTAATCTGTGACAGAACAAATAGACTTCACTTAATCCAGTCCAAAGTGCTGTCCTGAATGAAACATCTTCATTTTTTATCATCTCTGAAAGAAATGTGAAACAGAGAATGATTAAGGCTGGAAAAGCCCTCTGAGATCTTGATTCCCAGCTGTGCCCAATGCCCACTTTGTCACCCAGCCCAGAGCACCAAGTGCCACGTCCAGCTGTTAAACCTGACCATGACTGAGCCTGGGGACATGCAGGACACGTGCCACCAGCCAGGCAGCGATGGGGACATCCCAGTGCTGCCTGTGAAGATCCCCTGTGTCACCCCTACACCTGCTGCCACTCCAGAGCTGCCACCCTCTGCTCTGGGGTGTTGATTTAGCAGCTGGAAGCAGGGGTGGCTCATCCAGAGGGTGACTCAGTGTCACATCTCCAGCTGAGTCACCTTCTGCAGCTGCCTCTCCCTTCCTGCTGGGCCAGCACAGAGCTCTCAGCGCTGAGGCACCTGCACAGCCCAGCACAGCCTGCTCTGCCCTGCCTGCACACACACAAATGGCATTTTTGGGCCACCTCTGGGATTTGTTTGCACCTCTGCCACGAGGTAGGTGAGGAAACAAATGTGTGTTTGTGTGTCTGTGACTGCGTTGGTGTGTGCAGAGTTGCAGCTGTGGAAAATCAAGTTTTTCCCACTCGTGTATCACGGAGTTTTTTGGAGCTCCAGGTCCTGGGGGAGGCTGTTTTTCTGCCTCTGACTATAATTTCAGGCGTTTCTCTGGTGCATGACAAGGGCAACGAAGAAATGCTGTGGAAATCTTGTGAGAATTAGCCAAATAAAAGATAAAATGGTGTGATTATATATGGGAATAGCTGAGAAATGATTAATACAGAGAAATCTCACCTTTCTTAGAGCTGTGTGTTGATGAAGACCTGTTAACAAAGCTGGATTTACAGGACTACAGTTGCTCTTGTGTGAACAACACCAATTCCATAGACCTGAAGGCAAAATTTTAGTTTTTTCCAGGTACCATGATAAATAGAGAAAGCAGAGAAGCAGATTAATGTAAAGCAGAGAGAGATGATAGTTCACAAGTTTAAATCCCATAAAAATGATGCTTATCTGGATATTAATTCTGCATTTGATTACATTTGCATTGAGCTATGGCCTCCTAAGGGATCACCATGCACCAAGGAATCTAAGGGAAAGCAAAAATGTAAATATATAAGAAAACAATGAGCAAGTAACTTCATGTATTTACACTTATTAATTGCTTTCTATTGAAGTGTAAACTTTCAATAGAAATAATAAATATTATTTTTGGCCAGGCTTGTCTTCATCCATTATTCATCAGCTTTTTTTTATTCTGACACAGCCCACTTCTATATACTGGTTATATTATTCACCAGTAAATATTTTTTAAATTATGACATTTTGCCATCTACCCTAACTTTGATTTTCTTTTTTTTTTTTTTTTTGAAAATATTTCTACCTTTAGCTTTCTTATTTTTCATTTTCACCATGTGGCTGTAGAACTTTGCAGTTCTTACAAAGATGCTCCACTCAGCCTTTCTGTATTGATTCACTGGGTGAATTACTCCTTGAATCTCAGCAGTGATGCCAAGAAATGCCCCTTTGGTTAAAATAGGAAAAAGCACAAATTCTGCCCCCCAAGCCCAAACTGAGAATGAGTGAGGAGTTCAGTTCTGGTCACAGAAATTTGCACAGAGAATTTATTTCACCATTATTCCAGTTTGCCTCGGACAAATATTCAGATACTCGGCTTTGTCTCTTTTGGGACTTATTTGCCAAAATACAGGGGAAAAAAGCAAAGAGTTTCACCTTATTTTGGAGATTCAAGATATTTAGGAGGGATTCAGGCAAACATCCCAGCTCTCCAATCACTCAGATCATACCTTTGGCATTTTTAATTTTTTTTCCCATCATTTCTTGTAGCCTCATAAAACCCCTCCTGAATTCAGGGGAGTTTCAAGTGTTCCCTGGACCTTCCCTGCCAACATATTGTTTTTTGAACTCAGCTATCAGTGTAAGCAGAAAAAAAAAAAACCCTAAAAATTAAAATAAACAAATTATCTCACTTTCTTTTTAGCCCATTGCTTGGGAAAGAGTGTGAATTGTTTCAAATTGACACAGCAGTCCTGAATAATCACTGATGCTGAATATCCTGGTGATCAATATCGCCTTCACCCAACCACATTATCTAACCAGATACTTACACAGGTAAGTTCCAAATTAAATCCTCTCTTTTGCCACTTCAGAGCTTTTAAATAGAAATGATCTTTCATTCCCTAATAAAAAGTGTTTCCCTCATAAGAGGGACACCAGAGTCTTTTCAGATATTGCCAAAATGACACTGAGGTGTCCAGTCTGGGACTAAAACAAATCCATGAGTGCTGTAAAAAGTCATAATTCCTGCTCTTTGAAAAAGAGTTTCCTGTGCATATCCAGGCAACAGGAGGTGTCTATATAACTGTCTGTCTCTCCTGAATTAAATGTCATTTTTACATAAGGGAACCTTCATTAGTGAATGTCACCCACACCTGTGAGAGGTAGTATTTATAAAGGTGTCCCCTCTTTGTTGCCTGACTTGTTCATCCTAAATGGTATTTTCATAGGTAAAATGTTAATCCTTTCTGATTCTAATGAGAAAATCAGGTGCTGGAATTGCATTTTGCCAGTGGGGAAAAAATAAAATAATCTGTGCTCTACTCCTGTTGTTTCATATCAAAATAAATAAATATCATTCATATATCCCATTTCATTGATAATAACTGTGATGATTAATGCTATGAAGTTGGCATTATCATCCTTATTTTTTCAGTTTTTTTGAATGAATTGTTTAACCTGGGGAAAAGCAGGCTCAGGCAGGACCATATTGCTCTCTACAATCACCTGAAAGGTTGTAGCCAGGTGGGGCTCTTTTCTCCCAGGTGACAAGTGACAGGACAAGAGGCAACAGCCTCAGGCTGCACCACGGGAGGCTTAGGCTGATATTAGGGAAAATTTCTTCTCTGAAAGGGTGGTCAAGCACTGGAACGGGCTGTGCAGGGAAGTGGTGGATTTGCTGTCCATGGAAATCTTCAAAAAACACGTGGATGTGGCACTTGGGGACGTGGTTTGGTGGTGAACACAGCAGCAGCCTGAAACCATAGCGAGTTCTGCATCCTTTAGGTGCTTCAGTCCCTACTTCTGCTATTAAGACTCAAAATCACCTGAGGCTGTGCCATTTGTTAAATATGTTTCTTCCACTGCTCTGGAAGAAATATGGGAAAAACACCAGTTATGGGATATTTTCTTGATCCAGATGTGACAATTTGTTGATTTTTATCGCTTGTTTTGAACTTGCATTTTGAAAACTGTGTTTAAGGAGATGGAAAATGACTTTGACCCCTTTTTTTCTTTCCCCACGACACTCCTGAGCAAGAGGCAGCCCTCGAAGATCCATGTGCTCTGAAACTTCCTCCTTCCTCCTGAGAGAAAGCTCCAGGAACGAGCCTTTGGGGTGGATCTTGTCCCTGCACAGGACACCGGGGTCAGCTCTGGGGACATCTGCTGTGACAGAGCAACTGGCTGTGAGCAAAGAGCTGCAGGGCCATGGGAGCTGGGGCTGGTGGCAGGAAGGTGGCACAGCAAGGGATGCTCCAGCCTCACAGAATTCACAGAATTCCCAGAATCACTGGGTTGGAAGAGACCTCCAAGACCATCGAGTCCAACCCAGCCCCAGCACCTCAACTAAACCCTGGCCCCCAGTGCCACATCCAGGCTGTGTTAAACACACCCAGGGATGGGGACTCCACCACCTCCCTGGGCAGAACATTCCAGAACTTTATCACTCTTTCTGGAAAAAAACTTTTTCCTGATATCCAACCTAAATTTCCCTTGGCACAGCTGAAGACTGTGTGCTCTGGTTTGGTCAGTGCTGCCTGGAGAAAGAGCCCAGCCCCAGCTGAGCACAGGCACCTGGCTGGCCCTTCCTCCCTTTCCTACCTCGTGTTCCCACTGCTTGCATTCTGCAGGAGCATTGGCTGAGTATTTTAGCTACACAGGTAGGGTTGAAAGGTCAGAAGATTGGGGTTTTTTGACAATGTGGAGCAGCTTTCCATATGGGAGCCCAGCAGCTCAGCTGTCCTCTGTGCTGGTCACTGGTGGGGCTGCCAGCCTGTCCCCTGCCCCTGGGAGTGCCTGAACTCTGAAAGTGATGCAGGAGATGGAGCCATGGGAATTCACTGAGATCTGGACACAACCCCACTGGCTCTGCTGCAGCTCCTCCATGCAAACACAGCATTTTGGGGGCCCTGCCATGGGAACTGCTCCTGCAGCCACCTCTGGGTGCAGCACAAAGCTGTCAGCCCACTCAGTGTCCCTCTCTCTGCCGTTTTCTCTCATTTAACAGGAATTATGCATCACACTTCAGAGAATTTGTGGCCATCGTGGTACCGAGAGCTGCTGTGTGCAGTATAGAAAGATTTGGGGTGCAGGATTTCCCCCCCAGCCCTCCTGCCCTCCTGTTCCCATCCTGCCAGGACATCTGGCTCCAGAACATCCTTGCTGGAGTCTGTAACCACCACACTCCTCTCGACCAGGAGTTTCTAACCACAGCTCCACTGGGCAAAGCTGGTGCCACCAGCACCTCGTAAGGATGGAACTGCTGCTGGCTGCAGTTTGTTTCAGGGATCAACTGGTTTGGGGCTGTCTCCTGCTGGATTTATGTTCTCTGAAGAGTTAAGTACATTAGTGTGGGTAATCTCACTCCATTACCTTCTATAAAACTGAATCTATGATTTCCTCCCTGGTGAGCATTTACCATAGCGAAATAGGCTACTATTTTCATATTTAACTCATTGGTAACTCATAAAACCAGCTCAAGTTGTCTGCCCCAAAGAGCAGAAGCTGTGGGACGGGCTGGAGGGTCAGAGCTTTTACAGGACCTGCAGCGTCAGGGCAGTGCTCTCAGCATCGCCCTCACATCCCTATCCCATCCCTCCCCCTGCTCCTTTGAAATCCACAAAAATCAGAAATTTATAAGGCTTCTTAAAAATCCGAGATGAAGCAATTAAACCTCCAGACTGGAGGATGTGAACCTTTAAAGGCCCTTTGCAGAATATCAAAAGAATGAGAGGATTATATTTAGCAGGTGTGACAGCCCACGCAGGACATTTCATTGTGAAAGGGGCTGACATGAACCAGGAACCGATACTTAAATTAATATAAAACATCTTGGGGGAAAGGTGTTTTCTTTTCTTTTTTAAGCATTGGGAAATCATAATGCTTTCTGGCTTCTTCAAAAGCGAGAGGTCCAAATATACAGGAGTCATCTGGCATGTAAAAATAAAAAATCTGGGGAGGGGACACACACATAAAAATGCTTTGGATGAAGTTGGGAGGCAAATGTTGAGGGCCAGGGGGCCAAGAAACACCGTTGTGAATTCTACTGCCCTGCCTCACCTGGTGCTTGCAGATCCAGGGATTTTCCCTCTCAGGGAAGAGGGGCAGGACTGGGACAGGGTGCCCTGTGTGGCTCCTGGCACTGCATCAGCATCCCCTGTCCTGTCACCTCTCCTCGTCCCTTCCCTGGAGACACAACCCTTCATTACAGGGGTGCTTTATTCTGAACACTCCTCTTTCTATTCCTATCACACCCTACCAAGCCTTGGAGTGGAAAACTTGACTCGGGAGTTTTTGTGGGGAGGCGTCCACCACTTTCGTGCTTCATTCACTACTGAGTGCTCCTAATTTTAGCCGAGCTGCTCTGTTTTGATTTTCCAAAGCTGCGGATTTAACGTCCAGAAGCTCAGGTTGTTTTCACGCCCACTCGCTGAGGGCCACACGAGTGATGCTGCCCATCCAGGGGAAGGTGGGCTGGGTGACAACACTGTCCCCAACACTGTCCCCAACTCTGAGAAGCGACCCCAGAGGCTCACCAGGAGTTCTCCACAGGTGGGTGCTGCAGTAGCAGAAGGCACTCAGCGCCACTTGTGGGGTATTTTATCTCTTCACTCTGCTCATTCAAGCACTAGGTGGTCACTTGGGATCTTTGGGTTCTTAGTCACCCAAAAAACCCCACACTGGGGTGAAAAGCCCATCCTTCTGCTGGGGCTGCCCCAAGGCAGGGAGGTGTGTGGGTGCCTGGATGTGTGGTATCAGGTACTCTTTGGCACCGAGAGAGTTAAAGGTCCTCGGCACCCACCAGCCCTGGTCTAGGCAGTGTCTAAAATCAGTCCTAGACCCGCTTTATTTTTTCCTTAAAAACAGGAAATGGAGCCCTGAAGGCTTTTTAACTGGAGAGGGAGAGTGAGGAGGGGGTATACTCACTCTGCCCATACCCAGCCCTGAGCCTGACCCAGACTTGGGGGTCTCTGTGTGTGTTTTTTTTATTCCTTCTCCCTTCNACTTTTTGGAATGTCTGGGAGCTAAGGGCTTTGCTTCATGGAGCAGAATTCTGAAGCAAGAAAAAGAGAAAGTTATAGACTAAACCACAGAAATGTAAACATGTCTGCAGCTAAAATAACTCCACTTTCATTGAAAACACTCCTCGCTTACAATCAGACTTCTGTGTGCTATGCTCAATAAAACTGCATGCTAATAGCAACCAATTAATACATTATGTAGTTCTGCTTTAAAAACTGAGACGCTTTTAATTATTTTTATAATTTTTTTTTCTTTAATTATCATTTTTAATTAAGGGACTACTGGGTTTTCTGCTGCGGACGCCGGTGCCGGGCGCTGATGCCCGGCGGTGCGGCGGGGGCCGAGGCGTGCCCGGGGAAGGTCGGGGCGAGGCGGCGGCGGGGACAAGTGGAGCCCCGGTAAGGAGCACCGGGGCCGCCGGCGGGAGGGAGGGACGGGACAGGGACAAGGGACAGAGACAAGGGACAGGGACAAGGACAGGACGGGGCGCACCGCCCGCTTCTCCCCTGGGTTTCCTCCGTGCGAGGTGAGTGCGGATGGCACCGCCGGGACGGGTCCCCTCTCCATCGCCCCTGGGAGATGGGGCTGCAGCTTCGGCCGGACCAGCCTCCTCTGCTTTCCACCCCCCCACCTGGCTCCCCTTTTATTCCCGAGCATCCCGTTATTCCTCCCGCTGCCCTCCTCGCCCGCGCTGCCACCTGGTTTAGGGGCCAGGCTGGGATTCCCGTCGGGTCCC
>VZRH01002143.1:34200-69787 GCA_013397555.1 Urocynchramus pylzowi
GGGGGCGCGGGGGGGCGGGGGGGGGGCGGCGGGGAGAGGGGCGAGGGACCGGCCCGGGACAGGGACCGGCCCGGGACAGGGACCGGCCCGGGACAGGGACCGGCCGAGCGAGTGACCAGCCCGGGACAGGGACCGGCCGGGGACAGGGACCGGCCCGGGACAGGGACCCGGCGGGGCTCGGTGACCCCGAGGGCGGCACAGGGACCGGCCGGGGGTCCCCTGGCTGGAGCGGGGCAGCCCCGAGGGCTCGGCAGCCGCAGCCGCGCATCCTCTGCGCGAACCGTGCCCGAGTTCCTCAAAGTTTTGAAGGATTAATTTGCTGTTTGGCTTCGGGATGGCTTTTCGGGCAGAAATGATACCGCGTTCCCCCTCGCCATCACTTTCTCCCCCTCTGGATCGTAATAGCAGCGTTGGTGCCTTTGTAATTCTTTCAGCAATTCATCATTCAATTAACTAATAGCTCTATGGCATTTCAAAAGCTGGGCAGCTCTTGCACGTAGGAAAACCTTCAATTACCTACGTGGCTGAGGGGAGTCGTGGTTGGGTTTGGTACTTTTCAGAGTAAGGGATATGCGGGGCTCTGTTTTGGTGTCCAGATGACTTCGCTGTGGAGTTTGGAGTGCACGTAATTGTATTTACAAAAGCTGGAGTTGCAAGTTCTGGCTAACATAAACTTCCATTCATTGCTGCCTTTGCTGAGAGCCCACGGTGCGAGGAAATGCCTCGTTCTTTAATGAAGTTTTTTTATTTGTATTCTAAGTGTCGTTCTGTGAATTAACTCTGTTCTCAAGTAAGACTTTGGAAATTACATTCTGCCCCGTTCTGCCCATGTAATTTTGAGTCCATTAGGAAAACCAGGATAGGTCTATGAACTGCACATGGAGAAATGTCACATTCCTTTGGTTTAACCCTTTGAGCACTTCCCTGGTTTCACTGAAACAAGTGAAGCAGGCAGACAGCTTCTCGCTGGGGTATGAAATGTAAACTTTTGTCAGGATACATATATTAGTTGTGTGATTTCAGGCACACCTGAACTGATAGGAAAATCAAAGAAGAGGAATACATTATTTCATCATTTCCCAATTAGAAGTAAATAAGTAAAGGCATAAACAGACCAAGACATAACCTCATACGGGACAAATATATTTTTATGTTGATTGCCTGATCTATTTCTTAAAGGGGATTTGTAAAAACAAAGATATGGTACATTGGAATAGCAACATCAGTCCTTATTTTCTCTTTTGCATGCATATGTGGGCAAACAATGGCAAATTCTTTGAAAAAGTTTGCAAGAAAAAAATCTACCCGCTCCAGAAACATTTCAGGGTTTAGAGCTTTGAACAGCATCTGTCCCCACCTCCCACAATTTAGTCCCAAAGTTAAACAAATCATATAGTACTGGATAGAGTTACATGTTACAGGAATTTTATAAATGATCTGTCAGGGTAAGTCCTAGGTGTGATTAGTTGGACTTTTTGCTCCTGAGGTGTTGCTCCCTTTGGATTGTCATTTCTGTAGCATTTGGTTCTTAGAGATAAATTCTAAATAGACATGTATATATTATGCATGTTCTCCTTCTGATGGTTTTTAAGCAGTAGTGCCTGTGGGTTTTTCTCTCTTTCTTTTAAATGAATTTGAGCTCTTTGTGAGGCACTGAAGAAATCTGGGTGTGTGAGTCCAATGAGGGCTCACAGTGATGGCAACCACGAGCTTAAATCCCAGATTGCTGCAGACTTGGGAGCTGTGTCTCTCATCACAAGGATGCTGGTTTGTTTGTCCTTTTCCATCTGGAACACTAGTTTGGACCCCGCTGTTGTCGGTGTTCAAATGACAATTCTGCACAAGAGCCTGCCCTGTGACAGTGTCTTTGCTACCTGCTCTGCTGTGGGAGGTTTATTTTCTGTGCATGCACAGAGCTGTGTAAACAAACAGAAAAGCCTGGGATGACTGTGGCAGTCCCGTTGGTGTGAACAGAATACCTGGCTACTGATGAGGCAAATCCTTTCCCACTGCTCTTTCTGCAAACCCCCAGTGCTCTGGTGTCACAGTGTGAGGCTCATGGCACTGCTCTCCCTCTGCAGAGTGTTTAATTTTGATGGCTTTGCTGTCACAGCAGTTCCTCCTCCCGTGAGGATCAAAAAACACGTGAGAAGCTTTTGAGGTGCTGATGGCATCTGGAAGCCCCAAAACATTGCACGTTACATTTCCTTTCCTCGCCTGTGCTTTACTAAATGCTCCAGGAGTTACAAGCAGGTAACAACAAAATAATTTAAAATGGTTGGGTCGAAACAAACCCTTTCTCTTGACTATCCATTGCATTGGGGTTTTGTTCCACTATCAGGAAGCTTGTAATTTTCTTTTAAGTGAATAGTTATTTTTTTTTTTTTAGGAAAAGGCAGCTGTAAGGGCAAAACTTCTTTGAATCATGTGAGCAGCTCTGTGGAAATCTGTGTCCCGAACTGGAGGTGGAAGTTGTTGACAGGGGGTAAGGTTGGAAAGGGCCCTTTGGGCCTGATCCATATCATCTGAGGTCAGCGGGGCAGGCTTAGCTCTGAGTGCCTAAAGCTGCCCGCTGCTTTTCTGTGCAGCTGGGAAGGGATGCCAGGGATTAGTGTGTGCTTTGTATGGCACTTTTCCTATACAGTTGATTTAAAATGCTTCTGTTAAAAAAAAAAAAAAAAGTTCACACAGGGGGAATATATTTTCAGCCTGAATTATAATGTTGTTTGTCTTGGGTTGGAAGAATTACCTTTTGTGTGATAACACCACACTGGTTTTCATTACCCACAACTGGCTGCTCTCACAGCCACTGGAATATTTTTTACTTCCCAGGGTGGTTCTGGCCATGCCCTTTTTGACACGCAAGTTTCCCAGGAAAATCAAGCATTTTCTCTTTTTGGCTGAAGGTTTGAGTCCAAAAAATTTGTATGGATTTGTCATTTTGGAAGATGGTGGTAGCTAATCTAATATATTTCCTTCACAGTGTAGTTAACTAGTGTAGGTAGAAAACTGGCAGTCTAAAATTACTTTGCTAAATTTAAATGTAAGTAAAAAGCAGGCAATAGGAAAAAAATTAAAGGGTATATCTAAATACGGAGTTGTGGCCATATCTGTTATATTTAAACTGCATTTTAACCTCTTCTATTTATATTTAGTGGTCTGTGTATAATCTGGAGGGGTTAATTGAATTCAAGAAACAGCAATTTCACAATGAAACCCAAAGAGTTTATTCTGCTGTGGACACAGTACACATCCTGGTTAATCAGCATTTTATCAAAAGGAAAATGTGTGCAGAGAGGTATTTTTGTGTTGTTTGAGAGCAAAAATGAGACTTGATCTAAAGTAAGCATGCGTGGATTTGCAACATGCCTGCTTTTCCCACACTGCTGTGGCAGGAGGATCTCCTGCTGCCCTGGGTGACACTTTTCCTTGTGTGGAGTGTGAAATTCCACCACAGTAATTATTTTTCTCAACTTAACCCCGCTCAGAAATGCCCCTTTTTCATTTAGAAAGCTGCCCCGGTAAGTGGATTGTCCCTGCACGCTGCTTGCATCAGCTGCAATCCCTCCTTGGCACAGCTTCATTCCAACAAGAAAAAAAACATTATTCCAGGAACAAAATACATAGTCATTTTTGTTTGATAATGCATCACATAAATATTAATCGTCTGCCCAAAGAAAAAACAATAAACACATGTTTTCATTTTAGCTGGAGATACAACCAGCTTTGATAGGGGATGGTTGAAACCCCAGGGCCTCAAGCTGTAGCCACACAACTCTGGCTTACCACAATGGTTTGGGAGTAGTTGCTGTGCACAGGTGAGGGTTTGGTTTTTTTTGAGGCCTTCTGCGTTGATTAATTTTAATATTTAATACATGATACAACACCCAGGTGCTTATTAAAGGGTCTTGGTAGCAGCATTGCTTCCAACCTTCGGAAAGATGCCGTGTTCCCGCTTGGGCACTCGGCAGCATTGGTGGGATATTCCAAAGCTGCTGCCTCTTCCAGGTGCTTCTCCTGCCAATAAATATTGCCTTCAGTGGCGTTTCAGGCCTCCTGGATTTTCCTGTGGCCGGGAGCCCCGCACAGCTAATGAGCGCTGATTGGGGAGGGCAAGGCTGGCTGCAGGGCGCGATGAGCGCGGCGGCCCCGCGCCAGGCCGGCTCACAGAAACCACCTCGGGTCAAACGTGGTTTCCATCAGCTCCGCGCAGACACCCGCGTTCCTCCGGGGGTCCCTCACGAAACAGCCGCGGTTGCTTTTCCTTCGCACCTCGCGAAGGCCCGGGGCGGGGGGAGAGCCCGGCTGAGATGGCAGCGCCGCGCCGGGGGCAGTTTGGGGTGCTGGGCTGGACGGGGCAGGGCCTGGGCACTGGGAATGCTGCGGGGCTGGGAGCTGGGAGTGCTGCAGGGGCTGGGAATTGGGAATGCTGTGAGGTCTGGGAGTTGGGAATGCTTCAGGGTATGGGAATTGGGAATGCTGCAGGGTCTGGGAACTGGGAATGCTGCAGGGTCTGGGAACTGGGAATGCTTCAGGGTCTGGGAGCTGGAAATGCTGCAGGGTCTGGGAACTGGGAATGCTGCAGGGTCTGGGAACTGGGAATGCTGCAGGGGCTGGGAACTGGGAATGCTGCAGGGGCTGGGAACTGGGAATGCTGCACAGTCTGGGAACTGGGAATCCTGCACAAGCTGGGAACTGGGAATGCTGCACAGGCTGGGAACTGGGAATGCTGCAGGGGCTGGAAATTGAAATTGGGAATGCTGCGAGGTCTGGGGATTGGGAATGCTGCACAGTCTGGGAATTGGGAATGGTGCGGGGTCTGGGAACTGGGAGTGCTGCAGGTGCTGGGAATTGGGAATGCTGCGAGGTCTGGAAATTGAAATTGGGAATGCTGCACGGTCTGGGAATTGGGAATGCTGCACGGGCTGGAAATTGAAAATGCTGCAGGGTCTAGGAGTTGGGAATGCTGCAGGTGCTGGGAATTGGGAATGCTGCACGGGCTGGGAATTGAGAATGCTGCACAGGCTGGGAATTGGGAATGCTGTGGGGTCTGAGAACTGGGAATGCTGCAGGGTCTGGGAACTGGGAATGCTGCTGTGGCCAACCCTCAGCTCCTGCCCTAAGGAGAGCAGAGCAGGTCACAGCCCTGGCCGGGGCACAGGCGCCCCGGCGAGGCTGTGCGGGTGTGAGTGGGTCGGGGCAGGTTTCTCTCCTGTCATCCCAAATGCATTGCCTGCTGAATTAGCATCTTTTCCTCCTGCTTTTTACTGTCTGCTACAGGTGGTCGGTAAGGGTTTGTTTTCTTTTTTTTTTTTCCTTCTTTTTTTTTCTTTTTGCTACTATTGTGCTGTTAAATCATGCATTGATTAATCAGCTGTTGAGGTAGTTTCATTTTTCTGGTTCTGGGTGCGTTGGCATAGGAGGAGCAGCTTTTGTTGTCCTGTAGACAATTTACAACAAAATATTTTGTATAATCTGATAGATTTCTTCTAATTTTTAAGGCATGTAGGCTTCCCACTTCCATAATTTTTGCATTGAGTTGATTACTTTTGTTTTAGCTTCTCAAGTATGGATATACATGGTATATTTGACCTGATTTGACTGAAAACAAAATCTTTCAACAAATCACTTATATTTTAATACTTAATAGTTGTAATGCCTGCAGTGTGTGATTTTAATGTAACTAAATGTACATGTAAAAATCAGGGGTTTAGAAAACTGCACAATGTATCTCTTTCTGTAAATTAAACAAGAAAAAATGGCAATCAAACAATTTTATGGTTTATATTTTTCTGTGTAAGTAGAAATGGGTTTTATTCAGAAGGAAGTCTTGTAGTTATGCATAAGGAAAGGCTTCTTAGCAAAATTCCGTTTTCTAAGGAGGCTTTGTCAGTTCTGAATAAACCCTGCAATAAATTTAAACCTGGTGGTTTAAAATTCTGTTTATAAAATGGACTGCTCTCTATAGAGTTCACAAATTATACACAAAGGATTAACTACTAAAGTAACATAAAGATGCTGCATTGCAGCATGCACTGAGACTAAGCTGAAAAATCTGCTTGGAAAAGCAGCTGATCTGCAGGACTTGCAAAGCAGACATGGGAAAAGTTCTCCATCATTTCTCTAAAGAACTGCAGTTGCTGTTCCATTGATTGTTCTGATTGTAGTTGGCTCTTCAAAGACTCATAGAAGGGGTTTTTTTTACACAGGCTTGTGCAAAAGTTTGCATTAAAAACAGGTTTGGAAAAGGAAAAAAAAGAAAGGTTTTATTACCACATTAAGATAAGATAAAGGATTTAATAGCAAATCAAGATCTAGTTTAGTCCTGGTCGATATTTTGTGCCTTTTCTTGGATTTCATTACATTTGCCCAGAATGTGAAGCTGGGAATTCAGGCTGGTGCTCTTTTGCTGCATTTATAAGTTCTCTGGTATTTTTATGTATTTATAGCAAACAGTCTGTAGCAGCCTCTGTATCTCTTGCAACCAAGACCAGCCAAATCATCTGTCAGCAATATGTGTGTCAACATCCTGACACCACAGAGGGCACCGTCTTTTGTAGGCACCTCCAAGGCTTCATTTCAGCAGAGCAATTCATCACCCTCTTGAAATGAAGAGCTTGAAGAAACCTGAACCTGGCCTCTTCCTTCTTCCATGCAGAGAAGTCAGTCCTAAGTGATGAGACTGAAAAATGGCTTTAGGAGGGTAGGATTCACCTCACCTCACTGTAGCCATCCAGAAATCCAGGATCTGGCTGACAGCAGTTGTGTAAATTCCAGCCTGGCCAGAGGACAGGTTAGTCTTGCCAGTCTGAGACAGTGATGCTTGTTTGGAAAAGGCACTGAAGATGAAGAAGATGGTCCAGCAGCTTGGGTAGGATTGGGGTTGCAGGACTGGATATTTTGGATTTTACGTGGCTGGCATGGAGTGTCCTGAATTCTGCATCCAGAGACAAATCCAGGCCTTCCAGCAGCTGATCTTAGGGAGACTGAAGGAAAAAATGTAAGTAAAATATAGCAGAGAGACCAGACAAATAGTACAGTCTGAGTGGAAATTATTATTATTTCTTATTTATAATTTTAATTTTAAAATTTAATTTTAAGTAAACATAACAGGTAAATTTTTACTGTCAAACTTCATTTTTGTTTAGAAATAGAAACATTAGAAATAGCAACAGAAAACCTTTTTATGTTTTCTGCACTGCTCTTTTAACTTCCTTGAAAAACTGAGTAAGAAAACATTAGCCATCATTTCAACTTCAGAATAAGACAGGAATGGATTAATGCTGCTGCCTCTCTCTTAGGAGTCTGTTCTGCTCATGAAGGAAATAGTAACAACCATTTAAAGTGGTTTTTTTTTTAGGCTGGTCCAACTGTATAGATGACAGCCTTGGGTCTACACTTTGCTTAAATCTCTCGAAGCACAGCTTTGGAAGGTCATGAGCTTTTTACTTGTCAGGGGCAGTTTCAGCCCTTGCTGACAGTGGTCCCTGCAAGGAGCACAGCTGAGCTGCAGCCAGAGCAGCTCTGCGTGGAGCCCGTGGGGAAGGAGGGGCGAGCTCCGTGTTTGTTATTTGCTTGTGATTTCCATGACAGTTTACAGGAGACAGAGTTGTAACCAAATGTGAGCCCAGGGAGCTCAGCCTGTGGTCTGTCTGCAGAGCAGGAATGTGGGATGGAGGGTCAGCATCAGGTTGTTGGAGGATGCAGGAGCCAAGGTGAAGGGAATTTGGGCTGTCCTCCACTCCTCTCCCTCTGGGCTAACGCTTCCATGTGTGATGTGGCATTTGTGGCGCTGGGGTGGGGCACTGCCCCCTCAGCCACCCACAGGGTGCCCTCCCTTCTGCCCCTCGGGCTCATCCTGACAGGTTTTGGTCCAAGATAGGATTTAAATAACTCCCTCTTTGCTGTGTTGGTTCGGCAGGACTAGAGAGGAGTAAGAAGTACTAAAAATCTATTTTGGTCACTAAAGTAAGCAGACATGACTCAGAATACTCACTGGGAACAGATCTGCTGGATGAAAAGGTGCCATTTTTACATAGTCACTTTTCTGACTGTGCCCTTTAAACTCTAACAAAAATAGAATCCTTTCTCTGGCACTTCTTTTGGAAGGCAGGAACGGGAGTGAGACCGAGGCTGTTCGCTGCGCTCCAGCCCCTGCTTCAGAACCAGACAAACCATGCACGTTTTGTAAGGCAAACGTAACATGTGTTTAACACCAGGAAGAGCAGAAAGAAGGCATTTGAAATTCATGGGGAGGGGATTTGGGCTTGGATAGTTTTACCACTTGCGGTGGAAAAGCGTGATCCCCAGCTCATGCCTGTTACGCTTGGATGAATTCCGGCCAGCGCTCTGCGCCGGTTTCTGACATCCTCGTGTCCCTGCAGGAGCAGGTTTGGATCAGTGGGCTCGTCTGGAGCAGGAGATGGAGAGCAGCAAATGGAGAGGCTCCGTTTGACCACTGCCTCTGGTTCCTCTTGGACTGAGTGGCCTCGGCTAAAAATGAGCCTGAAACCACACTGACGTAATCCGTGTTTATGGACCTGTGAGGAAACAAATCATCGCTGGCAACCAGAGCCCCAGTCTGGTTGTCCCTCACATGAGGGGCGAGTTCCCCCTGCACTGGTGAGCCCAGGGCCCCTCCAGCTCCTGGGGAGGTTGATGGAGCCCAGTCCAACCAGATCCCCATCCCTGTCAACTCTCATCTGCATTCCTTGGAAAGGATTAGCAAGGCAAGTCATTTCACAAAAAGTCACTCCCGGCTAAGTAGGTGATACTGAATTTTTGAACTCTTCTCGTCTCTTTCTTGTTTTTAATGGTTTGGTAGGAGGCTGGAGCCTGGCTGGTGCACGGAAACTCAAAATCAGTAGTGTAAGCTGGGTGTTTGACAGTCCTGTTGCTCTCCTTTGGAGCATTGCTCTCTTGAAAAGAAAAACAACGAGCCTGTTTTAACATATTTACCACTTTAGTTGGTTTTACATGGAAAAAAACCACCAACCCATAAATTCCTCTTCCTCCTCTGTTCCAGAAAAAACCCGTGAAAGAGTTTGAAAACTCTGAATTTCTGTTCAGTGGATGAAATCTTGTCCTTGCTGAAGTGGCTGAAGCTTCTCTGCTAGCTTTCAAGGGGACAGAGCTCTTCAGCTGAAGTGTTTCTTCCTCATGATTCAGCTGGGGCTGGAAAGTGTTCCCTGGAAGTGTTCTCACTGCTGATTTCCTAAAGCCTTAATCCCCCCAGTTACTACAGCATTTAAAGGCACTGTCTTTTTCACACAGGAAACAGCCACTGCTTTTTCTCTTGATAAAATTTCCCTTGTATGAGCTCAGAGAATTTCCACTTTCTCTGTGTGGGCTCATCTTTCATAGAGGAGGAGACGTGGGTCATACGCCTGCCGATCTCACAACTCCCTCCTGCTCCATCTCTGGCCTCCTCCCAGTCCCTTGGCAGGCAGGAGTCAGTGAAGATTTTCTGTCAAGGTCTCCTGTCTTAATTCCTCGCTGGACCCGGTAGCTTCCTCTTGCTGGGAAATCCTACATTTTCTGGTTTAAATTTGAAAGGTGTTTCAGATATGATGACATTTACAGCCAAAGCACATCACCTCTAATATTGTCTCCTTCTCTTGATGCAAGTCAGGGGATCTCAACAGGCAGGAAAAGGGAGGAAAAGCCCAGCATGCTTGTGGGACACACAGGATTGTCACTAACCCGGCACTGAACGGCCCTGGGGATGCTCCTCCCTTCTCAGCCCCACTTGTGTTTTCTGCAGGGAATCTTTCAACTCCAGTGTTTGAGTAGAACTGGTTTAGAAGTTTTCTGTGCTGCAGAAACACAGAATCATTAAGGTTGGAAACCTCCAAAATCATCAAGTCCAATCTGACTGATGCCCACCTTGTCCCCAGCCCAGAACACTGAGTGCCACCTCCAGGCCTTCCTTGGACACCTCCAGGGAAGGGCACTCCAAAGCTCCCTGGGCAGCCCCTGCCAAGGCCTGAGCCCCCTTTCCATGGGCAAATTCCTGCTGCTGTCCCAGCTGAGCCTGCCCTGCCCCAGCCTGAGGCCGTTCCCTCTGCTCCTGTCCCTGTTCCCTGGAGCAGAGCCCGACCCCCCCGGCTGTCCCCTCCTGGCAGGAGCTGTGCAGAGCCACAAGGGCCCCCCTGAGCCTCCTTTGCTCCAGGCTCAGCCCCTTCCCAGCTCCCTCAGCCCCTCCTGGGGCTCCAGCCCCTTCCCAGCTCCGTTCCCTGCCCTGGACACGCTCCAGCCCCTCCAGGTCTCTCCTGCAGGAGCAGAACTGGCCCCAGCCCTCCAGGGGCCTCTCAGAGCCAGCCCAGAGGGACAATCCCTGCCCTGCTCCTGCTGGACACACAATTCCTCATCCAGGGACAGAGGGAATGAATGAGGCACTTGACTTCTAGGTGAACTAACTGTTGCTATTGTAGTGCTGTAATTACAAGGGTTTTAAATTAGGTATTGACAGCAGTTGAGAGCTGGTTCTCCACTGTGCTGCTGGCAAGCACTGAGATGTGTACCAGCTCCTAAGGGGAGCAGGCTGTGAGAATAACTCATTAACCAGTTACTCCACGGTGCTCTTACTCCACATATGGTGTGAGGGCTGCTGGGGGTCTGGAAGACATTAAGACGTGGTCTGAGAAAGGGCTGCACAGGGAAGGCAACAAATAACCCCAGAGAGCCAGATCCCCATTCCCACACCACTGCCAGGTACGTGCCCCTGTCACCCTGAGCCAGGGAGCTCTGCTGGGATCCAATTCCCTCACCCTCCTGGGATGAGCCCAGATAGGTGAACTGTGAGTAATTGCACATGAGGGGAGCCTTTCCTTGGCCACATCCACGTGGAGCAATTCCTTTACTGTTCAGGAGGATGAATATTTGCCTCTTCTTCCATGTGCTTTGGCTGCATGGGATGGGCTGAGGGATGGTGTTCCACATCCGTGTCTCCAGAGGTAATGAATGCTGCGGGGAAGCGGACGGCGCTGAGCCCATTTCCTTCACAGTGGGAGCAAAGTAGTAATTCAGGAGACCATTAAACATTAGCAATACCTCTGCGAGGTCCCTACAAAGACACACTCCATTTAGATTAAAGTCCCGTAGGGCCAATTACCTGGGAAGAACATAAGAACTTCAACAAAAGCTGAGTTAGGTATGCTGCCCACCAATGGCTTCGAGCAAGAAGGGATGTGGCGGGGAAACACTCGTGTGTGTTGTGAAAGTGAGAACACTGAGAGTAGGTCTGTGTAATAACCCACTTTTACTGTTCCCCCAGGATCAGCGTGCACAGGAAATATCTGTGGCATGCTTGCTTTTCCTGGAGATGACAGCAACCCTTTGGCAACCACTTTGTTTGATACTTTTCAAAACGTTGGGCTGTTGTTTTATGAATGTGCTCTGATTTTTTGGCTGCCAGAGCCTTTGTGCTTGGCTTTCTATCCTTCCTAAAGTTGCCTATTCCCATTCCAACCCTGGATACTTCTCCATGAGTACCTTAGGTAGCTGTGATGATGCTCTCCATGTTTTTCTCCATGTTTCTGTTGGGATGAGGCTTGAAAAAACCAGGGAAGCCAACAAAAGTCCCTTATGATCCTTGTGTGAAAATAACCTCTATGGCCTGTGCTCGTCTGTGTGGGTGGCTCTGGACTCCTGGAGATGGAGGGTTAAGGCAAATAAATTTGAAACACTTTGTTTCTGTGAATGTTTTCTAAGACTGGTTTGAGTATTTTGCACAAGATTACAAGGTAGAGTTTGATCCCAACACTGGGGTTAAAACCTGCCTTTCCTTCGGCTGCTAGACCCTGATTTTATTTGAACATTTAGCTATTTACAGTTAGACCTGAGCACCAGAGTGCACTGATCCTTCAGGCAAGGGATGTTGAAAATGAGTCAGTTTTAAGACACTGGAGCAACATGTTCCTTAAAGTGTTTACTGATGCAAATTGCTGCCTGGTCTTGAAATGGCCTCCTCCCTTTAACATCATAAAAGAACTCTCTTAAGAGAAGACACAATAAACAGTCTGAGGTCTAATAAGTGAACAAGCAAGGCTGAAAGGTTTTAAAATACTGCTTGCTTAAATAAGAGTCATTAACATTGTAACTGATAATGAGAAAAATGCTCATGCCATTAGTGGTTTACCACTTTGGTTCTGAGAGGATAAAAACAGCTTCGTAAAAGAGACCGCAGACTGTCCATTTTCAGCCTCAGTGCAGGGCAAACGCTTCAGGAAAAATACAAACCCCATAATTTAAAATAATAATTTAGTATTTGTGTTTGGGAAGCATGCTCAAAATGCCTTTTGAACGCAGGAGAGTGTGGTGATGTGTGAGCCCCAGCTCTGGGTGTCCTTGCCTTGGTGCCATGGTGGGACATTGGCTCATCCACCTGCTGGGAGCTGTGCAGGAGCAGCCTCTGCCTTCCTTTGGTATCCCCATCTGCATGGGGAAAGCTGAATTTGCATTTTCCAGGTAGTGGCCCAGGGCTCAGTAGGTACATGAGGCCATCCTGGGATCCTTCCTGCAGTGGCCTTGCTGTTTCCTGCTGCAGAGCTAGGGAAGTTTTTGGCAAATGGTGAAATTTCAGCTTCCCAGCTTGGCTTGCTGGTGGAGGGAATAAAAGGTGCTTGGTCTGGGAGGCACTCAGTGCCTCAGGGCACTGCTGGGACTTGGTGGCTGAGGAGCAGTGGCAGCAGCAGTGGTGGGACCTTGTTCAACTTGACCACCTGGGACAGGGGATCTCTTCCTTATTAAGGATGATTCCTTCTTCTTCTGCACCTCTTCCTCCTCTGGGCCCTGTCTTCTGCTCAGTGTGTGGGGCCTTGTGGTGACCTCAGCCAGGACTTTGACAATCACAGAATGAATGAGTTGAGTTGGAAGGAACCTTAAAGATCATCTTGTTCCAACCCCCAAGAAAGCCTGGTGTTTGATCTGGGCACGGCAAAGTTTGGGACTCAGCGTGCTGCATTCCTCATCTTTAGTAAGGCACTAGAAACGAGGCCAGGAGGAGGCTGAAATGTGTTCTCAGACTATCTCTGGTTGTAAATCCAACTGCCCTGGGTTTTACTGATGCCTCCTGCAGCCCTGCTGCATCGACCACAGGCTTTGCTCTTACATAAGGATGGAAAGTTCCCCCAGCTCCCCCCATGAAAATGACTGCTGTGCCTTATTCAAAATGAGAACTCAATCAAGGCAGGAACACAGCTGGGCGAATGACAAGAGAAACAGAGCCGTGCCAGGGTGAATTTTTATGGAAATGCTCTCTGAATAGTATTTCCATGAAAAGGCAGCTCACTTGCAGATGGAGGCTGCATTGCATGAAGGAGAGTGTGTTGTACCACACCCTGAATCTGTCAAGGTCTATAAACTTTTCACATATTTTAAGTTCAGGCAACAGAGAGGCAATATTTAAGACACAAAGGTTTTCTTCTTTATGTCAATGTAATTATGTTATCCCCAAAGGAAGAAAATGTAAGGCAGGGGAAAATAAAAAGGGAAGTTTGTAGAAGAAACATTTCAAACATAAAGTAAAGGTCAAATATAATTTGAACTAGAAAGTAAATTGATCTATGGGAAAGGACAATTTTCAGGATCATGGAAAGATCCTAATTTGACATTTCAACAGCATCCTAGAGATAGCAATGACAGGTCTTTGTCAGGGGGTGTGGTGGTCCTTTTAGTGGAGGATCATGAGTGGCTTAAAAACTGCAAAAACTTTTCCCTGTTGATGGAAATGGCACTTTTCTTATTCACATCACCAGAAAAAAAGATGAGAGGAATGGTATAAAAAGCAAGAAATAAAGGATGGTTGATATTCAAAAAGTGGAAGAGGGGGAAAAAACCTGAGGTCAGTCTTGAAAATGCCACACTTGGATTTACTTAAACGCCTTTTTTTTTGAGTTGTTGTAGCCTTCTCAATGGGTTGGTTTCCAAACTGCCTGACTGATTTCACTGCAGATTAAGTGGCTATCAGCAGAGCTTCTCCAAAAGGTGATTTTTGAAATGAGTCAATTTTCCATTGTTTCTGGGACTTTTTCATGTCATACCAATCAAGTTTGAAATGTGCTGAGAGAGAAGTTCTTGAGACAGCTTTGAATTTTTTTTCAGCCTTTTCCTGCGTGTAGCTTTCTGAAATAAATGGGAATGCATTTTTTAATTTATGATAGCTTATAACTTGATGTCAGGGCTGTTGTAAGAATAATAATCAAGGATTGTTATACTGACTTGATTGTTTACATTTCCTTTTGGCACTGCCAGTGATACGCCAGAGGTAATAACACTAAACATACTCCTCTGTCATCCTCTCAAAACTTGTCACCATGGAATAGAGGATGACTGTGAATGTGTTTTAAAGCTGAAGGCATTTGTCAAATCCCACAATGGCTTCATAAAGGTCTGCAGTGCAGATGCCATTACAAGGAAAACTTTGGAATGGGTAGGCCTTGGCTCTGGGAGTTGGGAGCAGAGATGAGTGACAGCCTTTCTTAAACTGCTGGATTTGAGAAATGGGAAAAACAAACTAAGAAGGAATCTCAGCAGGGGACTGTGAGTTTGTGGGTGGATTTGGTGGTGGCACTGCAGAGTCAGGAGATGGGCTCTCTAAGGGGTTGCTGGGGCTGTTGCTCCCTCATTCTGATGTCAGTCTGTTCCCTGCATCCCAGTCAGATATGGAGTTGGGGATCCACAGTTTTTGAGGAATTTAGGGTGAAATGACCGGGAATCACCTGCCAGCAGCACCTGGGAGCACATCCCCCTTACTCAGTGACAGTGGACGTGTCCTTGCTGCTCTCCCTGAACCCCCCAAACCCATCTCATAAATTCACTAAGCCAGGCAAAGGCATCAGTAGCGAGTGCTGACATGGGTGGAACACCCTTGGGATGGAGCAGGGGATCCTGTTACCCCCTGTCCAGCTGCACAGAATGGATGTTAACCCTTTCAAAGCTCTCCTGGTGAGCAGAGAAAGGCAGGAAAGTGCTGCTGACATCCCTGAGTTTGACTTTAAAAGGTTGGTGTCAGCACAGAAGGGCCACAGGGAAGCTCAAGTGGCTCAGCAGATCTTGGGATGGCCAAGGGTGGTGAGGACAGGCCTGGGTTCAATGTGCCACAGGCAAAAAAGTGTTGGGGCTGTGCTTTCATGCCCTTACAGCTTTGATTTCCAGCCTGCTCTTTATCTGGGGCTCTTCATCATCTCTCATGTCCTTACAGGCACATCTCACTACAAGAAGCAATTCAGTTCTCCTAAAAAGAAGAAAAATCAGTTTGCATCAATGCACCACTGCCTTCTGTCTGTGCTGAACCCCACACACCCACAAATGTTGTCATGCACCACTGACTTTGCTCGAGAAAAGGGGATATTACGTCTCCAGGTTATTTTCCCAGTACTTTTATTGTTCAGCCCACTACAGGAAGGGTTCAGGGAGTATATCCAGAAAGATGTTTTTGTTCCCCCACCATGGGTTTCAGTCCCAAGACTGCCAATTAAATTATCCCATAAATCCTCCATTATAGGTAGTAAAACCTAATTTTAGATTTCCTGCCCGCTCTAGTGTCCTGCCTGATTGCTACCAGTTGGAGAGAGGCTCAACTTGTTAAGCAGACAATTGCAGTGAATTGGCTGTTTCTTTCTGTGCCACATGTGGAGAACTTTTTAATATCTGGCATTTGGTCATAATTCTCCCTGGTTATTTTCTACCTTTTAGTAGCTTGAACACTGGAGGTTTTTTTTGTTGGGTTGGTTTTTTGGATTTTTTTGGGTTGAAAAATAGACATCTGCAATTTATTCTTTGGTCAAAATGTTTGTGAGAGAAAAGCTTGCTATGCTGTAGATAAGGAAAAATGTTATTCTGACTTCACCACTAAAATATTAATAGCTTAAAATAATTTTTTATATAATTGTAAAAGCACTATGTTAATAGAGCTAACACACTTCTCTGTAAGCTGAAAGTGTCTCAGATTATCTGAATATTCTTTCATTTTTGTTCAAATACAAATACATTATTTAGCTGTGGTGCTGATTTTCTTGAGGGCAACTTCTGCTAATCAAATTCTTATGAAAGAGCATTCATTTTAAATAGTCTTAACTAAAAATTCCTATTTTACTCTGAGTATAAATGACCCCTTCTCTTGGTATTTTTCTTCCTAAGATTAATTGAGGCAACTAATAGATAAATTTGTCATAAAAGGTGGGTTTATCATGTGAATAAGGTGTAGGTGCCTTGGTCTTTGGACAGAGAGATACGTGTTTTTAATTTCCCTTTGTCATTGAGATTGAAATAGATTCAAGAATCTGTGAGGAAAACTGGAACCTAAAACACTATGAGAAATTAATAATTTTTTTGTTTGTTTCTTTGCTAGACTTGTTGTTAATCTTGCAAAATTCCTGTCCAAATCTCAGATTTAGATACTGTGGAGGCACCTGTGGATATCTTGTAGCTCCACAAAGCGCTGCCTGTATTTCCTGCTTGGATAAACTGGTGATGTTTTAACAACTCTGTGTCAAACCAGGAAGGTGTGTGACAGTCAGGAAGGGACTTTTCCATCTCCAGAGTATGGTGACAGGAAGATTAATTCAAGATACTGGGTGTGTATAATCTTAGAGGTGTTTGCTAAAGGGAAAAGTACTGCTAAGAGACATCATAGAAGGAGCAAACACTGCTTCTCATGGAATCATGGAATGGTTTGGGTTGGAAGGGACCTTAAAAATCATCCAGTGCCACCCCTGCCATGGCAGGGACACCTTCCACTGTCCCAGGCTGCTCCAGCCCCAGTGTCCAACCTGGCCTTGGGCACTGCCAGGGATCCAGGGGCAGCTACAGCTGCTCTGGGCACCCTGTGCCAGGGCCTGCCCACCCTCCCAGGGAAGGATTTGTTCCTAATATCCAAACTAACCCTACTCTCTGCCAGTTTAAATCCATTCATACCATCTCACACTAAAGTAACAGAGAGGCTGGACCAGGAATTCACTTGAGATCCAGCTTTATTGATCCAACAGCCTTAGAATCATAGGATAATTAAGGTTGGATAAGATTTCCAAGATCAAGTTCAGCTGCTAACCCAGCACCACAAAACCAAGTGCCACCTTCACTACCTTGCTGAACACTTTGAGGGATGGTTGTTCCACCATCCTGTTCCCATGCCTGACCACCTTTTCAGTGAAGAATTTTATTTCCTAATATCCATTCTAAACCTTTGCTGGTGCAACTTGAGGCCTTTTCCTCTTGTCCTTGCCTTGCCCAGGTAAATGTCAGCTGAACCTGCTGGTGACAGCTCCAGCACGTTGTGGTGGTGCTCAGAGGGTGGCAGGAACTTGTCACTTAGGAAGTGTCTGTCCTTGCTGATGGGCAGGACTGTAGGCACAGAAAGGGTTTTGTTCAGATGGGCAAATCCACGTTTTCTAGTGTTTTTTGAGCTGCAAAAGGAATCAGCTCCTTTCAGCAGTGCTGCACTGTGAGGATTCTATGATGTGCTGCTTTTCAGCTTTCCCCTTAGTAGGGCACCAACTCTATTTCTTTGCCTCACCCAGCTGTTTGGTCCCCTCAGTCTTGATGGAATATAATCTTTTCAAGTCTATTAAACCCTGTTAAATTTGGGCAAAACCAGGCAGTGATTCCTAAGCTGATGCAAGAAAAGGTCAAGGAGCACTGCTTTGTGCACACAGCGTGGTATCTCAAGTCCCATTCCTTGAAGAACAAGGCTAAAAATGGAACCCTTGTGTTCTCCTTGCTAAAGGGATCTTCTCCACCTCTCTTTGTTTACTGTACTGTGTCTCAGTGTGGGGAGATTATAATTTCTTGAGTGGTGCCTGAAGCACTGTATAACAAATAAAACAGACACAAAACTAACAAAGAATGGAGGAAAGGAATTTAGGCCTCCCAGTCACAGCACTGTGCCTCTAATGGTTGATGAAATATTATATGCATGCTTTCAGTTGTGTTATTTGTCCAGTTTAGGAACCTGGAAATATGAGGAATGATCACATCAGTGCTCAGGATGGAGAACAGGCAGAAAGTAGGAAATAAGCTATGTCTTCTGTACAAGTTAAGTGCAAGAGTGACAGGCAGGGCTTTTTGGGGTGCAGAGCTCTGGGAAATGCTGCTGGGTTACTTGGATGTAGTTGACTTCAGGAATCAGTAGAATTGTGCTGTGTAATCAAAGTTTCAGATCCCCAAAGACAGTGCCTATAAAAGAAGCCTTGAAATGTAATCCCAGTGATTTCAATGCATGTTTGTTGGACCCTAAAATTTTAATTTAGATGCAACAAGAACTCTCGGATCATGGAATGGTTTGGTTTGGAAGGAACCTTACAGATCATCTCATCCCACCCCTGCCATGGCAGGGACACCTTCCACTGTCCCAGGCTGCTCCCAGCCCCAGTGTCCAACCTGGCCTTGGGCACTGCCAGGGATCCAGGGGCAGCCCCAGCTGCTTTGGGCACCCTGTGCCAGGGCCTGCCCACCCTCCCAGGAAACAATTCCTTTCAATATCTGACCTAAATTTCCCCTTTTTCAGTTTGAAGCCATTCCCCCTTGTCCTGTCAGTCCAGTTCCTGATGAGTTTTCCCTCTCCAGCTTCCTTGTAGCCCCTTCAGATCCTGGAAGTTGCTCTGAGGTCTCCACACAACCTTCTCTTCTCCAGACTGAACAGCCCCAACTTTCCCATCCTGTCTCCATAGGGGAGTTGCTCCTTATCAACCATTTATCAACCTTGTGGCCCTTTTTGGGACTTGTTCCAACATTTCCATGTCCTTATGAAGGACACAAGAATGACCCTTCTTATGAAAGCCATGGAAAAAATGAACACAATTTGATACCCGTCCCAATAAGGCTGAGAGTTCTACACTGATTGATTGCACTGGGCACTTTCGTACTTATCTCATTTAAAAATATTTGCTTTTTACACCGAGCTGAGAATTTTGCTGAATATCCAATATCTTGCACGGGAATGCTCTTAATTCCAGGTATCCGGCTTCAGAATTTGAACAAGGCTTGTGTCAAGCCTGTGCTGTCTTGAATATGCTACTGTTACCAGAAAAAAAGTCTCTCTGGTATGCTAAGAACAGGGGACGTGCTGGGGTTTGCAATTTTAGCATTACAGATTCTTTATTATTAATAGATTAGCGGGGATTTTTCCAAAGACTCCTATGAGTCAGAAGAGTTCCTGTTACTAAATTTCATATATTCATTTATTTATACAACTATACATGAGGTCTTACGGTCTTTTCAGGCCCGAAAGAGCCAATGTACTGTAAGTGTAAATGCAGTTTATTGAGTCCTGGAAATCATAAATATCTCCTTTAACATCTGATTTATCTTGAACTATGTGCATTGAAAGAAGTGTCTCAGCATTAGGAAAGAAGGGGCATTTGCTGCTCTTTTGGACAGCCTGTGTATTCATACCTAGAGCAAAACTTTGGCAGAGAGTGGTTAGAATTAAGCTGTCACCACCAGGCCAATTTTACTTTATATTCTGTGGGGTTATATGAGTTTTATAGGTTCATTTATTTTCCTGATTAACAGTCCAGTCCTGCTCCTGACAACGTCTCCCATTTTTTTTTCATTCCTGTGGCTTCCCCATGACGAGCAGAAGAGATAAAGTCTTGGGCAGAGGGAAATATGAGGAGAGGAATTTCAAGGGAGGAAATTCGCTCTCCCACCATAAATTTGTCTGGATTTTGTGACAACGTTCTGGTTTGTACCGTGGAGAAATTGTCCAGACAGGTCTCTGCAATGCAAGACCTCAGTGTACAAGGGAGCCAGCTCCAGACAGTGCCTCGTGGAGCCTCTGCCATGCTGGTAAATCATGAAATTATGGAAAGGTTTCGGTTGGAAGGACCTTAAAGATCATCCAGTTCCACCCCCCTGCCAAAGCCAGGGACACCTTCACTAGACCAGGTTGCTCAGAGCCTCATGCAACCAGTATTATACTGAAAAAATCAGTATAATACTGATATTATCTTTGCCTTTCCTTGCTTCTCACCAGTACTGAAGTGGAATAACTGGTAGATACTGTTTTCTTGGAAACAAAAGCTGATTAGGCAATGCCTCTATTTTATTTCCTTCAACAATAATAAAATAGAGAGAATTGAGAACATTCTCAATAATTGAATGACTGTAATAGAGTGTTCTCAACAAAATTATATGCTGTGCTTCATTTTCCAGAAATGAAGGTGGTACATCAAGACATGCAGGTGATGGTGATAAAGTTGAGGACAATTGTACCATAAAAGTGCAAAATGCAATGACAATATAAAAAAAAAATCAGATGAAAAAATATTTTGGGTTAAAATGATCAACTAACCTGGGCCTGCCGTAAAATATTCCAAGATAAGAGAGGATTTAAAAGGTCATAGTGGTCATAATAATCTTTGGGCAACCTGGGCATCCCAGACTGTGTGTGCTGCTACTTTATTCCCAAGGCTGCAGTAAACTGAAGACTGCCACAAAGCAGGATATTAGTTGTCCTCCTTGATCTTCTGACACAACAGACAATGTTTTACTTTTCTCTTGCCATTTTCTCTTCTTCTTTCCCGTAGAAAGCAACATCTCAGAAACAAGCTCTGTCCTTGCCTGTACACTCCCTCGTATATATGAAGCTTTTTTTCTTTTATTTGCCTTTTATCTGGTGACTGTGTTAGAGGCAGCCTATGTCCTGAGGGAATGTTAGATGAGCAGGGAATCTGGCTATGAAATTACTCCCAGAGTGATTTTTTTTTCCCCCAGTGATTATGGAAAATAACATCTTTGCATGCTGGGTGCACTGATTACCTGTTAATTTGTATGAGTGTGTGCAGGAGGAGCTTTTTTTGGCTGGTGGGGCATCACCTGTGCTGGTTTCCAACAAGCTTATGGTATCCCAGGTTTTGCTTTAAACCTGTATTTCTGAATACTTTGACACTCAGTTACCACAAGTGTCCCATTTTTTCATAGTTGAGATGAGAAGGGGGAGTATTTACAAGTGTAGGAAATTCATTGTAAAGAGTTCTTGCTCCTAAGATCAAATTATTATTTTTAAATCCCTTTCATTTGTTTCACAGACACTGCAGGTGTCTACAATTGTGCTTTAAAACATTTAGAGTAGTAGTTTTGTTTTTATTTTTTTTAAAATAAAGACTTTAATCATAGGGTGGAAAAGTCTGTAGCTCCATGGTGGAAATACCTGGGAAATAGGATGCATCCATTCTAGTCTCTGCTAGGATTTTAACATCATCTGCTTCCATCTTGCTCACTTTTGATTTCAGAGGATGGGAGCGTGCTTGTATTTTTTGGGTAAGTATCTTTGGTTGGATTGTCCTGCCTCAAAGCCAAACTCCAGAAAGAATTCCTTGGACTCTACAGGAGTGATTCCACAGTTTGCAATGGAAGATTTGCTGTTTATCCCCGTGGAAGGGGTTTTAAGCTAAGGCAATGCAAACTAAGCTGCAGAACAATTGCAGCTCCCAAGAAAGTTTTATGTTGAGGCCAGTGCCCATTTTCAGCCCCAGTGTGAGGAACAGAAGACATCAATTAAATTAATTTTACTTAGGGCTGAAAGTTCATGTGCAGACCCTTCCTCTAGTTAACAGCATGACTGGAGAGGAGAAAGTGTACTTTGTAGCTATACATTAAATATTTATCTCCTTAAATGCCACTTCATTTTTTCTTTATATTCCATGGCAAGAATTCCATGGGGAGAGAGGTTTCTAGATTAGGGAGAGAAGCTGCCCAAATGCAGCTATGAAGATGCTTGATCCAAGCTGGGGATTTGGTTACTGTTTTAAAATTCTTTTTCTCCCCTCATTTAGTAGCTGGGATCCTGGCAGGGACGTGGGGTTTTGTGGCAGATGGTTGTTATACACACTGAAAGGACTGTATACTTCCAATATGCTCCATAAGCCATTAAATGCTGTAAAAGCCTGGCAGACTTTATAGTTTGCATCCTGCCATTAGAGTTCCCTCTGAAGTCTGTCAGAGGGATGTAATTCCACTCTAATTAAAGCTATTCCCCTTTTCCAAATGTGAAGGGAGCCTAATTAATGACTAATTGTTTCACAAATATAAACGAGGCCTAATTGTTCCTTACCCCTGACTACATGCCCTGCTTACTCCCAGAACTGCTGTGGAGGGTATTTTATCTCCATCAAACTCCCTCTGTAGCCAGTGGAAAAGGGAAGATATTTGGAGCATGTTATTTTTCTGTGGATGGTGAGCATGGTCTCCCTGAGGGGGGATTTTTGTGGGTCCCCAGCTGCCCTCCAGACCTCAGAAGTGGGATGAAGATTGTCAAACCATTGTGCTTTGTGCAATTCTGGAAACACCACCTTGTCTCCTCCTGCCTTTCTGCAAAGAGAGGGGGGGAAAAGGATGTTGGGAGCAGCAAGATGGAATTAATGGAGGGTCTGTAATATATGAGACTGAGTCAGGTACCTGCTCAAGCAGTTCTGTGAGGTGTGAGCTGCTTGAAGATGAAGCACATGAATTGTACACAACACACTGTGGAAACACTCTAAAAGTGAACTTCCAAGTTGCTTTGTTACAAAATTATGCCACATGGCAACTGCAATCATCAGACAGTGAGTGGAAGTGACAGTACTGATTTGTTCTTATCATCTCAGCTCTATTTCATTATCACATGGATAAGTCAAAGCTTGGAGTGGTGAGGACAGTAATTTACTTTTTTATTTCTACTGAAAAGGTAGTCCCTGCTGTTACAGATTGGGGGTTGACTTTCATACACACATGTAACATAAAAAAGGGGAAGAAATTTGATCTGCATTTAAACGAATTATTTTGCATCATTGAGTTAAATTATTTGAACTTGGAGCTTGCTTTATTCCTTCTGTTTTTTTAGGGGTACATTTGTTTAAGGAAGAGCAAGACTGATGCTACAGAAAACAAATCTTAATCTACATTCTAACATGTCTAATAAAAGGTTTTTAATACTGACATACCTGAGTTTTTCTAATAGTTAATAACTTCAGGGAACACAAAATGAAGTTTTAGAGCTGCAGCAGGGCTTTGAATCCTGCTAAAGCTGTGATCATACATTCATTCTGACATGTCAAGTCAGTGGTGTGCAGAATTGATGAGGCCACCATGGCCACGTGCCAGCTTATTTTAATGTACTGGTAGACAGCAAAAAGATATTTTAACGTGGTTGGTACAAGATACGTGTTTGGCCCTCAGAAATGTAACATAGCCTAATTACCTATTTTAATGGTTCATATGCTCTTGAAATAATGCTTCACTTGTAACACCACACACACTTGCAGATGTATCCACAGAGAGGGACATTCAATCTCTTTTTTAGCTGTTCTGAATTGCTACAACAGCCAGGTAGTAGCCAGTGTAGCACTGAGGAAAGAGGTCAAAAGCATGAATGAAAAAAGTCCAAAGTTTGCAGAATAGACAAAAAAATTACTATTATTGCCATCCCTAGTTATGTAATGGGGAGGTGCAGAGAAGACAGAGCTACACTTCTTTCAGAGGAGTGCAGCAAAGTCCTAAGGGTTGCAGTTTAAATTACACCAGTGGAAACTGTGACTAGGAATGAGAATAAAAACCAGATTGCTCTAAGGGTGGCCACAACTGGAACAGGTGGCCAGAGCAGTGCTGTAATTCATAGAATCATCACAGAACCATGGAATGGTTGAGGTAGAAAGGACCTTAAAGCCCATCCAGTGCCACCCCTGCCATGGCAGGGACACCTCCCACTGTCCCAGGCTGCTCCCAGCCCCAGTGTCCAACCTGGCCTTGGGCACTGCCAGGGATCCAGGGGCAGCTCCAGCTGCTCTGGGAATTCTATTCCAAGGTCTCCCCACCCTCCCAGGAAGGAATTTCTTCCTAATTACCCATCTAACCCCTCTGTCAGCTTGAAGCTATTCCCCCTTGTTCTATCACTACTGTTGTTGTTGGAAGTGATCAGAATGAGCACAGGAGGGTTTTGGAATAAAAAGATGCTGAATCATTTTTGGGTGAAACATTTTCCACCTCTTGTGGAGTATAGGGATGGGAGTAAGACCTGCAAATCGAGAAAGTTTTAGACATCAAAAGAGGAAAAAAAAAAGAAGTGAGCAGTTCCTAGGTAATAATGGGAACTGGGGAAATGTCCTTTCTAGGTATAGTGGGATCTGGGGAAATACCCAAATGAGGACTGCAGGAAAGAAAGAATGGGAATTACTTGTAGTATTAAAATATACTGATTGATCTTGCTTACAGTTGCATCATTGGGAAAGAGGGGCTGAAACACAACAAAAAAAATGGATGGAAGTACATAAAAAGTTTTTCTAAACTCAGACTCTGCAGTCAGATTTAGCACCACCATAAAATCTCAACATTATTATGGGTCTATGTCTCGTATTTTTTTTTANAAAAAAATGGATGGAAGTACATAAAAAGTTTTTCTAAACTCAGACTCTGCAGTCAGATTTAGCACCACCATAAAATCTCAACATTATTATGGGTCTATGTCTCGTATTTAGATGGGATCTCTTGCTTTGGAGGGAGAGAACAAAGGAAACATGTTGATTATGGAAGAGTCTAAACAATTTCAGGTTGGGTCTTTTGTGACAAGGAATCCAATATATGGCTGAACCAAAAGAAAGGCTGGATGACCAGCTTGGGGTGCAGTGTCTTACATTCCTGTGGCAAAATTCCCATGCAGTGTCACAGCCGTCAAACACCATCCCAAACACAGCAGTTTCATGGGACAAGGCATTATTTGGGTTTCCCCTGCTAAAGGAACAATTGGAATTATTCCTGCCTCTAAAACATCCCTCTATTTCTGCTGGTCCTGGGAATTAGTGATTTTCTGCAGCAGAACTCCTGGCTGGAAGAATTGCTGCTTCCTTCCAGGCATTAACCCCTTCAGAAGTGGGTGAAACACATGTGTGTGCCCATGCAGTGGTTGGAGTTTGAGCCTTAGTGGCTGAAATCTGTGCTAGTTTTGCTCTTTGACAGCAGTGGGATGGAGCCCTGTGCTTGTTGGGTGTTTTTGGGAGGCCTCATGGAAGGCATTTATTGTCATAAATGGAGCAAGATCATCAACTCTGGCCCTGTTTCTGCAGCAATGGATCAGCCCATCTGTAGGCCGTATGTCAATAAAAACAACTAATTACAGAATAACTAAATATAAAAGGCCCCACTGCTTAAGAAAACCCTCCTGTATCCCATTCCTGAGCTTCCTATTACATCTATGGAAAGTCTGGATAGTATTTGTTCCATTAAAACCTGATTTTGAATTCAAGCTAAGCAAGAAGGAAACTGCAGCCTTTTCCTTGAAGTTCTGTTCATTCTTGCATGGAGAAAGAAGTTGGAGAAGCTGTGGATATTCCATTCCTGGAGCAGCCTGGGACAGTGGAAGGTGTCCCTGCCATGGCAGGGGGTGGAATTGGATGAAGTTTAGGGTCCTTCCAGCCCAAACCATTCTGGGATTCTGTGATGATTCCATGTCTTTAGACTTTACAGCTATTCCCATTTGAGCTGGGGGAACTGCTTCCAAAGTGCTTATATCTCCATGCTGGGACCTTCCTAGGTTCTGCTGGAAAAGGGGGACTGAAACCTGACTTAACCCTGGAATCACTTTTCTCCTCCAGCTGGAAATAAAACACATAGTAATTATAGTTAATAAAATAGTTAATGTTTCTTTTTCACTTTTCCACATGCTGGATTTGCTGCCATTTTTTTTTCTGCAGTTTTTTTGCCTGTTGTCAATTCAGGTTGGGTGAACTAAATACATTCCTTTTCCTTCTGTTTTTAGCGTGTGAGGAGGAGCACAGGCATTTCCCTTGCCATATATATAGAAATAATGAGGGTTTTTTCCATGTGAAATTTGTGTCTTTGAATTTCTAAGTCAAACTTGCATTTTTGCTTAAAAACTTGCTTTTCAGGTTCAGTAATGTATTACGAATTTAATACTACTGCTTTACACTCACTATTAGCAAATACATTTAGATGCTTAAATATTATTTTTCTAAACACTGGACTTTACAGTTTCACAGATGACAGATCCATGTTTCATCTAGCAAAGTACTTCAAAATCCAGATGTTGAAAAAATGAGCCTAAAATTATGCATTCAGTCAGTATAAGCTATTTATACACATTCTTCAAATGCATTTGAAATTAAAAAAATGAAAACAAATCTGTGAAGGTCACAAATCAAAGCATTATTGGAGATGACTTATATCCTTCCAAGGTACTTTCTTGCTAAGGATGTGGCATATTTCTATTTTTGTAATGCATTAACATTTTTTATTGATAAAGTGAGATTCAAGCTGCAGTGGAGGTGCCAGTCTTTCTGATCTGTATATTTGAACAGTTTTTACTGTGCAGGTCAACACTTAATGGAAGTCACTTATTTCTTCAATACCTTATGTTTAAACAGCTGTTCTGGTTTTTTTTTGGTTTTTGGGTTTTTTTTCTGCTTTCCAACATCAGAACTGAAAGTGCCACAAGGAAAAAGAGAAATTAAAAAAAAAATATTTTGTGCCAAAGACGTACAAAAGGAGTAAAAAAACCATTTAGTAACAGAAAGGAGGATTAGTCTGAAGAACTTCAGAGGGTGTTTAATTTTGTTCTGTGGTCAGATGATTATTTCCACTGGGAGCTGGCTGTATTTACTAATATTCTGAAGAAGGATCACCACAAGTATTTACACTTTGTTTTAAGAATACTTTAAGGCAAAAAACCAGTGTTGCCAGTCGTGTTTGTGTTCATGTTCCCTGTGAAGGGTGGAGCTTCAAAACAACAGAAGAACCCTGCAGAGGGATTGTGAAGGATCTTCCATGCTTCTGTCTTGCTTATCCTTCCATGGAGGACTTTTCATCCCTCCTGATATCCCACAAACCATCCCCATCCTTCTGCCAGTGCGGGGGACACCCAGACCTGCCTGGAGGAGGGAAGCAGGTGCCACAAACGCCTTTGGAAACAAAGCTGGGCTGGAGGACACCTCAGTGTTGTTCCACTGACTGTCCTTAGCTGTGCTGGTACCTCAGGTTTGAGCTTTTCTATTTTTCAGATTCTCTGCTGCTTTAGTGTCTGAACTTCATATTAGGGGATGGTGAGCTCTCTGCACAGAGCAGGGAGACAAAACAATTCCTGCTCCAGCTGGGCACCAAGGACAAATGATCCAAACCTCAGGCCCAAGAGCACAACCAACGTGGGCTGGAGAGAGAAAAACAAGCAGGGTGGGACTGCCTGGGCTAAAGCTGGGATGGGACAATGAACTCCAAGGTGCAAATGGAGCAGAACTTGTCAAAGTGAGAGCCCCCGGGAGCGGCCGTGCATTTTGGGGCCATTTTGGGTCATCTTGGGTGCAGCCCTGGCTGGGCTCTGGTGCTGCCCAAGGTGGATCCATGGAGGCCTTTGAATAAATCCCTGCTTTATTCTTTAAACTCTGTTCTAGGGCAGCCTTCCCAAGGCATCAGTGCCAGGCTTCTTTTTGGGAAAATTTCCTCATATGGGACAATTTTCACACCCCCTGGAACACCTTAGGTCCAGCTTAACTTCTTTTCTTTTAGGCCATGGCTGGGGTATGCAGGTCAAGGCTGGGAATCTACATCAATTTATCATGGAATCTTGGAAAAGTGTGGGTTGGAAGGGACCTTAAAGATCACCCTGTTCCAACCCCCTGCCATGGGCAGGGACATTTTTTATAGACAAGATTTCTCCAAGCCCCTGGCCTTGAACACTTCCAGAAATGGACTTTTCTTGGGATAGATTCCAAGGTGTTCACTGGAGCTGCCTCATGGGTGACTCCTCCAGGAGTCCTCCAGGAGTCGGAGAGCAGCCTTTGCAGCCCCTGGACCAACAAAAGCGACTCCATAAGCACAGGAATTTTTTTTTTTTTCNGGGTATGTAGGTCAAGGCTGGGAATCTACATCAATTTATCATGGAATCTTGGAAAAGTGTGGGTTGGAAGGGACCTTAAAGATCACCCTGTTCCAACCCCCTGCCATGGGCAGGGACATTTTTTATAGACAAGATTTCTCCAAGCCCCTGGCCTTGAACACTTCCAGAAATGGACTTTTCTTGGGATAGATTCCAAGGTGTTCACTGGAGCTGCCTCATGGGTGACTCCTCCAGGAGTCCTCCAGGGCTCTTTGCAGCCCCTGGACCAACAAAAGCGACTCCATAAGCACAGGAATTTTTTTTTTTTTTCCATTAAAACAGTGATTTTCCTCATTAGAATGAAAAGCATCCCCAAAAACCAGGGGGGAGAAAAAGGAGGACAACTTTCCAGGGCAGATTACAGAAACATTTGTTGCATCCCTAAAAGTGAGTGCTTGCATGCAACAGATTCAGTGCCAGTACATTCTGTTCCTGAACAACATATACGTTTCTTGAATATGACAACTGAAGAAATTTATTGAAAGCAGAGAAAATGTTAACTTTTTTTTTTCCTTGCTCATGTATTTCTAAACTGTCATGAATTGAAGATTCTCCAGTTTTTAGATACTGTTTTTCATTGCAACAATTCAGGACTTTTCTGGGTTTGACAGAACTGTTGGATAATGTGCAGTAAATAATATACTGGTCTAATGTACTCAGCAGTTACTGAAAGTGCATGGTGTATGTAATTTCTGATTATGCAGATTTAAGCAAGTAGTTATCCTTGAAAAAGCTGTGAGGTGTTCACACAGTTATTATTATTATGACTTTTTATAATTACTACTGTTTGCTTATTAAGTCTGTGCCATCAATTTGTACTCTATGCTTAAATGTGGTTGAAAATATGAATTGCTGTGTGTGCTGAGGAAGTTGTCCTGATTCTATACTCCCATTTTCCACAGCATTATTAGAAACAGATCTTCTGTGAACAAAATTAAAACTAGAGGCAGAGGTATCTGACAGCTAGAGAGCCCCTAGAGGATCTGGTCCAATCTTTTGTACATCAGCTGTGTTTTGGGTTCACAGAGGAACCCTCCTGCACTGGAAAATTCAGGAATCAGAAGTGAGTGCACAATGCTTGTGTTGGCCAATCCAGCAATCTTTCTTAAAAAATGGTCCTAAAGTGCAAGAAGCACAAGCCAAGGAAGGTTGAAAGAGCTGATAACACCCACCATGGGATGGTGATAAGAGACCTCACCTGCAAAGCTGGCCCAGGCCTGGGCCCAGCCCAGGGAGGAGCTGGAGCTGCTGGAGAGAGCCCAGAGGAGGCAGCAGGATGAGCAGAGGGATGGAGCAGCTCTGCTGGGAGGAAAGGCTGGCACAGCTGGGATTGTTCAGCTGGACAGGAGAAGCTTTGGGGGGAGCTCAGGGTGGCCTTGCAGGGCCTGGAGGAGCCCCAGGAAAGCTGGAGAGAGACAATTTCCAGGGGATGGAGGGACAGGACCCAGGGAATGTCTTCCCACTGCCAGAGGGTAGGGCTGGATGGGATCTTGGGAATTAGGAATTGTTCCCTGGGAGGGTGGGCAGGGGCTGGCACAGGGTGCCCAGAGCAGCTGGGGCTGCCCCTGGATCCCTGGCAGTGCCCAAGGCCAGGTTGGACACTGGGGCTTGGAGCAGCCTGGGACAGTGGAAGGTGTCCCTGCCATGGCAGGGGGGGCACTGGATGATTTTTCAGATCCCTTCTAACCCCACCTATTCTGTGATTTCATGAGTCTATATGTAATTTGTTATTATTGAATTGGATCTTGTTGTTTCACTTTCTAAAACATGTTTATTTGCTTTTATCTTTCAAAAGGATGTATGAGTTTTCCTTACCTTGAGGTAAGGTAAGGTATCTTTCCTCAGATGTAATTTTAAGTGCAACACCAGTTAAAATGTTTGAAACGTGCTTGGGCTTTAACCAGTGGAATGAATGTAAATTAGAAACTGCTCTTTATCACTACATATCTATTCTGATGTCATCCTGCTTTTCCACAATGTGATATTTTTCTTTGGAAAGTCGTATTTCTGTAGAGAACTAAGGTCCATAATTACAACCTGCAGTCAGGAATGATGTGGTGGTTACTCCATGGGCTGACTGGTGCACACCTTCAGCTAAGCTGAGACTTGAGCTGAGTTTGAATAATTAAACACAGAAATCTGCCAGAGCAGCTCTAGCATGGGACAGAAAGGCGGCAAATTTGACTGGATCTCAGAACTTTTCTGGTGACCTCTGTGATTTTGCACTTGGAAGGGCACAAAGTCTGGAATTCCTGCCTTAGCTCTCCCCTTGGCACCCCATGTGTGTGTCCCAGTATCCTGCAACAGGATAAGCATCAGGGATAATCATTATCAAACACCCCTGCCTGGAATTAAGACACACAGTCGAAATCTTGAGCTGTGGAAAGTGGTTGGTGCAGTTAAATGTGTCAGACATGACTCAAAAGTCTCTTTCCTTTCTGAAGATATTACTTCATTCATGTTAACCACATTTGTAAGTGGCCTGGGCTGAAGAGATAGAGTTTGGGGAATTCCAGCCTCTTTTATATGCAGTTGGGAGTTTCAGGAATGGCTGCTCTGCATTCCACATTGATATATAATCCTCATTATGGCTTTGAATAAGAACATGGTAATTCGCCAGAAAAATAAATAAAACAAGTTATTGGTCAGAGGCGTACTATATAGGGAGTACTAATAAAACCAAATATTTTTGGCTGTAGTTTAAAGTTCCTACTGTAATGAGCTAATTTAGGGCCATATCCTCCCCTGAGATCATGGGCTGGAATGTGAGATAAGCAGTAGCTGCACAGACACTTTTGGGTGGCAGCACAGAAATGTGCCTTCTCCATCCTTCAAACGGGAGGGGAGGGAATTTCTGTAGGAGAACTGACCCTTCCAAGGAAAATGTACTCAGAAGAAAATCCATGTTCAGTGTCAGTGAACTCCAGGAGTGCCAGACACAGACACAGATGGCAGAGACATGTTCTCAGATTGCTGCATCCCTTTGTCCCCACAGACTTTAGGGACATGGAGTAGTGCTGTTAGTGCAGAGCCAGCTAAACCCTGGCCATGTGTGCTTTTCCAACAGGTGCTGACAGTGGCTTGTCCCTCAATTACTGACTTGCTTAGGGTGATATTCCAGTTGTGATGTCATGGTCAGCTTGAACCCACGGCTGCTTCAACAGGGGCAGGTCTTACCTGCAGCCCTGAGCTGGGACTGCTCCCTTCTGCCTTGTCCTGGGGTCTCCAGGGCCACCAGGAATCTCTGCATTCCAGCTGGAAGGGGATCCCATCAGAAAGGGGGTTTGCTGCCAGTTAGACCAGTACTGGTGACCTGAGTGACAGAAATCATGTTAACCTTGTGTGAGGGAGAGAACTTGTCAGCATGGCCATGAAACCAAATCCTTGGGAGGCTTTTCAGGAGGAGGGCTGGGTGGGGGAGTTTACCTTATTTCCAGAAAAAAAAGTCTAAAAAACCTATTTTTTAAAAAAAAGGAAAAGAAAGAAAAAGGAGATTTAGAATCTCTCCTGTGAAGACACACTGAGAAAGTTGGTGCTGTTCATCCTGGAGAAGGGAAAACCCCAGGGCAACCTTTAGAGCACCCTCCAGTGCCTAAAGGAGCTCCAGGAGAGCAGCAGAGGGATTTTTCACAAGGGCACTGGGGGACAGGACACAGGGAATGGCTTCCCACTGCCAGAGAGTGGGGTTAGACAGGATAGCAGGAAAAAATTCTTCCCTGGGAGGGTGGGCAGGCCCTGGCACAGGGTGCCCAGGGAAGCTTTGGATGCCCCTGCATCCCTGGAAGTGTCCAAGGCCAGGCTGGACATTGGGGCTTGGAGCAGCCTGGGACAATGGAAGGTGTCCCTGCCCAGGGGGCAGGGGTGGCACTGGGTGATTTTTAGGGTGTCTTCCAGCCCAGATTGTTCTATGAGTCCATGATTAACTTCTGGAGGTGTTCCTTGAAAGTGAAAAATTGGGCAATTTTTTTGCTGCCAGAATTGACATCAGCCCCACTCAGCTTTTATTTCTCACACTGTATTTTTTTAAACAAATAATGCCATATAATAAAAAAAAAAAAATCCCTCATCCGAACTATCAGGAGATGTCATTAGAAAATTGTCAATGAGTTATACTCCTATTTAAATTGCTCTTAAAGAACTAAAGACATCAGATGGTGCACAGCACAGCCAGTGGGTTCTGTCCTGCAAGGTCAGGGTGAGTACAGAAAGTTATGGAAAAGTTATGGAAAGTTGAAGAAACTTCTTGGCTTGACACATCTTTTTGTATTTTGGTTTTCTTGTCCTTTACTGTTGTTTTATTTGTGGCATTCACCTGCAGTCAAATCTACCCTAACAGCAAATATTGACTGCACGTGAACATCCTTGGCAGTAGCATTTCTTGAGGGTGCATTTCATGATCTTTCCTCAAGGTTTTATTGTTGAGGCCATTAAAACACTGAGAGGTTGCAGTGAAAGAAGAAATTAAAAGAAACCCAAAAATTGAAGTGGTTATACCCAACCACAAGTTAAACATAAAAGCTTTGAGCTCGTGTCATGCAGCTCTGCTGTATAATAGCTCCCTGCCAGTGGAAGAGTTGTGGTGTTTCACACTTACTGCTCTACAAATGTGACTTATAAACATTTCTGTGGCCTTTCTGCACTGGACACTGCTGGAGTTTGCACTTGAGCCATTTTCTCCACAAATCCATGCCTGCAGGCACCGAGGAGCTGGGGCTGCCTCAGCCCTTCCTGGGGCACCCCTTGGCTTCTTGGCAAGCCCCAGGTGCCAGCAGGAGCTGCAGCTCCTTCTTGTAGACCTGGAAATATTAGAGAAGGGAAGGCATGAACTTACAGTACCCTGCTGGGCAGGAAAGTTATTTTGTTTGCTTAGCAGTTCCCAAATTGCAGGCTTGTAAGAATCTTCAGCTCCTGAGTTTTGCCCACATCAAGAAAGGAAGGGTGGATAACTTTCTGGGCTGGTTCAAACAGTTTATTTCAGTAGATGAGGATTTCACCTCTTACTTCTTACTCCTTTTAAAGGACTTCATTTTAAAAAATTAATAACAATGTAATAATTTTAATAGAGCCCTATGGTATGAATAAAGCAGCAGCACAGGGAAATAAGTGCACTCTAGTTTTCTCTCAGTGCATCCTTGGATGTGTAGGTTGCTTCTAAACTGCAGCAAGCCTAAATTTGGCTTAAATTCATTACACGAGGGCTCCCATCATAACTGGAATTATTTTAGGGGTCCAGAAAGGCTGAAAATCACCTGTAGCATATTTATCTACCTAAGAAGTGCAGCTCTAACCTGCAGAAACAGGAGTTTATGCTGTTTCTGCATGTCACTGAGAGCAGGTTTATATTGCTCTGCCTTTGGAATATCCCATCCTTTCTCTCTGGTACACACAGTTTGACCAGTGCTGGTGAGACCCTGGCACACAAAAAGAGATTTCCTGACAAAACAATCCAGCAAGGGATGTCTCAAAAGCTTTCCAACAGCTGAAAACCATCAGTTCTTTAAAAATATGTAACCAGTCCTGTTGCATGACAGTGTGAGGGGGTCTGAAAGTCCTGCTGGCACTGACTTGGGATATTCTGCATAGCTGCTCAGGGATTCACCTCCTGTGAGTAATGGTAAACATCCTGAGTCATGCTGGTAGAAATTTGGTGTGATGCCAGTGTGGTTATTCACCACACCAGGGTGTGCACCCCTGTGTGTGTGTGTGTGTGTGTGTGTGCGTGCCAGTGCTGGGTGCCTGTCACACAAATTTTTGTTTAATTATTCTGTCGGTGCCATTCAGAGCTGTTCTCCTGTCTGACAGTCACATCTCAGGCAGGAGGGACACGGGATTCCTTGGAGAGAGCCTGCAGGCAGAGCTGTGTCTCCCAGGCAGCCTGTGCTTGGATCACCATTTAATATTGTCCTTGCTTTTGGAGCACCAGGAGTCAGGCCCAGCCATTCTGGCACCTCGTTTGCTGTTGATTAAACATCAGCCAGAATTGTTCATGGGCCAGAATTGGCTACAACTGTGGCTGTATTCTGAATATTATTCCCTGTGCAGACAAGTACTTTTAGCCTGGAAAAAAAAAGGCTAAAGAGGGTAAAAAGAGGCTCATGGGAGCCTCTACAACTCCCTGACAGGAGGGTGCAACTAGAGCAGGGTTTTGGGCTCTGCTCCCAGGGAACAGGGGCAGGACAAGAGGAAACAGCCTCAGGCTGGGCCAGGGCAGGCTCAGCTGGGACAGCAGCAGGAATTTCCCCATGGAGAGGGTGCTCAGGCCTCGGCAGGGGCTGCCCAGGGAGCTTTGGAGTGCCCATCCCTGCAGGTGTCACCTGGAGGTGGCACTCAGTGCTCTGGGCTGGGGACAAGGTGTGCACCGGGCACAGCTTGGCCTCAATGACCTTGCAGGGCTTTTCCAGCCTCAGTGATCTGTTATTTGTGATTTGAGCCACGTTCATTCCTGGCAAAGAGCAGCACAGGCCATGTTTCTGTTTGCTGCAGCCCCGCTCTGCTCCACGTGGGCCTCGCGTTGCCGGGGTTTGGCCTGGAGCCCTTTTCTGACAGCCTCGCTCACTGCCCGGTCATGCTGCATTGCAGCCCTTTGGTGCAGGGTTTAGGACACATCAAGAGGAACCTGCTGGGGTTTTTAGGTGAGCACAGCATGCCAAATTACCGAAAATGCACCTAAGGTGAGAAAATGCACGAGAGAGGTTTGTATTCAGCCCCCGTATAAAGAGGACGTTCAGCCTCAGTAAGTTGGCAATATATGTGTCCATTAAAAAGTTTGATCCTCTTGATACATCTACAGAAAAGAAAGAACAATGCAATCACATCTGGTGAGCTCTAGATCTGTATATGATTCCCTACTCTTTGATATATTTACATAACTCCCAAATGTGTGCTCAGAAAGACAACAGGTTCCAGAGCTTATCTGTCTCATTCTGCATAGGGTAGCACTGGCACACCCAACTCTGGCTGGTTTTGTACAATAACTTGTTTCTGTCTTGATATTTTAATCTGTCCTGAGCATCAAAGGGGAATTCACATCTCCTGCCTCAAGTATTGCTGCTTCTCAATAGTGGCATCCTTCTGTGTGACACTTCAGATGTGACAGAGGATGGAAATCAGTCCCAAAAACCTGTGCTGCTAAAGCTGGATTAGTAAATGCTAGTCTTAACTCAGGATGCCAGGAAGAAAACCTGTTCTGTGGCTACAAATTTATCCTTCTGTAGAATCACAGAATGGTTTTGGTTGGAAGGGATCAACTGCCACATGCAGGGACACCTTCCACTACCCCAGGTTGCCCAGTTTTATCCAGGATATCCTTCCAGGATAACCCCAAATCAGGAAAGCTGTTAAGCAAGTGTTTAACTTTCAGTTTGTGTTGTAATAGCCTTGTTTGAGTTTCCTGGAAAGAGATATCTTGCTAGACCAGGCTTTAGTGTCAGTTTTGGCTTTTTCCTTAGAGTCCTGCTAATTTAGGGGATGGAGGGCAAACCCTATAGCCACAGACCATCAAGCACAGACATGGCCAGCATGAAATTTGGGGTGGGGGTGGAGGAGGGTCTGGCAATAGATACCATCTGCTTCAGCAAGTTAGTACCAAATGTCTGGAAACTTCCAACTCCAGCCTGTAAAGGTGGAGCTGAAATAATGAAAATTGTATTTCTGTTTGGAACAAGCAAGGAAAACTGGCACAGCTTTTTTTTTTTTTTTTTTTTTTTTCCCTACACCTGATTTCCACGG
>VZRH01002143.1:69802-82868 GCA_013397555.1 Urocynchramus pylzowi
CCTAGCCATGATTTCCAGAGGTGAAAAGATAAAAATAGTGTATTTTGCAGACAAGGACTTGTCCCACTTTAGTGTAGCAAGACTGGAATATCCAGGTGAGAAAGAAGAATAATCTGCCAAAGGTTGTGTTTAAAGCAGAATTCCCACTTTTAAGTTCATAACAGTACAAGGGAAAACTCAAATGTCCAGAACAGTTGTGCATTCATTGTTCCAATTCATATTGGACAGCATTTGCGTGTCTTTGATTCCCATTCCTTGTGGTGCAGAGTTGGCAACTGGTTTGCAAATGTTCTCTGTCATCTTCTCTTCCATAAAGGATCTATCTTTTGGGGGAAAATATGTGAAATGAGTGGTCTGGAATAGCTCAAACAACTTCTCTTTAACCCTGAGAGCTTCAAGAGTGAGCTGTGAGAGAAGGATCTGGTTTGAGTGACACAGGGCATTTTTGGGGCTGGAGCTTAACATGCATTTTCTAAGCTTAGGTGCTGTTGGAAGTTGAGCAAAGGCTTTAGAGAGACCAAAATAAATCTGGGTGTGGCACAAATCCCCTTTCCTGGGTGGGCTTCTGTAACTGGGGGTGAGGTGCAGTTGTGGCATCACAGTGCTGGGAGTATAAAAACACTGCAAACATGATCTAACACTGGATTCAAAATACTTTTCTGTCCAGTTTATGTGAAACTTCGCAGTTTCCAGATCCTGTGTGTGATGTTTCGAAAGCTTAAAATATGAATCCCATAAATCCAATGAGGATGTGGCAGGCATGGATTTACTGGGGAAGGGAGGGAATTAAAAGCACATCAGTGCTGTTGGTGTTTCTGTCTGACTTCAATCTGAATGAAGTTGCTGGTGAAATTTTGCTTTTACTGAAAAAGCATCTCTTGCTTTTGAAGTTCTGTGGAAAGAAAAATCTTCCTTTAAAACCATGATGTCATTATCCCATTTGATCATCCACAGATAGCTGGGAAAAGTGGGCAAAATGAGAATTTGGCTTGTTTAGGGATTTCTTTAATAGGCCTTCAAATGAACTAATTTATTTTCATGGATTTGAAGGGGGGGAAGTTGGCTGTTTTAAGTAGTAAGGGGGAGGTGTGCAGAGATCTAAATGGTGATACCTTTAATTGCACTGTTTAGTGCAATTTATGCAAATTAGGCTTGAATAGTTCATAGATGGTTCCCTCACTTCACTGTCTCTGGGGCAAGCTGCATCTCAGTGTTAGCCAAACAATATTTACCAAATCAATAGGTAAAAATGCAATTTGATTTTCAAAGTTAGTGTAAATGTGAGAGCAGATAATGAAATTTTCAAAAAAGCTGATGCTGAGGAAGATTACTGTTTCCCTGATAGTGCCTTGCTGCTTTAAAAGTTGAGTTCAAGATCATGGGCAGAAGGAAACCTTTTGTGTGAAAAATGGGAATTTCCAGTCTTTAAGGGAGAACGGAGAAAAAGACAAGATTACTTTAAATGATGTTCATGTTACCACATTTTCCCACATTTTCTAATTTTTTGGTTTATTTATCCCAATTTATTTGCAGTTATTTGGTGTTCAAGTTACTGAATAGTACTCCACATTATTTACATTAAAAACTGTTGTTATTTTAAAGAGCTTTAATGGTTTTCCACCCCCTACAGATGCAGACAAATGCACCCCACCTGCCCCAGCCCCTCTGCACTCGATTACTGGACATGGATAAGGGATTCCAGAACATCCCTGCTCTGAAGTGCTGTTAATTGAGGGTCTGGAGCAGATTTGCAGCTCTTGTAAATGGGCACAGCTTCAGTGAAATGGTCCTTTTTTTCTATCAGCTGCAGATCTGTCCCAGTCCTGCTGTGTGTTTCTAAATTGGGAAGAATGGCTTGTGGAATTCTCTGATATCTCGGGTGAATAATGGGGTTGGGCAGGGCAGAGCATGTCCCAAGTTCTTATTTTGGGAAAACTGTACATTGCAAATAAAGACCATTTTTCCATTAAAATTTCAGGGCTGAGTGTTTTCTCCTGCATGAAATAAATCCTCAACAGACCCTATGGAGGCAGAAGTGTCTTAGGACTTCAGCTGTGCTGAGTCTCAAGGAGGTCTGGGGAAGGAAAGATGCTTATCAGTCTATAAAAAGAGATTCCTATTGAAAATAAACATTTAAAGTATAATGATATGCCTTTTGTTTCTCTGGTTATGCAGCTGCCTTGGGATCTGAGCTCCTGGTAAACACGTTGGCCTGTTAAAGGACATGATTCAGACTGTCCCCGATCCAGCAGCTCACATCAAGGTTAGTTTCCTGTTTATTGTGAGTCCTCAGATGTTTGGAGAGCCATAAAATTGGAGAATATGTACACATACCACAGCTCTTCTTGCATGTTTATAAATTGTGCTACTGCCCACCGTGGGCTTTTTTATTCTTCAATATTTACGTGCTGTTGTCTGAGTCAGCCCTGCAGTCTTTGTTGCTGACACCTGTGTGATCTGCTCTGAAGCACGTGGATATTTTAAAGATAACTTTTCCAAAAATTAACCCTCCTAGATCATCCTTTAATATTTGGTGTGTTTGATAAAATGTACCTCCTTGAAAAACACTGGATTTCTATGTCCCTGATTCTGCTCCAAGACATCCAGTGGCAAACATTAAATTCAACTGCAGAAGGAAAATGAACATAATGCAAAAATTCAGATCCAAACAAGCATCTCTTATATATATTCATTGCAACGTTTAAAACCTTAAAACCAGCATTGGTTTGCTGTGTTTCAGAGGGAAGTGTTTGTTTTTACTGTATTATGACTATTATTATTATTGTTATTATTATTATTACTACTGTGGTTTTCTTCTTCTTTATGTAAGACTTGGAACCTGTGAGACCTGGCAGATGTAGCTGTTGCAGAGAACAAGTAATTTTGGGGTATTGCACAAAAATTTTGTCAGGAACTGGAGTGATAGGACAAATAGTAATGAGTTCAGACTGAAAAAGGGGAAATTNTATATATTCATTGCAACGTTTAAAACACCTTAAAACCAGCATTGGTTTGCTGTGTTTCAGAGGGAAGTGTTTGTTTTTACTGTATTATGACTATTATTATTATTATTGGTTTTCTTCTCCTTCTTTATGTAAGACTTGGAACCTGTGAGACCTGGCAGATGTAGCTGTTGCAGAGAACAAGTAATTTTGGGGTATTGCACAAAAATTTTGTCAGGAACTGGAGTGATAGGACAAATAGTAATGAGTTCAGACTGAAAAAGGGGAAATTAGGGTCAGATATTGGAAGGAATTGTTCCCTGTGAGGGTGGGCAGGCCCTGGCACAGGGTGCCCAGAGCAGCTGGGGCTGCCCCTGGATCCCTGGCAGTGCCCAAGGCCAGGTTGGACACTGGGGCTTGGAGCAGCCTGGGACAGGGGAAGGTGTCCCTGCCATGGCAGGGGTGGCACTGGATGACTTTTAAGGACTCTTTCATTCTTTCTGACTGCATTTCTGTCTGGTTTTCTTTGAAGTTATATTTTCTGCAACTTCTTTCATGGAGTTTCTCCTCAGCTGGCTGCCATCTACCAGTCAGCAGCTCTCTCGAGAAAAAGCTCCTCTGTACAACTTATTTTTAACTGAAGCATAGAATAAAAATGAAATATAATTTTAAACAACTCCCTTTTTCTGTAAAACTCAGTGAATGAAAGAATCTCTCTCTCTCTATCCCTCTGTGTTGTTTTTGGGTCATGTTTAGTTACTAGGATGAGTTGCAGTAGTGGGAGAGCTCGTTCTTTCCCCCTCTCCAAGTTTTCCAGACCCAGCACTTTAACAGCCTTCTGGTCCTCAATTGTTTTTATGGAAAGAGCAGAAAAAAAATCATCCTCCCCTCAAAAAACTGAGGTTTTGCCTCAATATTGGTTACAACCAGTAAAACTTGAAAACATTGAAGGGGATTTAGTACCTCTTCATGCTGTTTAAATGCCCACAGCAGCAGAAATAACATAAAGAATCACTCAGTTCATGCTTTCTGCCAAAACTGGTGCCCAGAGAAGGTTTTTGTAACCACAGGAGTTAGTGGGAGAGGGCAAGGCTGGGTATGAAAGTATCTTATTACAGCAAGAGAGCTGCATAAAAATCTCTGTAATGGTGTGTTCAAGGGAATTGTAGGAGCCTGTTCTCAGCAGAGCATCACCCCAAAGTTGCTGTTTTATTAAAAAAGGGTGTGAGGAAGGCAATTACTTTAATGCTGTGTTTGGGGTAGGAAAGCTGGCCAACTCCACTTCAAATCCTTCTGATTTCTGTTTATGTCATTAGGGCCTGCTGTGGTCTAAACACATTCTTTGGAAAGCAGCCACGGATGCTCGGGTCATTTCAGCTTTAAAAGTGGACATAGCTGCATTCTTTAAAATAAAAAAGGGATTAAAGTGGTGCAGGGGATGTGGGAAAGCCTCTTTGGTGTGGTGGGCTTTTCTGTCTGCACTGGTCACAGCTCTGGTGCCCCCAGCATGAGATGGACATGGAAACAAGTCCAGAGGAGGCCACAGAGTTGATAAGAGAGACTGGAGCATCTCCCCTATGGAGACAGGATGAGAGGGTTGGGCATTTTCAGCTTGGGGAAGAAAAGGTTTTGTGGAGCCTTCCCAGCACCTTCCAGTGTCTGAAGGGGCCACAGGGAATCCAGAGAGGGACAATTCACCAGGAACTGGAGTGACAGGACAAGGGGTATGGCTCCAAGCTGGACCAGAAATTTAGGTGAAGATATTAGGAAAAAATTCATCCCTGGGAGGGTGGGCAGGCCCTGGCACAGGGTGCCCAGAGAGCTGGGGCTGCCTCTGGATCCCTGGCAGTGCCCAAGGCCAGGCTGGACACTGGGGCTGGGAGCAGCCTGGGACAGTGGAAGGTGTCCCTGCCATGGCAGGGGTGGCACTGGATGGGCTTTAAGGTCTCCTCCAACCCAAACCATTCCATGATTCCATGATTCTGTGATCTCTCATTGCTGCTGTGATGCAGAAGAGACAAAGTGGGTTCATTACAATCATCCTTGATAAGGTTTTGTTTAATTAACTGTATTCTGTCACTTGGTGGTGTTTCTTATTTCCTTCAACAAGCAGACACAGCCTCATCCATGCACATGGAGAGCTGGAACTTTGAAAATTCACCTTCTGGGAAGTGTCTGGATTCTTAAGATTTGGCAGATTGCAAGATTTAAGTTTTCTGCCTGAACATGTGCAGAAAAACAATGCAAAAATATACAAGAACATGGCAAGATGAATACTCAGAGATGTCTTTTTTTCAGAAACAGGGATTTCATGTGCATTGTGTGAGTTTTGTGTTCTGTTTTGAAATCAGCCTTTTCTAGTACCAGAAGGAAAATGTAACAAATCTCAATGTTCTTCTGCTCCATCTCTGAATGGGATAAGAGCTGGATTATTACCCAGGGGTACCCATTCTGCACCCAGGTAGATCCTGTCCAATTTTGGGAATGTTTGGAAAGCCTCAAGGTGTGTATCCTCCTTCTGTTTGGGCAGCTTCATTCCAGAGATACTGAAGATTAATCTTTACATTTTTCAGCTTGAATGGAGCATCTGACATTGATCTGGTGACCCTGTGGCTCTCTGATGTGTAATTTCACCTGAGTCATGAGCTTGTGTTTGGTCCAAGCACAAAGGAAAGAAACATTTGATGTGGACAGGAAAAAGGATGGGTGTTTTTGGAATTTCATTTCCAGTTCAGCAAAATATGGGGAATTCTGACCCTGATCTTTGGGTAGCTTAACACTTTGAATGCCTATAAGAGAAGTGAAATAAATAAGCCTCCTCACACTGATAAAATTGTGGCTTTGTATAGGCAAGACTGTCATTTACACACACTTTAATGGGATATTTTTGTTGTCCTGTTATCATTAAACTCCAGTTCTTACAACCATAGTCACAGAAAAACTCTGAAATGCTGCCTGAGATTTGCATATTTTGTTTTTAGGGATTTATGCTTTGTAAATACTGACCTTTAAATAAACCTTGTATTTTTTTTAAGGGTTAAATTCTACTTTTGAAAGAGGTCAAATGTTTGTTTGACTTTAGTTAGCTTGTACCATCACTGTGAGGGGATTTTTTGGAACCAGTTCTTAGAAAACAAGTTACTGCTGTTCTTTGGGCCTCACTGGGAGAGGAGAATCCAAGGCATGGTGTAGGTAAAAAAAAATTACTGTATTTATCAGTAATGGTGTCTGTCCTGGGATAATGGGTATGATTTTCATTGGATCAAGGCTGCTGGAAAATTTGATCAATTCACATTTAGTTGGTCTGATTTTTCTGTTCATTGGTGATGATTTTGAGATGTGGGATGAAGAGGTGGGTGAATGGGATAAAGAGGTGGGTGAATGGCAGCAGCTTGTGGGTGGCACACTCTGGTTTTTCATTGTAGAAGGTGAAGAATGGGAACCCCAGACAGCTTAATCAAAGGGGACATTCTTGATAAAAAATTCTCCAAGAGCATCAAACATTTCAAGCCAAGCTCAGCTGGTCTGTGTCTGTACAGCCTCATTTGTTCTGTGGATGTAACTGAGGTTGTTGCCTCTGAGTCTGTCAGTTTTGGGTTACCAAATCTGGAAGCTGTTCCTGATACTACAATGAATGAAAACCTGGTTTCTTAGAAGAGATAAAAGAATTATTCCATAGCAGCTTCTGAAAACCACTCCTGAATTTAGCACTTCTCTGCCTAGGTTGTGGTGGCAAATCCACATTTCAATGCACAACATCCCATATTGTTGCTGGAAGTATCACAAAACCTGACATCAGAACTCCTTTGCTGGACAAAAAATAGTGGATTTCAGATTGTGGCAGAGTTGAGATGCTGCTGGGTGTACCTAATCTGCTGTGTTATGGTAAAATCTGGTTTGTTTTTTTTTTTTTTAAGTAGTATTATTTGTTAAGGAGTATATTCTAGGTCTGATATAATCTGTTATTTTTCCTGGAGTCTATTTAGAGTCTCTAAATAGGATCCAAGACTTTGTTATGCTGGGAGTTTTGTATGCACAATACAGTCTCTGCCTGAACAGGCAGGGGGACAAGAAGGGAAGGACAACAGAATTATTATTATTATCCTCCAGGATAAGGAGGATAAAGCCTGGCTTTTACCCCCACCTCTTTTTGGGGTCTTGCCTGAGCCAGAAGCCCGGTCCTTGTGGATTCTTTGCATGGCTAAAGCACTTCTTTCATTGTTTGGGAAGTGATTTTGGGCAGCTCAGCTGGGAGTGAGAGCATGGAAATCTGAGCCAAGGATACAAAGAGCTTGGCCCAAAGAGCTTGGTCTCAGTGAAGTGACCTGGGACCCACTGCAGCCTGGATGAGGAGGTGATCCATGTGGAGCATGGAGTTCTGCTGGATCACAGCCTGCCACCAGGTGATAACATACTAACATTCCTTCCAGAAAATGTGGAATACCTGCTCCTGACAGCAGCTGACCAATGAGCCATCCACCTCCAGGTATGACTCAGGGATGACCCCATGGGCAGAAGTCCTGCAGTGGCCTCGTGCTGGGAGAAGGTGCCTTTAGCCCCAGAGCACGGAGGTGAACAAGCTCCTGGGTGTTACCTGGGCTGCAGACTGGTGCCTGGCAGCTCAGGGATAACTGCTGCCTGCTTCATGATAGATGTGAAAAGGTTTGAGTATCAGCAGCACCCAAAGCTGAACAGTTGTAGCTCCATCCCCTTTTTTTACCTCTCACTGTGGACTTCATTCATTATTCTGGTGAAACTTTAAAAGCTCTACCCCTGTTGTAGTACTGACAGGGTAAAGCCACAGTTTGAGTTTCACTGTTCTGATTGTGCTGGATTACAGCCCCTAAATCTTGTTTGAATGATCACCACAGCTTACTCTGCGTCCTCAGAAAATAAAGTTTACCATGGATGAGTTTATAAACACAGTTTACCGTGGATGTGGGTGGCACGCCTCCCTCCCCTCTCGTGCTCATTTAGAGCTCCCACACTGCCAGGATTCAGATTTGCTGTTCCATTTCCCTCCTGTGTCAGCACACATCAGTTACCTGTAATAATGCCAGATTCACTACTGGATTTGAACTCTAGAACCCCCTCTTAGGCAGAAATTGTGATTCACTTCTCAGCAGCTTAAAATTCTGGATGGTACCCAAATATTGCCATAGAGTTCCAGTGAGTAAATTCTTCCTGCTTTTTATTTTTTTTTCTTTACTCTTGAACTCTACCTCTTCTGTCTGCCTGAGCAAATACCTCCTTGCTAAAGGAAAAGAGAGATAATGGCTTCTGTGTGCTATAATTGATGAACTTTCAGCAATTCGGAGCAAATCCAAGATTGCTGCCAACAACCAGATGGAAAACAGTGTTAATGACATGTTCAAAGAAGAGTATGTTATTTTGATAGGGATGGTCTAGAGACTTTAATCTCTATTGTTGTAGGGACTAATGGCATGGATAATTCCTTAAGTGGGGCCATTTTTAAACAAAAATTATCTTCTTCATAAGCAGGAAAGAGCAAACTGAAGAGTACCAAATGCATTTTCAGAGCTCTGGCTGATAGATGTGCTTTACACGAACCCTTTGTTACATGGAGTCAGACGTGTTTAAATCTCATTTCTGCAGTCTGCCAAACAGTTAAAAGTCTGGACATTTCCACTGGTGATGGGTAGAAATCATAAAATGGATGGTCTTGGAAAGCAGAGCCAGGGTGGGAAGCTGAGGATGGGGAGAAGCTACAAGAAGAAGTTGGGAAAGACAGACAAGACAAACTGGAACAGGAACAAAACCGGTTCTATTTTGGGGACACTGAGAAAGAAGATCCTCCTGTTCCTATTGCTCTGCTCTAGAGCCTGGAGTGGCACTGAGGGCTCCCAAATCTCAGCCTGTAAAGGCCTCTCAAGCCCACTGCCAAAATACTTGTCCCCTCTTCCTCAGGTCCTGCCCACCCTGGCATGTGAGGTCAGTAAATCCACGAGCCCAAGTGTCCAATGCTGTTTTGTGCCTCCAAGGCTGTCATTTTTGTGTGTGGCTTCATTGAGATCACTGAAGGGAGGGGGTGCAAGGAAGTCTGGCTCTAGAGCAGCCTTGGGACTCTCTAAAGGACTGTGTTCTTCTTCCTTGGACACTGGTTACAGAAACCACCTGCCCTGGACTATCCTCACACAGATCTGCAGAGCAAATGCTAAAGATGTGTGGAGATTATCTCTGAGCAAGTCACATTACTGTTTATTATACACTGCATTTGTATTTTGCCTTCATCTGGCCACAAATACCCCAAGCAATGGGTCATTTTTCACCTTTCCTGAGGGATGATTCCCTGTGACTTGTTATTGTGAAGCATTTCCTCATATTCAGCTAATGTATATGGATTCAAACTCCTTAATTTCACACTGCCTTTGCTCCTCACCTTCCTAAAGAGGGAGATTTATAGGGAGAGCTGAGGGGAGGTTGCCAAGCACATCAGTTCTGCTCAGGATCCATTTTGGGCGGTGGGGATCAGGCAGCTTTGCCCCTCACCTCTGCATCCAGCCCTGCTTTCAGCTGTCCTGGTTGCTTGGTCACAAATGTGATCATAAATGATCACTTTGTTACACTTCTGGTAATGCCTTGTAGGGCTGAAAGGCATTTTCCAGGAGCTGCTGCTCCAGCAGCCCAGACAGGGATAAATTACTCTCTTGGACTTGGTGATGTGCTTCATCTGTTCAAAAATGAATTTCTTGTCTCATTCTCCCTGCATCTCCTCTCTCTCTTCCTTCCCTTTTAGAAAATCTCATATTTCAACTTGTTCTAAGCCCCATCCTCTTTAAATCTGAATTTCTACTTCATTATTTCCTACCTTTGTTCTTATCTCATCAAGACCCTTTTGGATTATTTCCCCAATCCCGTTGGTGTCCCAAAGTTGACTTTGGGGTGCAGTCTTTGGCTGTTGTGTTGTTTTATCCCCTTCTTTTGATTGCTAATACAGACATTACCTCATAAACAGTTATGGGCATTTGATTAGATACCTTTCACCAACTTACTATTTTATCATTTGCCATAAGTCTTTCCCTGTTGTTCTGTGGGATATTTTCAGACTCCCAGTGTTCTTTCCCAAGAAAATTCAAATTCTTGTTGTAGAAAATCTCCTTGTCTCAAGTCAGTAGGGAATATTTGGGTATTTCCATACATATTTAATTAGAAAGAGAAACTGATTCTGTGCAATATGTGTTTTCCTGGTGCAATTTTGTTTATTTATCAAAAAAGTATATCTTGTCCTCACCTAGAAGAGCAGGAGAGGTAACTGCTGTGCCCCTAAAATCCCCTGTCTGTATGGCCAGTGAATTCTGTTCCCAAGAGGCTCTATTGTGCTTTCTTGTCTACCACGTCCTCTTCAGAAATTCAGCTTTTTGCTGCTTAATAACCTATAAACTCCAAATGTTGCCCTCCAGATTCACAGCAATGTTTAAATTAATTTTAAATGAATTTAACATTCACAGCAATATTAAAATTCATTAAAATATGGCTGACTTTTACTGTAAGATATAAAATCATGGAATGTTTTGGGTTGGGAGGGATCTAAAAATCACCCAGTGCCACCCCTGCCATGGCAGGGACACCTTCCACTGCCCCAGGCTGCTCCAGCCCCAGTGTCCAACCTGGCCTTGGGCACTGCCAGGGATCCAGGGGCAGCCCCAGCTGCTCTGGGCACCCTGTGCCAGGGCTTGCCCACCTTCACAGGGAAGAATTTTTTCCTAATATTCCATCTAACCCTACTCTTCTACATCTCTAGGCCCATGCTTCTATTGCTTCCAGTGTTTTGGGGTTTTTTTTGCGACATGGAAGGGATCAATTTCTTCTGCTGCTGAGGCTTAAAAGAGTGTTTGGCATGTGTGTTGTATATTCCATATCATCTGTGATTGCCTTGGATCAAAGAGATAAACTTGCTGGCAGTCATTATCACCTCCTTGAACAGCAGTAAATGTTTGGTAGGACACTGTAACCTGCTATTGCAAATTCAAATTACACTTGGAAGGAGGGAGGTAAATCTGAGGTGTGCTGTGAGCCTTCCAGGGTGGGCTGACACAGGTTTCTATCCATCCTCACTTGGTCACATTGAGAGATTTTCCAAGATCCCAAAATGCTGGCATAACAAGACTGTCAATGATATGGCAGAAATCCTGGCAGAGGCTGCCCAGAGAAGCTGTGGCTGCTCAGTTCTTGGAAATATTCAAGGCCTGGTTGGATGGGGCTTGGAGCAACTGGGATAGTGAAAAGTGTCCCTGCCCATGGCAGGGGTGGTTGGAACTGGATGGTCTTTAAGGTCCCTTCCTTCCCAAACCATTCAATTACTTTAAGCAGTATCTGGGGTCCCTTTTTAAAGAAAGGGGGAGACCTGCATTAGGAAGGGGTTAATTTTCCTTGGGAAGCACCTGTGTCTTTCCCCTCTTTCCATGGAGACTGGGTGAAGTTACATTAAGCCCAGGGAGACTTGTGTTTAACTCTTTGTTAGATGGAGTGTTCAGCCTGGAGAGGAGCCCCAGCTGAGAGGGGCCTCAGCCCTGGCTGTCCCTGTGTGTCCCTGGGTGTCCCTGTGTGTCCCTGGGTGTCCCTGTGTGTCCCTGTGTGCAGGAGGGGCAGAGCAGGCCCAGGCTCTGCTCCAGGCCCAGCAATGGCCCCAGAGCCACGGGCAGGGCCTGAGCCCAGCAATTCCCCTGCACAGGAGGCACAACTTCTGCCCTGGGCAGGGAGCAGCCCTGAGCAGAGCCCAGAGGGGCTGTGGGGTCTCCTCCCTGGGGACATTCCAGAACTGTCTGGACACAGCCCTGTGCCCTGAGCTCTGGGATGGCCCTGCTGGAGCAGGGAGGTGGCACCAGTGACCCTCTGTGGTCCCTTCCAGCCTGACCATCCTGTGTGACACAGCTGGCACACGTGTCCAGGTCTGGGACAATAGAGCTTCCCTGCCCAACAGTTGGACTAAAAGGCCCTCAAAATTAACTCAGAATGAACAAAAAATTGTTTAAAAACCCAAGTGGAGGACAACTGAGGATTCAGTTAAGGGGAGCCACTGAGTCCTAAGTTAAAGCTTCAGAAAATCTCTCCAGTTCCCCCAGAGCTGTCCCAGAACTGCAGCCAGCCAGCTCACCGCACCTCAGCCATGGCAGAGATGTTATTAACTGAGACAGAGGAAAATATACTTTCAGTTATTACATGCTAATAAAGCACAAACTAAACAAATTTAGGCAACAGGAGCAATTATGCCATTAAACATTTAACTGCAAGATTGATTTTTAAATTACTAATAATCTAAACCAAAGCGTGCACACACACAAAGAGGAAGGGGGAGGGAGGGGGAGGAAGGTAATTTTACCAATTGAATCTAATCAGGGCCTCAGTTCAAATGCGTGGCTGTAAATGTCAAAATACGTAAGATCTGATGCAAGAGCAGAAGTGGAACCAGGATGGATGAGCTTTCCTCACTTGACCAGATTTTTCTGGCTGGGAGGAAGTTAAACACATGGAGTGGGGAAACTTGGGGAGCTGGGTTATCTCCAGAGCTCCCTTTGGATACTGGTCTGTGTTCCTTTTGGAATGGGCAGGGAGCAGTGAACTGAGGCACAAACTGTGGGCTCAGCCTCGTGCTTGCCTGAGCCCTTCCCCATTCTGCTGCTGTCACCTGCAGAGGAGGATGAGCTGGATCACTCCTGAACTGGGAGGGAATGGAAAAATTCTCATCTTCACCTGAAAAAAACCTGTTTTCTGTTCCTGGGCTGCAGCAGAAGGTGGGTTTTTGAAGATCAGGGTGGGACAGTCTTACAGCTCCAGGATTGTGTTTGTTTTCAGAGTTTATGGCAGGGCTGCTCACTTTGAAAAAGTATAAATCTTAATCAAATAAAACTGATGTGCTGCCATATTTACCCAGTCTCACTGGTTGTCCTACATCATGTTTTAGCATATAAGTTACATGACAGAGTTATCCAGGGGTTGCCAGCTGACACAGAAACAAACGCTCATGTTAAATTGCCTGCAGATGTCCTCTTCCAACTCCTGTAAGGAACTTCTACCAGTTCTCTCTCCCCCCCCTCCTTTTTTCTTTTTTTTTTTTTTTTTTTTTTTTTTTAATTAAAAAAAAAAAAGAGGGGGGAAAAAAATCA
>VZRH01002143.1:82877-101503 GCA_013397555.1 Urocynchramus pylzowi
TTACCCGTTCCCTTCCCCCCCCCCCCTTTTTTTTTTTTTTTTTTTTTTTTTTTTTTTTTAAATAAAAGCAGCAGAAGAGGGGGAAAACAATCTCAGTTGAATCTCTGTGCTGGTGCCTCTGTTTGCAGGACAGGAAGCCTTTAGAAGACAATGCAATTTATAGGCAGGCGCAGCAAAAATCCCTGTAAGGATTTCCATGAGCCTTAGTGGACCAAACGAGTCGTGGCTCTTTTGAAGGCTGGAGCTGACTGAATAATGCCAAGTCTAAGGCCACCAAGGTGGGCTTTTCAGAAGATTCAGACCTGAGGAGGTGAGAAGATCTTTATGTTCTGTTGGCTGTAATTTATCTGATACTAGAATTTATGGTTAGAGTTTCAACAAGGCATGCCTTTTGTTTGGATATTAATCTAAAGAAATCAGGATTTTATCTGATGGATTTAAATTCTTGCTCTGTTTGGCAGAAATCCCCACGTAAGGTTGTGACATTCTTGAAAACATTCACTGTTTTCATTTGCATAATTAGGAATCTTTGTTTTGTTTTCATTGTATGAATTTAGTGGAGTTTGTGAACTTTTTGCCTGGCTGTCTCCCTTGGTCGGTGAAATCACAGAATGTTGTTTCTTTTCCCTGGCTGGAGGAGTATGGGCTATTTATGCTTAGTTTTAAAATAGACTTTTCTGTGAGTGCTTGCACTGCTCTTTGCAATGGGATATTTCTGGAGGATCAGCCTGGCCAAAAGCAATTGCGAAAGGTTAGTGGAGAGCAGAGCTGCCATTTAAACACCTACGTGGAGGAGCAGCCCTTCAAAAGCTGGGAGTGCCAAACAACTCCCACTTGGAACAATGGGAGCTGCTGAGTGCCGACAGCTTCTGAAAATCTGGCCTCACGTGGCTTCAGAAGGAGATTAATTAGCAAGTCCAGCTTTTTTTTTTTTTTTTTTTTTCCCCCTCTGGTCTTACTTAATTCTGCATGGAGAATATTGCACTTGAAGTGTACTCAGCAGTGGCAGGTGGTGGAGGTTTCTCCTGGGAGGTGAATTTCCCAATTTCCAGTTGGGCTGGGAGGCAGGCAGGAAGGTGGGCAGGTGTTTCCAGAGTTTTTTTTCAGGGGAACTTTGGCCAGGAGTGTTGAACTCTGCTGGGCAGGTAGAAGGGAAGCCCTGGGGAGCTCCGTCTCTAACAACCCCACATGGATTTTTTTTTTCGTAGTTTTCCCGTTTGTCTTAAACTGCTTCGGAAGTGACATAAATGAAACCAGAAAAGGCCTCTCTGGCATTACTGAAATAGGGATGTCCAGATGGGAAATTACAGTAATATCACTTGTGCATTCAGACTTCACGTCCTGTGCAACTTCCATGTGTGGGCAAAGGAGATAAATTTGCTCTCTGGAGCTACACGTGCGTTTCTCTCTTTTGATTAAGCCTGAAATACATTTCTCTTCCCTTTCTGTGATCATGGAGTGAGGTCTGCAGGAAAAATAGGATTAGAAATTAATGTTTTGGGAGCTGTATTTCCAAACTAAGTTATCCTTGTGGCTTTCTGTAATGTCTTTTTTTTTTTTTTTTAATTATGTTTATCACAAATCACCAGCCATTTTTTCATTAATGCAGACCAAGAGCAATAAGAGTGTGCTAAAATGAAAGAGGATTACTTCTGAAAATCAAATAACAATTTGTGGTTATTGTTGCTTTTCAAACATGGCAAGCAGGTTGGCGACCAATATGTTTGCAAACGACCTAAGTCTTCCCTTGCAGTGGTAATCCGTATTCTTTTGAAAAGCTAATAAAAGTGGTGTATGAAAGAAATTCCTGGGGCACTGCAGAACTCACCCTCCTAGGGAGAGAGCCAGATGTGCTGGTTAATAACCTTGCAGGCATTCAAAGCCAGGGCAGTAACTTGGTATCACCTAAGCCAGACGTTGTGTGTTGGTGCAAAGCAATATCACATCCTGGTCACATTCGCAGCAGAGAGCTGCAAGACATGTGGAGCCTTATTAAAGGAAGAGTGAAAAAAAAAAAAAAAATGAGGAAAAGAAAAGGAGGGGACAGGCAGAAGGAGAGGGAGACAATGTGTCTGTCCTGAGAAGAAGCAAAGGAGCAAACACACTGCTCCACATGTGCATTAGTCTGTCAGCCTGGATTCTGCTCTCCAGATGTTGGGGTGGATCCTATGGCAGGACTATGGAGGAAAAAAGGATTTTAAAAGAAATCACATTTCAGGGGTGAAATTAACGTCTCCAGGTTTTGCACAATGCAGCCGCTCGGTGTGATTTTTCAGAATGCTTCAGTGAAATAACAAATTTTAGATTTAATGGTTTTTACAGGCTTGCTTGGCAGCGCCTCCTCCAAACACAAATGTTTGTGTGCGAAACTTGTCAGTGGCTTTTAGAACCAACATGCCTCAGAGTAAAAAGCACATTAAAGTTGTTCTCAGACCAATCCTACTGAACTGAAAATTGTTTGTGGCGGGGGTCCCAAAATCTGATGGATCTTTCTCAAGGCTCAATCTCTCCGAATCAAACCCTCTGAGAGCTTTGGCCATCACATCAAAACAGTGCTTGTGCATAACAAAAACATCTATATTTGCAGTGGCAATCAGAATACATCAGCGTCAAGTTAAGATTTTTTTTTTTAAAAATGCCAAATTTGCTTTCCCAGGCGCGGCAGAAAAATAAATCACTTATGGCATTTATGGTATATTTGTAACCCGAAACTGGTGGCTTCGTGTTACCGGGCACGACGTGTGCGGCAGATAAACAAACACTGCACGAAAAAAAGACAAGTCCCAGCTTTGTCTGCCTGACACTTCACCTCTGTGACCAGATCCCACAACCAGGGCCACATGTGCCTTTCTGCTGAGCTCATGTTTAGGTTGAGCCAGGCTCAGCCCTGGGCTGGTCCTCGTGGCAGGACTGGGGTGTTCCATGGGACACCGGGCATGAGGTTCATGCCTGGCCAGCCGTGGCCGTTGTGAAGGGAAAGGGAGAATATCTGTGGATAAATATTTATGTGAATGCATCAAACAATGTGATTGTTCTTGCCTGAAGATCTTTCAAGAGGCCCAGGAATGCAACACTGATGTGAAAAGATGGTGATACACAAATATTACCAAATTTCACGTTCGTGAGTGATACAGAGTCACTGCTTTCAGCTGTCGCAGGAGTGTGGATACATGAAAACTCCAATCATGGATTTGAAATCACGTTGCAAATAGAAATGAGGCAATTTTATGTCAATATTAGGACAGAGCACTCTGGAAGCAGTCTGGGTGTTTTCATACATAATCATGGCTTCAGTAAAATTGTACATTTACAGAGACAGCTGGTGTGCCTTTTCCCGAGTTGGAATAGGATCAGCTGAGAAGGGCTTGTGAGAAATCTCAGTTTGTAGTTTTGGTAAAAGCCAGAATCACAGATAGAGATTTCTTAGTGGTATTTTGCTATTTTTGCTATTGGATACAATCTTGACTCTGCTGGAAATCCCAAAAATGAGTGGACCTCTGCAGTCCTTTCTTGTATCCACCACACAAAGTACATGGGGAGGTGCAGCACCATTTAACCCGGGTGAAAATAATATTTTCCTTCCTGATACGGCCAGGTGGCATCTCCAAGTGTGCCCCAGACACCTTAGACAGGGTGAGGGCTGCTGGGGCTCCGTGGGTGAGAGCTTTCCAGGCTGAGCTTTCCGTCATCACACACTGGAGTTTGTCAGAGGGAGAGCCTTGGAGCCGGCCGGGTGTGATTCATCCCTCCCGGCAAGGCCTCTGAGGCAATCTGACATTATTCGGACTGATATCATTAATTAATGAGGGCTGAATGTTATTCTTAGACACTGGATTGAGTATTGGGTAGGGAAGCCTATGAAAGGGCTCTTTGATTTAGGAAAATTCCTACAGCACTGTCAAATTTGCTAACAAAATTAAATCATCTGCCAACTTTCCAAGTTAAGGAGCACATCCCTTCTGAAATCTTGACTGGGTCTCCTCAGTGCCTTCTTGGGATCAAGGGATTTTTGGATTTATATTCGTGCCAAATGAAAATGATAGATAGCCTCCAAAAACCAGTTGTATTAAATCTACCAGGCAGGCTTTGGAGAAAGCATTTCTGTTGGTTTGCTGTAGCACAGATTTGATCCACCCCCACCTTTGGTTTTGGCTGTGCTTGGTTTAATGTGCTCAAGGTAGAAAGGAACCAAATCCCAGAGTTTTTGTGGAGCCTGGGAGGTGGTCACTGCTTCATGCCTGGGCAGTGTGACCTGCAGCCACCCCCACCATGGGATGTGCTCACACTGCTCAAACAAACCCCAAATTTAATGGGGTTTTTGTCTCTTCTCAAAAAACATGCTCCAAAGCAAATGCAGGTGTCGGAATCCAAGACATTCTTCTCCATGCCCCAACCCCGGACAGGGGTCTGGGCGGCCCTGGCAGGAAGCCAAAAACACTTGGGGCTTTGATTTCAGCCCATGGAACAAATTACCGACCTTATATGAGGAGTCACAAGTCACAAAAGTTTAGACAACACAGTAGCAGTAGTTAGAGGATGAAAGGAGAAAATTTGGGATTTGGTACAGGGGGGTTCAAGGGGGGTCCTAAGATGGAGGGATTGGGGCGTGCCCTGTCCTTCTTCCTTCTTCTTCCTGACATCCATCTTTTAGGTGATGCTGGCATTTTTAGATTGGTTCAGAGTAGAAAGTCACTGTCTAACACAGGTGTTAGGGATTGGCACACAATTGTAAATATCTAATACGTGGTTCATGGTATAAAAGACAGCACCAGCCCCGTGGGAGGGGAGTGTGCCTTGGACTGACCCGCTGGCCAGAGCTCGGTGGGTCAGACAGAAAATATTTTAGATAAGAAACAATAAACATCACTGAGAACATGACCAGAAGACTCCTGACTCCTTCTGGGACAGCTGGGTTGGGAAAAGCGGCTTCCACCAACACCTGGGGTCATCTCCAGCAGAGAAGAGCCCGACAGCAGGGAGCAGCTCTTGTTGCTCCCAGCACTCCTATCTTAGGGGCTGGAGCTGCTCTTCTCTCTTCCTGGTGCTTTTCCAGCTTCTTTTCCCGACTGGCTGCTCCCTGAATGGACCCTGCAGGTGTCCAGAATTAGCCCAGCCTTTGCAGGCCTCTGGCAGCAGATTTATAAATAAAATGCTGTCATCTCAACCCAGCCCCGGCAGGGCTGGGAGCGCAGGAAGCGCAGTGCACATGTGGGGCGCTCACACGTGGATCCCATTGCAGCCCTGATAATGGTGGGATGGGGAGAGAGGGATGAGGGGCTGCTGCCAGGTCAGCTCCCTCCCTGGTTCATGTGTCTCCAGGCTGCTTTGTGTCAACAGAGGTGTCCAGGCATGGCCAGTTCCTCAGTTTGTTCTTACTGCCACAGTTTTGGGGCAAGGAAGTGGCAGATGTGGCCAGCAGCACTGAGCCCGCTCTTTGGGGTTGAGATAATGAGTGTGCTTTTGGGATGATACCCCCTTAGTGATGGTGACTGTGTCATCAAGAGTCCTTCTGGAATAGAGTTTGGACCTGGGGGTGCTGGTGCCAGGGGCTGGACACGAGCCCAGGGGTGCCCAGGTGGGCAAGAGGCCACTGGCAGCTGGGCTGGATGAGGAATTGTGTGTCCAGCAGGAGCAGGGTAGGGATTGTCCCTCTGGGCTGGCTCTGAGAGGCCCCTCGAGGGCTGGGTCCAGCTCTGCTCCTGCAGGAGAGACCTGGAGGGGCTGGAGCGTGTCCAGGGCAGGGAACGGAGCTGGGAAGGGGCTGGAGCCCCAGGAGGGGCTGAGGGAGCTGGGAAGGGGCTGAGCCTGGAGCAAAGGAGGCTCAGGGGGGCCCTTGTGGCTCTGCACAGCTCCTGCCAGGAGGGGACAGCCGGGGGGGTCGGGCTGTGCTCCAGGGAACAGGGACAGGAGCAGAGGGAACGGCCTCAGGCCGGGCCAGGGCAGGCTCAGCTGGGGCAGCAGCAGGAATTTGCCCATGGAAAGGGGGCTCAGGCCTTGGCAGGGCTGCCCAGGGAGGTGGTGGAGACCCAAGGAACACCTAGACATGGCACCCAGTGCTCTGTCTGCCAAGGTGGGGATTGTCACAGGTTGGGCTTGATGACTTTGGAGGTGTTTCCCACCGTGAATGATTCTGTGATTCCGCACTGGTGGATCAGGTTTGTCTCTCAGCTGTAGCACATTGTGCTCAGTCTCTGGGATACGTGTGCCTGCACACACACACACAGCTGGGAGCAGAGCAGCAGCCACCTCAGCTGAATAAAGCATGAGAATGTTTACTACTTGGGAGAAAAAACAAATCTGTTATGAATTGTGCTAATTATAAAGAGCCTTGACGTGGTACTGTACATTCGGCAGCAGAAAGATCCAAGTTATTTGGATCCCCCATTTGGTTTGGTGTGGCTCACCTCCATGAACCAGGCTCTAATCTCCAATTCTGGCTGCTGGAGGGAGGAATTTTTTTCGGGATGTGTGTGTGACTTTCTTTAGATATCTGCTCTAGAGGCGCCCTTAAAGCATTTTGCTTCTGTTGCCAGGGTCAACAGTCGAGGTGCTGGAACAAACTGATAAATTAAATAGCAACAAGTTACCCAGACCTAATGGTATTAATCCAGGAGTTTTGAAAGGCCTGAAGAATGAAGTGCCTGAGCTACTCACAACACAAATGTATGGACTCAGGGGAAGTGGGGAACTTAAGAGTGACAGTCTTTGTACTTACTTCTAAAAACAAACATGAGAGCAGAGCTGGGAAGCACCTCCAAGCCATACTTCAGGGCAAAAATAACACCTAACCAGTCGCAATAATAAACAATGGCAAAGTTATAAATACACCTCCTCCATATGAAGTGGGATGTATTTTCTAAAGGAAAATTGGAAGTCTTTGTTGTAGCATATTTTTTGGGTCACACAAAAAAAAAAAAGAAGCAGATTTGAAAGAACAGGTTTATTTTTTTAAAAAATCAGCTCAAAAAGCTTTCTTCAAAAGAAAAAGTGACATTTGGTCAGCTATTAAAAATGGATAGGAAAGAAACAAGAAAAAATAACAAGGGAAAACCATGAAAAAAATAGTCAAAACTAATTTTTCAGGCTGGCGCTCAGGATCAGTAGCAGAGTGTCTCAAATCACATCCTAAATCTGGCGTTGTTTAATCCTTTTGGTAATGAGCTGGAAAACAGGAAGTGATACCCCAGTCAGATTGGAGATTATATGCATGGTCATGTATTTTTTTGGTTATTCAGGACAAACTGAAGGAAATACAGAATGTTTCACCAAGCCAAGCAGAAAGCGCTGTGCTCTGACAAATCCATCTGAGAAAGTAATGTAAAAAAAATCTGTGCCATTGAATAACTATCACTGCAATTAAAAATCACTGAACAGCACTTTTGAGTCACTGCATTAATCTTCTCCCATGCTGAAAACTGGTCTCTGGCTTTCTGCTTATCAGGTTTGAATTTATACTGAAATATGAACCTGCATCCTATGACAACCATTTCTCTTTGATAACCTTCTTAAAAGTTTTTCTGCACAAAGTCCTAAGCTTGTGGTACACTTGTATTCTGTCTGGGCCAGGCAGTGATCCATGTGGTGCAGTGGCTGACAAATGGCAGGGATGGTAATTAATACCATAATCAGCTTTTGGAGCTGCTGTGATGGAATAAAAATGCTTGGGGGGGTTGATTTGTATTAGAATCACACAATCACAGAATGGGTAAAGGGACCACAGAGGGTCACTGGTGCCACCTCCCTGCTCCAGCAGGGCCATCCCAGAGCTCAGGGCACAGGGCTGTGTCCAGACAGTTCTGGAATGTCCCCAGGGAGGAGACCCCACAGCCCCTCTGGGCTCTGCTCAGGGCTGCTCCCTGCCCAGGGCAGAAGTTGTGCCTCCTGTGCAGGGGAATTGCTGGGCTCAGGCCCTGCCCGTGGCTCTGGGGCCATTGCTGGGCCTGGAGCAGAGCCTGGGCCTGCTCTGCCCCTCCTGCACACAGGGACACACAGGGACACACAGGGACACCCAGGGACACACAGAGCTGAGGTTTCTCTCAGCTGGGGCTCCTCTCCAGGCTGAACAGATTCCAGAAATAAATAAATGAAATTAAAAAAACAAAACACAGAAGAGTAGATGGTCAGTGATGTATTAGAAATCCATTTTGTAAGTCTCTCCTGGACAAGGAAAGGTCACTTGTTCAGTGACTGTGACAATAAAGGTCTCTGGCCATGCCATTAAGTGGTGTCCTTGGATAAATGCTTAGAGGGAGCCTCAGGGTTAGCTGTGGCCTCTGCAAGTTGATGTGTTAGGCAGTGAAGTTTCTACTCAGGTTCCATGCCTGCATTTGCTTGTGGACTGGGCTCTAGGAAGGGACTGATGATCCCTCTGGCCTGGGAGAACCGTGTGGAGCAGGAGAGATCCGTGTGAGCATCATTTTCATCACATTGGTACCTTAAGGTACCACCTCAGATATTCACTGCAGGGTGAGAGAATGGTTTGGTCCCTGTCCCTCAAGGAAACCTTTTCCTTTCCAGAGGAGACTGCCAAGCATGGCTGTGACCCGAGATGTGGACAATGCCTTGTTTTGTTGGGCCTGGCCTAAACCCACTGCTAAATAAGCACCTGTCTTATCCTGAGCTGGATTTAAACTGGTGATGTGGATGACCCAATTCCTATTTACAGCTTCCTCAGCTCTCAGGTATATCAGCACTTGGGGAGCTGCATAAGGCAGTGGGCACATGCTTCATTCAGAGTTTCCATCAGTACCAGTTGGAGCAGAGGGAGCTGAGTTGATTTCTCACTTCTGTCAGTGAGATCCCAGGGTGCCGTGAGTTCCCTCGGATCAGGAGCTGCACTGGCTGCCCAGGGCTGTGCTTTGTAGGATGTGTTTGCTGCCTTCCCATCTCTGATTATTCCTGCCCCTGATGTCCTGCAGGTGAGGCCTATGAAGCCCTGCTCTGAATTCCATGCCATGACTGTCACAGAATCCCAGATTACTTGAGGTTGGAAGGGATCTCTGGAGATCATATGATGGCTTGTGAAGGCTGACCTAGAACAGAGACTAGACAGAGCTAAAGAGTAAAGTAGGGATTTATTAAAAGGCTTCAATAGATCCACCTTGGGCAGCACAACCCAAAATGGCCCCAAAATGCACGGCCACTCACGGGGTCTCTCACTTTGTCAAGTTCTGCTCCTTTTGCATCTTGGAGTTCATTGTCCAATTCCAGCTTTAGGTTACCAAGTCCCATCCTTCTTGTTTTTCTCTCTTCAGTCCATGTTGTTTATGCCCTTGGGCCTGAGATTTGGATCATTTATGCTTAGTCCCCACCTAGAGCAGGAATTATTTTGTCTCCCTGCTCTGTGCAGAGAGCTCACCACCCCCACATGTGAAGCTCAGAAGTACACACTAAAGCAGCACAGAATGTGAAATATAGAAAAGCTAAAACCTGAAGCATCACATCCACTCCAACCCCCTGCCAAGGCAGGGTCACCTGGAGCAGGTGGCACAGGGAGGTGTCCAGGTGGGTTTGGAATGTCTCCAGAGGGAGACTTTGCCCCTCCATGGGAAGAAATTCTTCCTCATGCTGAGGAGGAACTTCTTCAATTTTAGTTTATGGCCAGTGCTCCTCATCCTGTCACTGGGCACCACTGGGAAAAGACTTTATGTCTTTAGGATCATGATCCATCTCCCTAACTCTGAGAGCTAAACCTGTCTTGAGAGCTCATGGAAATATTGGCATATCCTGAGGGTATTTAATCCCATTTAAAAATAAATTTCAAAGGAGCCTAGGCAATAATTTTAATCTAGATGTTGAATTTTTGGGCAGTTAAGGTAAAGATAACCTCTCTAAAGGATTTGCATACATTTCTTCTTGATTCTGTAGTGGAAAGGGGCGTTCACAGCATTGAAGAATTCCCTTAAAATAAAATTCATATGCCAACTTTATAACCATGGATCAGATGGAATAAAAGTTCTACCAAATGTGTTTCAAATGGCTGTCTTGGGTAGTTTTAGCACCCAGGTAAAGGTGTCAGAGGTACAGGGATTAGCAATTTGGAATTACAAATTACTAGATATTTTTAATGCTTTCTGTGTGACATAGGAGGGCAAAAGTCTCTCATGGGACTGTGATTTTTTAAAGTTTCATAATTCCCTTCTGTATGTTAGTATGTTAGTTCCTTTCACCAGTACTTATAGAATTACATATAATTTTTATATATTTAATCCTGTCTCTTTAGGAGCTCAGTGAAATGTTTTGTTTTATCACTTTGTGTCTGCTTGGATCTCCCTAAAAATTAAATAATTTTATCTTTATTTTTTTCTCAGTGACAGAAAATGTCCTTTTAAATAGGTCCAGGTGCACAACCTTCCAACCAAGGCTGATGGTATCATTCCTAGCTATCATCCCTGTGCCTCTGGCAGGTTTTAGCTTTTCCTGACAAGGAAGTACTTTATTCCTGGCCATTTGCACCATATGGTGAGGAACTGCAGCTTTTATCCTGAAGCAATCCCTGAGTGCTTTTCAGACAATTTTTATAGGAGTCCCTTCACTCGTGGCTGAAGCAGAGCCAGTGCTGGGGGAAGATGTGGCAACCACTCAGAGGAAATGGTTGCCATGTCCCTGCAGCCTCTGGAAAATTCTGCAGCACTTCTGAAAAACTGGGGCCACTCTACAAATTGTTGGTAATTGTGGTGGTTGGTCACAGGAGGCCAGGCCCTCAGTGTGAATAAACAAAGTAGGAATAAACTTCAGCCTGGGCAGGCTCCTCACCCTTCCCACTTCAGGATGAGGGGAAGACAGAACAGGTTTGCTCTTGGCTTATCCTTGTAGCCAACACCAGGTGCAGGTAACAACCCAGGTGGTCTCTGTTCCATAGAAATAAGGAATATTCTGAGCTGGAAGGGACCCACAGGATCACCCAGTCCCACCCCTGGCCCTGCCCAGCCCCCCCAACAATCCCTCCCTGGGCATCCCTGGCAGCGCTGGCCAAAGGCTCCTGGAGCTCTGGCAGCCTCGGGGCCGTGCCCATTCCCTGGGGAGCCTGGGCAGTGCCAGCACCCTCTGGGGGAAGATCCTTTCCCTGATCTCCAGCCTAAATCCCTCCTGGCCCAGCTCCAGCCCTCCTTGGGTGCTGTCCCTGTCCCAGAGACTGGAGCTGTCCCTCGGGAGGAGCTGCAGCCCTGGGGAGCTCTGCCCTCAGTGTCCTCTGCTCCAGCTGGGCAGACCAAGTGCCCTCAGCCTCTCTCCTCTCCTCAGTTGTGATCTTCAGCCAGATACACATCTCTACCAGTTGCCTGTTCCATCCTGAGGTCTCCCTCTGCTTCACTCACCTGCTGTGCAGTGAGGAGATGGCTCCTGGCCAGCAAAGGAGGCCGAAGTATTTTCCCACTTCATGCATCCTTTAGGAGGATGAATTTATCATGGAAAAAGCTGCCATGTAGATGCAGAAGTTAAAAACAGAGAAACACCAGAAAATTTTCTGAGGTAAACAATACAAAATCACTGGATGGGGAAGGTTGGGAAGGCCCACAGAGGGTCACTGGTGCCACCTCCCTGCTCCAGCAGGGCCATCCCAGAGCTCAGGGCTGTGTCCAGGTGGCTCTGGAATGTCCCCAGGGAGGAGACCCCACAGCCCCTCTGGGCTCTGCTCAGGGCTGGTCCCTGCCCAGGGCAGAAGTTGTGCCTCCTGTGCAGGGGAGTTGCTGGGCTCAGGCCCTGCCCATGGCTCTGGGGCCATTGCTTGGCATCACTAAGAAGACCCTGGTGCATCTTCTTGACACGCTGTTGGCTGCCTAGTGCTAGAGATCAAAGCTTCCTGACAATCATTTAAGATAAATCAAGTTAATAATTTTCCTTTGTGAAAGTTTCTGAAAGGAATTTCTTTTTTCATGCCCTTCTTAAACCCTATGGGATGTTTGAGTCAGGTCTGTAGGGTCAGGCCTGGCATCCATTGCCCTTCACAGCAGAGGGAAATCTCAAACTGAAGAAATGAACCAGCAGCTCCAAAATGATGGATTTTGCCTTTAAAGGGTGCAAATTCTCCTGATCTTATAAGTACATGCCTTAAGTAGAGGCTCTCCAAGACAGGTTTAATGGGAGCAATGGGATCTGGTATTGCAGGGCTTCCCACAGTGTCAGCTGGGCTTTTCTGAAAAAATACGATAAAAATGAGGGCTGTGAGAGCCTGGGTGGAGCTGTGTAAAAGAGAGTGTGTGGCTGACAGCATTTTTCCAGGAAACTGGACAGTGGGCCCGTGATTTCAGATGTTTTACTAGTTCCTGATGAGCAAACCAGGCTGGGTGAGGCCCAGATAACGCCTGTCCCCACTGTTACAGACTTTCATGTGGTTTAGATATAGAGCATTTAAATTGTTTTGGATGAGAGACTTTAATGAGATGGCAGTTCTGGAAGTGCTGGCTGTAATAGCAGCACTGTTAATATTACTGGTTTTGGCATGGCAGACATGAGAAAAGTATTTTTAGAGCCAGACATCTGAGAGGCTTGACAGGGGGTAGCATCTTTTCTCTCTGTCTTGCTCTGCATGTGGCTTTAACTTGAAACCATTATTCCCTCCGGGCCAGCAAACAATTTTGGCTAAAAATTGCCTTGGATGTGGGAGACAAGGATCAGCTTCACACATGTGGGCAGAACCCACACATCTCATTCCTCCCTCTTCCAAAGATAAGCTGTGAGGGAGTTTCCTGAAATATTTCACTTGATGGAGCAGAGGAAACATTTTTTGAAGGGAGAGGTGCTTTAAAGAAAGGAAGAAATCTGTAGTTACATAACTTTCATTGCTGTCAGCCTGCACTTTAATGACTTTGATTTTCAGGTAGCAAATCAGTAGAAATCCATCCTCAAATAGTCTGTTGGCTGCTTTACTCCAAAGCATAAACATATTTTCTTATCCATTCTGTATATTTATATTTAGGAGCAAAACTCTCTAAGAACTATTTTTAAAATTTTGGTTTTGTTTATTTCCTAATAAGCAAAAAATTATAAGTCGTTTAAAGAGACTGAGGATATGAAATTGCTGTTTCAAAGGCAGATATTAATCAGCCCACTGTCAGGAAAGCAATGCAAGATATTAATGTTCCCTGCTTTGAAGAGTTCTGCTCTCTGAAGGGAATAAAATTGAAATAATGTAGGAGAATTGCCTTGAAAGCTGGGAGTGGATGATTCTGAAAGCCTCTTCCCACCTTGATGATGACGATGATGATGATGATGATGATGGTTGGTTCAGCATCCATGGGTACCAGGTCTCAAAGGTGAAATTTTGCAGCACTTTCCAGATGGACAGAGCTGCAGACATTGTGAATGTGGCTTCTGAATCAGGACTTTGCAATAAAAGTTTACCAACAGGAAATGAGGAAAAAGCATCATTGTTTTAGAGCTGTGTGAGACCTCTTTTTTCCTGCCTGAAACTAGATCTTAAACTGATATACAGACACATTAACAGAAATTACTTCATTTTCTGAGTGAAGGTTGGTAGCCCCTTTTGAAATCTGGTCAAGCCTGAACTTCACATCTGAGTAGGTGGCTCCAGAAGGAGCCAGTCTGACCAGCCTGGAGCTTTCAGACAACCAGCACAAGCAGAAATATTTCCCCTAAACTCAGCTTTAGCCTGGTAGGCCAGAATATCTCCAAACTGACAGAAGTAGTTTAGTTTCGACACTGAGGCTGTTTTGAAATCTTCTCCTCCTCACACACATGTGCAGTTTGGCTGCTGTTTATCACTTTAAATTGTTCCCTATCAAGTATGAAAAGTGTTATGAGTAGCTGGGATGAAGTGCAGGCTCTGAGGAAGACAGTGATAAAACTCCCCTGGCTTTAACAGAGACAGGATTTAACCCTCACCCTCTTTTTTTTTAGCTCTCTGTATACACTTCTGTTGGTGATGAACTGTATCACTCCTTGCTATTTTATTTTGGCAGGCTTTAATGCGAGATAATGGCATGTATTTTTAAAATTCAAGTTGCTAGCTTTGTAAAAGGAAATTAAATACCCACTTCTAAGCATAATTAGTCTATTAAAAAAAAAAAAAAAGGAGGTTAGTAGAGTCATCCAGAGGAGATGACAAGATAAACTGATGAGTAGAGCTCTTAAGGCCAAGTGTTTGAGTATATTTTAACAAGCTGTTCAAGTTCTAAATACTGTCTTTTTTCTTCCATAGTTATCCATGGCCATGGACTTATTTTCTGCATATCTGTACAGATATGTACAGATATTATTTTGAAGTAATTCACACATTGCATCAGTCCATTCATAGCTTGAGCAAGCCCCAGCCTGAATTCACTAAGTTGATTTAAAAAGCTGTACTCAAACTGTGGGACTGGTGAGCTCCCTGCATTTCCTGTAGTGGATTTTGTTAATGGATGATTGAGATTGTCCAAGCTACGGGCCAGAAACAAATCCAGCAGGGCTCATTTTGGAATCATTCTGTGCAGAACTCCCACAAATAAATACTCAATAAAAAGTCACTTGTATCCTCAGCCTCCAAATCATCACAGCCTTGCCATAATTTCATGTCAGTCATTTCAAAACGTGCCACATCCAAAACTACAAATATTTACTTTTTTTACAACAGTAGATATATGGATTGGCTGTACTTATTTTGGAAGGCTGAGGTAGCACACAGGCTGGTAATTCCTTTTCTGTATGGAGTTATAAATAGAGTCACTAATTGTGCCACATTTTAAGGGAGTTTGTAGAAAATTCTCCTGAATTTTAACCAGCAGTGTTTATTTACTCTTCAAGATAAGTGATTAAAAATGAGCTTGTGAAGTGTCAGAAATACCAAACAGTAAATATTTTTTTTCAGTATGCAAATACTTGCCTGCATTGATTACTGTATTTTGACACATAATGATAAAACATTAATGTGAGAAATACATTATACAAAACCATGATAATCACCAAGGTTCTGTAAGGTCTTTATGGCCTTCCAAAATCCAGCATGTGTAAACTTCATTAAATTAGTAGTGATGCAGTTTCATATATGGGAGGCTTGGGAGATTTGGATGAAAAGCATTAACCCTGGCACTTGAGGTTTGTTTGTTTGTTTGTTTTTGAGGTTTTTTGTTTGCTTTTTAAAATAAGCTGTATACAGAAATTAATATATCTTAGGGTTTTTTTGTTAGGTTTCATTTCACCTGCCTTCAGACATCTGTAATGTCTGCATTAAAGCTATATATCTGAAGCTCTTTTTGGAGAATCATAGAATCATTGAGGTGGGACGAGCCCTCCAGGATCACCCAGTGCCACCCCAGTGCCACCAGCATCACCCCAAACCCTGTCCCCAAGGGCCACACCCAGACCCTTCCCAAACACTCCCACAGACAGTGACTCCAAACCTCTCTGGGCAGCTCATCCCAAGGCCTGACCACTCTGCCAGGGAAATTTTCCTTCCCACTCTCCAACCTGAGCCTGCCCTGGTGCCATCTGAGGCCATTTCCTCTCCTCCTTTCCCTGCCCCTATCAGGAGCTGTGCAGAGCAATGAGGTCCCCCCTGAGCCTCCTTTTCTCCAGGCTAAGCCCCTTTCCCAGCTCCCTCAGCCATTCCTGATAACTCACATATTCCAGCCCTTTCCCCAGCTCCATTCCCTTCTCTGGACATACTCCAACATCTCAATGTCCTTTTTTTTGAAGTGAGGGACTTTCCTCCTCCAGTGGGAGGGAACCTGACATTTTTAAGGGCAAAAATAACCTCAGCTGAAAGCAGTTGCTGCAAACGACCCAGGAAACACAATTCCTACAGGGCACACCCTCCTGATTCCCTGCACAGATGCTCTGGCAGTGTTTTTTTCCCTGTTTTTTTCCCACCTGCAGGGCTGAGAGGCCTTTGGGAGGAGGGCAGGGTTGTCCCGGGGCGGTGGCCCTGGAGAAGCGGAGCTGTCCAGCACCTCCAGCTCCTCAGGGCACGGCTGCTGCTCCAAGAGGGGACAGGAGGAACCTTCACCATTCTCCCAGCAAACACTTCCCTGCTCCACAGCTGCTCCCAGCATCGCTTCCGAAGCCTCCCTGTCGGCGGGGGCTCGGGGGCAGCGCGCGTGGCTGACATCATCCACAAATGTTCAGCACAAGTGGAGCTGGGCCGGCGGAAGCTCTGCTTTGGGAGATGCTCTTGGAAGGCTGCAGCCTTCAAAGCTGGCTCCCGAGCCCTGCCCTGTGATACACGGCCTTTGTTTTGCATAAATGTTTGTTTTAATGAGGTAGCGCGATGCAGATCGTCCAAATCAAAAACATGTGATGCACCCTAGGCAAGAGAAAGGCAATAACTACACAGATTTTTGAGGGGGGCTAGTCATACCACAGGCTACCATTATAACTGAAAAAACAACAAGAATTTTAATATAGCTGTCTGGCCAAATATATTAATTTAAATTGAATGGCTTTTTCTGATATTATAGCTGTGAGGCACAATGTTCTACTGGCAGGCATCTTCAAAACCTTTTTTAGAAGATTTGTTTCAAATTATTCCTGTGCACCAGATCTTGATGGTATGTGCATTTGGGAGTCTGACCAAAGGGAGAAAAAAAAGCTTTTGATTAAATCAATGACCTTTCCTGGAGGTTGAATGAAATGGAGATTGTAATACAAAAAACTGCCTCCTCCAAAAGTGTTTTCTTCAAAACATTTACTCTGAGCTCTCCTCCATTAATTTTGCCCTAAGTTTTTCACAAATGTTTGTATCCTTGTGCCAGCACAGAAATATTCTTTCCCACCAGCAAATCCTTTAAAATAAATTTTAGTCATTTCCATGATTATTTCCCCAAATAATTTCCTGACCACCAGTTTCCATTCTTTGCCAGAGAATCCTGTTGTGTTTCTCCAAAACCTGGCAAAACTGGTTTCTCTCAGCTAATTGGATCTCTTGGCAGACTAGAGACATTTTCCTGCTTTCTTGGAGAAGAAAAGTGTGATCATTTCTTAATTATTTTCCAAATTGATTTCACTTGATAAAAAATAGCATCAACTCATCCTGGCAAATGTCTTTGCACTTTGTAATTATTCCGTGAAGCAAAGATCTGGGAAGCCACTGAAGCTGAGAACAACGTGGAACATCCTTCCCCAGAGGTTGGTGTTCATGAAAGTTGAGTCCCACAAGGAGACCAATACCTTGCAGAATATTAGGTTGCTTATTATTAGATTAGATTACAAAGCCACCACAAATTTCACCAAAAGCCAGGGGCTCGATAACAGCTACTGTGTGGAGCTGGTGGAGGATAAACTTTGCTTTTGTGCTCACCTGGGTGGCTTCATTTTCACTTGGGTTGGGACAACCCACAGACAGCCCTGACACAGCTTGGAGGAGCCTCTTAGTGTTTCTTCACACACTCTCAGGAGTGGATTTTGGTTCTCTGCAGCCCAAGTTGTCTTTGAGAGCAAAAGAGATCTGAAGTGACCTTTTTAGGGAACACACTTCTGTTTTGTTTTTTTGTTTGTTTTTTTTGGGGGGGTTTTTTTGGCTTTTTTTTTTTTTTTGGCTTGTGGATGTTTGATATACCATAAATCATTAAATCCCAGAATGGTTTGGGTTGGAAGGGACACTAAAGTTCAGCCAGTGCCACCCCTGCCATGGCAGGGACACCTTCCACTGTCCCAGGCTGCTCCAGCCCCAGTGTCCAACCTGGCCTTGGGCACTGCCAGGGATCCAGGGGCAGCCCCAGCTGCTCTGGGCACCCTGTGCCAAGGCCTGCCCACCCTCACAGGGAACAATTCCTAATTCCCAATATCCCATTCTTCATCTTAAGGCTGATCTCTAATTACTGATTCCCTAATGACTATTTCCTGTTTTCATGTCCAATTTTTGATAAATTTGTCTGCTTACCTTAATGTTTGGCTGAATTTCCAACTCTACCATTGGAGTGTTTGAAGTTTTTCTTCTGAATACATGCACTTGATTACTTGAAGTTCAGAGTTTTGGAGGACTCAGTGCTATGGTTCAGCTGACAAGGTGGTGTTCAGTCAAAGGTTGGACTTTATCTTGGAGATTTTTTCCCAGCCTTAATGACTTTTTGATTGCATGTCCAAGCCTGCATTGAATTTGAGCATTTCCCAGAAAAAAAAGTTCTGATTTATAACCCTGGCTCTTATGAAACAGAGATGGATTTTTCTTTTATCTGTGTCCCCAGCTGTTATTCTCCCAGGACTGGATCTGGAGAGGTGCTGGTCCCTCAGGACTTTGGGTGGAAGACTTTGGGTGGGAGACTACTTTTCTGCTAGTCCTGCTCCTCATTTTCTGGAAACTTTCTGTATAATAATTAACATTTTATTAGCTCCCCATCTGAGATTTTTGTTTCTTCCACTGATTCCTGCAGTTCTGTGTATTTCTACCTGCATTTACCTACCAATCTTGGAATGAGGAAGCAGCCAAAGCGCATGCTTGACTTTGAGGATAAGTTTAAAATTCACCAAGTGTCTTGGTTTGAAGTCTGCTAGGACAGAAGGCAGGAGCCTCCCCTGAAATGGAAAATGTAAACCCCCTCCCTCTGAATTATGATTTTGAAATTAAGAGGCTCTCAGGCAAATATATGGGAGTAGGAATAACAGTTCTTTAGTAGGAAAACTAAAAATACAAATGCAGGGGTACAAAAAAATAACCCAAAAAAACCACTGCCAGAGTGAGAGCAGGCCCTGGC